>OX384045.1:18638200-18683200 GCA_947534325.1 Agonum fuliginosum | reverse complement strand
TTTTCGAATGAATTAAGATATCGACTTCCGGACTTCAACATTTGATTTCTTACATAATTTTCAGTTATATACGTAATTTTCAACATTTCGGGAATACTAGTTCGGCCACAATTCAAATATAACGTTTTAGAGAACGTAGTGAAATTTCAATATTTTTTGTGTTTTTTGGACTGTCAACTAATTAAAATTTTCTCGAGAACTGTACGACTTACAGAAAAAATGGATATAGGTACCATTTTATAGCAAGTTTTATGCTCTAGAATATCCTATGTAATAATTTTTCTCGTAATATAAACCATACGAGATAAATAAAGAAAACTAAAAATGGCGGACATTTTTTCAAAATGGCAGCCGTCTTAACACTTTGGTACCACTTCTTATATGAAAGAAAATAGTTTAATTGACATGTATGCCAATTTTCACACTTTAATCACAAAATCCATAATTTTGGCCTATAACTGCCGGACTAGATTTAGAAGTTGTATTTTCGCAGTGTGAGTGTATGTGCATGTGCATGTGTATGTGAATGTGTATGAGTATGTGCATGTGCGTGTGCGTGTGCGCGTGTGTGTGTGTGTGCGTGTGTGTGTGCGCGTGTGTGTGTGTACGTGCGTGTGTGTGTGTGTGTGTGGATGGGTGGATGGAAGGATGTTGGAGGTACGATAACTCAAATACCACTGAATAAAAAAATAGAAATTTTGTATATATTTTGCCACCCTAGATTAGATCTTATAAGATTTTGGTGTTGATCGTGCAACCGGAAGTGGTAGTTTCTTGAACATCTAAAGAGTTTTTCTGGAATATCCTCAAAATTTATGGATTAATAGGAATTTTTTAAATAACAGTGTATACTAAATGTTACTGTCTACAATATGTATTCAAAACGTTGTTTCTATCTAGCACCATTATCCAATTACAACAGTTAAAAATTGTACATATTTGTTACAATTTTTATTTATCTGCCTACCTATGAAAACAAAAAATAAAATATTTGAGTGTTAATGTCATATGAATTTTTGACTTTTTGGCAAATTGAAATGGAAAATATGAAATGTCATTTATTATTTAGAAGGTCATAATAAACTTTAATAATATTATAAAAATCTGGTGTGGTCACCACACAATTTTCTTATACACAACTGTGTGTACTTGTATAAATATTGCACTTGACATACGTTTGACATAATAGAATAACTGACATAATTGACTTAGCTTGTTTGTTTTCAAGCAACTATGATTATTGAAATGTATTTATTAAATATATAATTTAGTTTTTCTCAAATTTAAAAGGAGATATATTAAATTAATTTAACGATATTTATTCCTTATATCATCGTAAACATTTTATATTTGAAACATTTTTTTTACTACTTCCATATTTGAAATAAATTGAATTTATTGTTATGTTTCCAGAAAACTTCCTCTTCCGGTTTTCGAAATGTAACCAAAATCATTTCAACTCTGCGCATTATACTAAACTATATAAATACCAAGTTTCATAATTTTATCTTTTCTCATTCATGAGTTATTGAACATACGACAATACACACACAAACGCGCGCGCGCGCTCACACACACGCACACCTAGACTTACTGATACTGTGTATAAGAAAGTAAAAACTATGTTACGTTCCAAACTTAGGTTACGATATTATTCATATAATTTGTTCATCCAAACTTTTATTGTTGAGCCTAAAATAAATCTAAATTATTTCTCATTCATTATGTAACAATTATCTTACCTTTTTTTGATCTCAGTTAAATACTGTTATTTTAAATTAATGGAATTATAATACATCAAATCCTGCATTAGTAGTTTTATATTTTGTTTACAATTTTTGACAACTCCAGAATAGTTTATGCTGTCACCGTATAACGCTCAGCGCTTGCCGCTTAACGTAAAGGCTCGTGCACACGTTAAGTGCAGATGTAGTAATAGTTTTAGAGTAAAATAATCTTTAAAATCATTCCTTATCAATTTATATGACATTTATTTATAACACAAACTACATATTTACTTAATTTAATATTCAACACATTATTGTAGCTTATAAAGGTCCGGAACAACACCGTGTAAAGTATTCTTTAGTTCATTATTTATTGTTTAAATATCTTACGCTAGGTTGCGATTGGTTATCTTCTTCTATCTTCTTATAACTCATATCTATCTATCTCCTTCGATAGAAGAATGAGAAAATTCGGCTTGTTTCTGTTTTTCTGGAGGGATTGATTGTTCTTGAGGCTTTTTGTGAAGACGAAGTGTTTCTGATGTATTGAAATTAGGCAATTTTGCTGTGTTTGAAGCGTATTTTGGAATTATCCTCCAGCAGGAGGGATTTTGTGGAAAGAAACCTTCGATTTGGATAATATTTTCCAACGGGTAAAGCCCGGATTTGATATTTCACTGGCCAACATATTACATACCTTAAAGCCACCTACCATCAAAAGGCTTTTTATTTCCTGTAATTAAACAACCAAATTTGGGACATACTGTGGCACGAGAGTAGGATTCCACCACCTACATAAGGACTAATATCTTGGAGTTCGAGGATTAGTTAAAATTGGAAACGTGGCCGTGTCATTTGCCGGAAGTTCCGCCATTTTGAACTCTGACGTCATTCACTCCTCTAAGGGATATCTACATTCATTTATCGAGGACTACGGTGACTGCGCCAACGCCATAAGTTCACAGATAAGCCCAAATTTCCTTTACTTGATTCTATTAAAATTATTGGTAGCGTCATATTTTGCTAAATTTTCATTGTTGTACATATTATGGTTAAGCTATTTACTACCAGAATTTAAAGTCTGATAATTTAATTTGTATTCTATATCACTCATACTTTAGATGAATTTATTGTCTATATTATTTACTTATACGAGTATCACTTGCTTTCGGCAAGTATTTAAAGTTTGATGATTGTGTTGAGCAGGGCACAGTAGCCCGTGCGAGTGTCACCTATTATTTAACGTTCGTAAAATTTATTTTGTTTTCGCGAATGGTTAGGGCGTCGTCAAGATTATAGTAGGTAGGACTTGCGTTGTTCTTTTTACCATCGCGCTTGCTTACGGAAAACATTGGTCGACCAACAGTATACCCTACGCGGTTGTGCGCTATTTTAATTTTCTTTATTTTCGCAAACTGCGGTCCTCGTTCTATGACATGTTACTACACCCTAATACTACACGTTTAGATATTTTACACGCTTTGTTACTACGCCTCGCACGCGTTCACCGTCCTGATAAATATTATTCTGTATTAAATATATTATATTACTTTATTTATCTCAAATTTTTAATCAATATAATACTTATTTACGGTTATTTGTCATTGCATCATTTTTTTTTTTGATAAAGCCTACTACTACCCCTATCCTGCGGAGCTAGTTGATCAGCTTTAGTTGGACACTGTTTGGATCATCTGGCGCCCTCATTTTAGTTCTCTTTAATCGCAGTACCCCTCGACCTATCTCCACTGCAGCTTGCCGGTGTTCAACCGCACCTTGCGCGGGAATAACCTTAAGGGTTGTAGCAACTAAAATTCCCGAATTCCATTCTACAATGGTAAATCTGTGAGTAAGTAGTACCTTCATACACACTCAGTAAAATAGTAGAGTATGGATTTTTTAATCCTGCATTTATTATTTTTATTTTTTACACAAAAATTATGAAGAACCTTTTGTTTACCTGCATAGTTTTTCTTATTATGTAATTAAATTGAAATAACAATTTGGCAATATTAGAAAAATAAATGAGATGCTTTTCTTTGCGTGTGACAAGTACACATCTTAATTAATATTCATGTTCTACTTTTGTACTGTCCCTACTGCTGTGTAAATATTTTCATATCAAACAAAAACATTTATTTTTAGATTTATATGATGCATAGGTAATTATTTACCATTCGTATTTCTGACAGCATAAAATATAATGTGACCAAAATTGATGAACATATTTTTCACGTTAATCAGGCTAAGCAAATCTAAACAAATAATAGTCTAGAATGTTGTTTATTAAAAAACTGATTAAAGATTAAAATGAATAATTATACTAAAATTGACACGTATTTTCTAGAAAATTCATAAAATGTTATAATTATCCTTTGTTGGTATTGTAAGCTGGTGATGGTAGAAATGTTAAAACGATTAATTTTTGTAAAAAATAAATAAACATGTGTAAAATGGGCAGTAATTACTGAAATACGCAGTTGAAATAAAAGTAAATAATGTATAGGTGAATACTCGTGTACCGAGCGTAGACTCTTTTTTTAAATACAGTGTTAACATTTTCATTTCACTTTTAGTTTTTTCATATTGATTTTAGAGCAAAAGTGTAAATACAAAAAATGTTCAGAATAAAAAAGTGCATCGAATAAGCTTAAAGTTGTTCAAATCGATTTCATAATTTAAATTAATTATCATATCCTTTTTCTTTTTCTTTCTAAGATGCATTTTATCATTATTAATTGAAGTATTTATTTTTACCTCTCGCCACTAATATCTGTAAGAGAGGTATTGTAATCGTGCTAAAATTTCGATAGTGAGTTTTCAATGGATAAGCACGTATTGAGGTCGCTAGACAACGATTTTGATAATTACGCGATGATGATGATGATGATTGTGTGTGTATGTGTGTGTGCGCGCGCGCGTGCGCGCGTGTGTGTGTGTGCGTGTGTGATTGCGTGCGTGTGTGTGTACGATAACTCAAATAAAAAATTGAAATTTTGTATATAATATTCTGACACTCTAGATTAAATCTGATTGTGCAACCGAAAGTGGTAGTTTCTTGAAGATCTGAAGAGTTTTCCTGGAATATCCTCAAAATTTATGGATTAATAGGAATTTTTTTATAACAATGTATACTAAATGATACTATCTACAATTTATATTCAAAATGTTGTTTAATCTAGCACCATTTTCCAATTACAAGAAGTTAAAATTCTACTTTGTTACAATTTTGATTTATCTGCCTACCAATGAAAACAAAAACTAAAATATTTGAACGATAATGTCAAATAAATTTTTGACATTTTGACAAATTGAAAATATGATATTTCATTTATTATTTACCTATATGGTTATGATACACATTAATAATATTATATAAGCTACAATTCCCGAATTCCTTTCTACAATGGTATATTTGTGAGTAAGTACTACTTAATTATATGCTGCTTAAATTAGAAAAATAAAAATAGTAGAGTATGGCGAGAGGTCATGCGTTGGCCACATCGGATTTTTTTGATCTGTCTAATTGTTTTATTTCCATGGCACTCTGTAAATAGTTCGAATACGTAAAATTTAATTTAATTTCTCGTGACAGGTACCGTTATATCAATAAATAAGGGCTTGTGCAGTTTTTTATTACGGACATCTTTTGTATTTACAGTTTGGCTCTAAAATCAATAGGTTAATACTTAAAGCGAAATGAAAATTTTAACATTTTATTTTCCTATATAGGTCAAAAACTCCTACACCCGGTATACAAGTATGTACATATATATGCCTAGATTTCGTCTTCCGACATTGAAATTGAAATATGTAGATACTTATTATTTAAGCTACGAAATCCTTTTAGTTGAATTTTTGTGTGCGTATTAGGATCAGTTTCAAAATAAAATACACGAAGTCATTGATTTTTTTATATCTTCGCTATTTACTTCTCGGTTGTGGCAGAAGAAATCTGGGTATACACTACTAACTTATACTTTCAAACTATAGTTTTATTTTTTATTTTTAGGTCTTTTGATTCAGATTTAGAGAAATAGGATTTTACTGCAGTGATGTAATAAATATTAAATATTGTGAACTTTAAATTCATTTAAAACTACTTCTACTTCTTAAACCAACTTTCCTCATTTTTAAAATGTATATTATGTATCAATTTGGTATTTAGTTTGCGTACTAGACTTATACCGAATAAGTAATAAAATGTCTTGTTACTATGTTATCATGTTAATGATTATAAGTATTCTGCATATTTCAACAGCCGAAATATCAAATCCAGTATATGATAATTTACATCACAAATGCAGTCTTCATGATGATGCATTTTATGATGCATATACTTGGAATTTTAAAAACTCGAGCTATATAAACATTATAAAGATAGTGACAAATTACAGCAATGATCTTATAGAAGAATTTATTATGGATATGTTCTTATCATTTGTTATTAATTCCACAAAAGACGAAGTTACATTTCTTATAACGAAATACAAGTTTGAGTACATTTTTCCTCCACGTTTAATTAAAAATTATACTGAAATATTATGTGAGAATAAAGGAGAATTAAATGAATCTAAGATTAATTCTAACAGTGAATTGGGAAAATTTTCACAAGATCAAGTGCTGCATGACCGCATAAGAAGTTTTTCTGCAGATTTGAATTATGCTTTTTATATAGTCATATGGGATATTGAAGATTTTAATCACTTTTTGATTAAAAAAATCAGAAACATTTTTCCAAATCCCAGAGGAATATATATGGTGGCATTTATATCTCCATATCATGTAAAAATAAAAAATTTGTATAAAATGTTGCAAAAAATTTGGACAAACTACGGAGTTTTAAATATTGTATTTCAGTTACCCTGCTCATGCAAACGACAGGATATGTATATGTTTAATCCATTTCAACGGTACAATAACAGTTGGGGAATGATAAGAAAATTTAGTATGAAAGACGTTAAAGTTAATTCAAAAAGCTATAGGAACACACTGAAATCTTTGAATGGGTATCCATTAAAAATAGCACTATTTGAACGTATACCAACAGTAGTAAAACCTCCAAACTCTCTTAAAGATAGCAGATTATACAAAAATTTAAATTTGACAAGTGGTTATTGTGGTTTAGATGCTATGCTCATGGGTACATTAGCTGAACAAATACATTTCATTCCAGCAATAATTAATAATGAGAAAGAATATGGTTTTGATCAAAATGGTACATATTTTGGAATTTTTGGTAATGTTGCATATCGGAATGTAGATATATCATTTAATTCAAGATTTGTTGACGGATTTGCCAGCGATCAGGTTGAGAATCTTACTCCAGTAATTAACGATAAGTTCTGTTTAATTGTACCGAAAGCATCCAGAGTTCCTCAATGGTTGTCAATATTTCGATGCTTTGATATTAATACATGGTTTTTAATATTTGTTTCATATTTCTCTTGCTCTATTTATTGGTACTTAGTTCAAGCGCATAGAAAAAATAAAAAATTTGAACGAAATGGGTTTTTGGATATATTTGCGATATTTATATCGGTACCAGTATATATCATTTTAGGAAATAATCAACGAATATTTCTGTTTTTTTGCATGATCTTTAATATAATAATTGTTGGATCATTTCAAGGGCAATTGGTGACATCATTTAGTACACCTAATTACTATCCCGATATAAATACACTTTTAAATTTTGAAAAATCTTCTTTGTATATACTTTCACCTTCCAGAAGTATGGGAGAAATTTTTGGTGACGATGGAAGCAAATTAATGCATGACCTAAATAAAAGAATAACTATTGCAAATAAATCAGGACTAATTCGAGAAATAGCGAAAGGAAATCAGTATGCTACGTTCGAGAGGTATATAGATGCTAAATTAAGAATAATTTTATACGAAGGTGAAACTACGGTTCATATTTGTCAAGAATGTCCTAAATCCTTATATTTTTCTTATATTGTGCCCAAAGGTTCACCTTACACACATGTTTTTAATATCGTTATAACTATGTTTAGAGAAGCAGGATTGGTAATGAAATGGTACAATGATGTTACCGATGCACTGATTATAGAAAAACGTACACGTAGTATTATTAACGATACTGATACAAATAAACAATTTTCTTTAAGTAATCTGCAAATACCATTTTTTGTTTTGGTATTTGGCTGGTGTTTATCTACCATTGTGTGTCTTGTAGAAGTACATAAGAAAAAAAATTGATTTTATTATTTTATCTCTTGATATAGTAGTTTGTAATTAAGTGACTTAATTTCGATAGAATATAACATGCGTGACTGATGAGTCATGATCACTGATATTATGTATTAGTTATACGTTTACTAACATTCAATTATTATAATAATATTTAATAAATATATACTGTGACACTGACTTCTGATTCTATCCCGGCTACTAATAAAACTGATCTCTAGTGAAAAACAAAGTACTATAATATATTACATACCGAGCAGGGAAATGCTGCATTACAGCCGAGCACTGTATTAGATGACTGAGGTGCGCAGCGCCAAGATAAACTATAAGTGCGAGGCTGAAAAAATAAGATTTCTCGCGAGGTTTGTATACTATTTTACTCCCATTTCAATTGATTAGTAATATGAGCGTTTTGAATATAAATTTTATTAACATTTTTGTCAGTTTTATTATAATTTGTTTAGTCTACTTTAAAAAAATAGACCTATGATAGAGTTGCTAAGTAAGTTGAGAATTTTTTTATTGACCTTGTCAATTTATTGAAGTGACATTTAACTAGCCGGAAAAATATTTCCTGTTAGCTCTAGAAGGTTTGAAACACACATATTACTAACCCATTGCGAGTATAACATTTTTTGTCATTATATTTAAAAGTCTAATGTTACAACACATTTTTTTTTATTTTACTAAAAAAAGTTATATATATATATATATATATATATATACACTCACCGGCACGGAAAACGGGTCACTTTCTTTTGTAATAATTTTTGTTATCCCTTGATTATTTTATATAACTATGATATATTTTATTAAATGGTATTATAGTCAAGCATTTCGTATTAGGAAATTAATGCTTTGAATATTTACTAATTGTTTATTATCAAAAGAAAAAATTATGGACATAAAAACAATAAAAAAAAGTTTAAAAAAAAATTTCAATCACATAAATAAACACGATTCGTTTATACTTATAACGCGTGTTCCCTCTGCGTACTTTATGACCTTGGTCAATCGTAGAGGCATACTCAAAATGAAGTTCCTGATGCCATCTTGAGGGATATTATTATATGCTTCTAACAGTGCATCTCTGAGTTATTCCAGCGTACTAAGCCTACTGGGACCGGGTACACAACTTCGAATCTTTATATCGAGCATATACTACCCAAATTATATTGGATTCAGATCTGTACTCCGCGCTGGACACATCATACGATTGATGTTAACAACATTTATAAAACCGTTCAAGATTGCAGCAGCATGGCGGCGCGCATTATCGTGCATCAAGATAAATTTATCATTTTAAAATGGTGCATAAGGGACAACGTTGTCGGTCAGAATATCTTTTATGTACCTATCGGCATTGAATATTACCATAGAAACAAGGAATAAATCTATCCGCTAAATCACTGATATCCCAGTTCACACTATTAGTGATCCACCCAAGAATCTTACAGTATTGCTGAATGCACAAGTTTCTCAATTAGTCGTCACACTTTTACACATCCATATGGTGACATTAAAAAATATTGGGATTCGATAGTAACTAAAACACGCGTCTAATCACCTTAATCCCAATTTACACGCTTTCCAAAAAAATACAAGCGAGCTACTCGGTAATGATGTTGGAAGACGTGTGGTCGCATGGCAGGCCATCGTGCCAGAAAATCTACTTCTATTACTCTTCTTCGTACAATATGTTCACTATTATTCACAGTAAGCAATTTTAGTAATGATTTATGGACCTGCACGACAATAATTATAGTGCGATTTCGACGCGATGTCAAAATAAAAATCGAGCATTTCTGTTGCGTCTGTTTTGCGTCTTCTCAGGCCTATTCCAGGTCTTCTGGAATAGGCCTGAATAGAAACTGGAATAGAAACTACAATTTCTGCATTCTGTGCCATTTTGAAAACATAGACCACACCACACCACATCAAAATGACAAATAAACAATAAAACAAATGATGAAAAGAAATAATACCAGCATAATCAATAACTATGCATTTTATAAAATTCGTGATTTCGGTATGATGCGCATAATAAAAGGAATATTTAAGTAAATTGTTAATGTTTGTAAGAGTTGGTAATGGAAGCGACTTCAAGAATGTATAGTTAACATATAGCAATAGTAATATTTCGGCATTCGTCCTCAACATTAATGTAATTAGCATTTTTTCTTAAAAAAAATAAGTGACCCGTTTTCCGTGCCGGTGAGTATATATATATATATATATATATATATATATATATATATATATATATATATATATATATATATATATATATATATATATATATATATATATATATATATATATATATATATATATATATATATATATATATATATATATATATATATATATATATATATATATATATATATATATATATATATATTCTGAGAAGGGAGGAGTTATATTATTGAAAAAATGCAACGTAGATAAAATTATGCTGTGTCGCATGTTTCTCCCCGTGAGAAACATGCTGTACTGTAATTAGATTCCTAAATCTCGTAGATAATAAGTTTTCTTGTAAATTAGAATAGATAGAATAAGTTAAGCTTTGTAGAAGCAACATATCTTGTAGTTGACAAATAAAATTTAAGTAATAAGGAAGTATTGTAATCGCGAAAAATTTCGGTTCTCAGATTTTTACGGAAATATCCGTTTTGACCTTATCTGAATCCATTATCACTAGTTTCGTCGTGACGTCTGTACGTACGTACGGGCGTACGTATGTGTGTCGCATAACTCAAATACGGTTAGCCGTAGAAAGTTGAAATTTTGTATTTAGGACTGTTATAGCATCTAGTTGTGCACCTCCTATTTTTGGTTTCAATCTACAAACCGGAAGTAGTAATTTTTTAAAAAAATTCGATAAATATTTAATTTAAGAAAATTTTTTTATTTTAAATGAAAGATTATGTGATTATTACCTACAATCGGTATTTTACAAATATTTTTGTATCTAGTATCATTTAAGAATAATTAAAGTATATATTTATAATTTAGTATTTCGGTATCTTGTAGTCCATGATGGATTAACATTTGTTACTACATAAAATTTAAATGTTTATGACATGACAACGACAATAGTAAAATATGCTTTATATCTTCTTCTGTAGTTTAAATAAAATGACTAAAATATATTTGTGAGTATACTAGTGTAATAAGTTAAAAGAATTTTTTATATTATTCTACATTTTAGTTATTAAGAAAAGTATGAACAAACAAGGCGTACAAGGAAGTCATGTGGTGCCCACGTCAGATTTTTTTTAAAAGTAATTTTATATAGATCGATCGTGAACAGTGCTAACGAATATAGTTCTGGTTCACATTAGTGATTTAACGGCAATCAAAGAACCGAATCGATCAACTGACGCTAGCAGCTAACACAGCTGAGAGCATATCAGCACCGTAGCAACCGACATCGTGGCCGAGAGAATATCGGACAACAAGTAGAAACCAAGCAACGTAAATCAAGATACATCTTTGGAAGCACATCCAACCACACAGAAGCAGATCTTCAACGGACATGAAGACACTGATTTTACTGTGAGTACCTTATGTCTTTTAGAGGTTACAATTCAGACACAAGCTACGATTCTGACTCCAGTTCAAATTCAAACTCAGATTTAATTTCAAAATTAAATTCAGATTCTGAATACGAACTGTTCCAAATTTTTAATAATAAATTAAAAATAGATCCTTTAATCATGGTTGTCCCCGAACTTAAGAAACAGTACCTGGACATAATACCAGAGTTTCACGGAGAACGTGAACTCTTACTTCGATTTCTTGAAATATGCGAGAAACTGGTAAACAAATTTTATAATAGATTTCCAAAATGAATATCTGATGTCAACAATATTATATAAGATTAAAGGTGACGCAGCAGTAAATATCGCGAGTTGTACCATTAGTAATTGGAAAGACTTAAAAGAAGCTTTATTGTCCACATATGCCGACAAACGCGATACTTACACACTAGCAATAGAATTAATCTAACTAAAACAATCATAAAACGAAACACCATTTGAATTTTATAATAAAGTACAACACTTATTAAATCTCCAAATTAGTAATATTAAAACGCATAACACCGCTATTGAAAAAGATACTTTAATTAAATATTTTCAAAATTATGCCTTACGCATATTATTAAAAAGTTTAAAAGAACCAATTGGACAACTCATGCGTACTAAAATTCCAAAAGATCTAAATTCCGCAATGAGTATGTTGACAAATGACTTTCAGTTTGATAATGCACAGAAAACTGCTAAACCAGCAGCAAACAATCATAATAAACTCATTCCTAAACAGATGCAAAAGTTCGTTCCAACGAAACCGTTATATCTAACTAATTACGCGCAACCTAATGCAAATGCAACATTTTATAAAAACAATTACCAAAATCCACAATCAAATCAAAATTATCCTCAAAATTCGCAATTTAATCCAAAAGCAATAACAACACAAAATCTAAATTCAACTCCTAGCCAAAGATTCCCAAAACCAACACCCATGAGCATTTCCACTAACAATACATATCAACCACGACCTGGACCATAGAGTGGTAATCAAAATTTATTATTTAACATAAACGGCGATACATTCAGTGACAACGAACTCGAACCTGACACCAACCATGATAACGATAACACATATTACCAAGAACAACAAGTTGAACCTTGCATCGAATTCCCAGCAGACACAGAGAACGAAACTGACCTTTTTTATACGAAACCGCCTCGGAAATATTCCAAACATAGAATTATTTAATTCTACGAATTATAACTACCATTCATTATTTTACCCGAAAATAATCTCAAAGTACTAATAGACACCGGTAGTACGAAATCTTTTGTAAAGCCAGAAATTGCAAATAAATTTTACAAGAATTCCGTATTTAAAGACCCTTTCAAAATTTCTACAGCACATGGCACTTCCATAGAACAATTTAGTACTCTAATACGAGTTTCAAAATTATTTAATTTAAACCAAGAAAATAATTCTTGTCTAAAATATCACCTGTTTAACTTTGACGATAAATTCGATTTGTTATTAGGCATAGATAATTTGAAATTGTTAAAAACCACTATCGACATATATAACGATTTAAATTATAACCCCATTTTCAAAAACAAAACTTCACTATCTCCAATCTTGCAATGATATCCAAAATTCAAAATCAATTCTTAAAAATAAACAGTTAGCTGAATACCGAAATTATCCAAACCCTAAGTTAAAACACCCTAACCTAAATATTAATGAAGCAGATAACATGGCCGCATTGTATAAAATCGTTGATGATTTTAAAAAACAATTACAAAATTCTAATAGTAATAAAGATCTTGAGGATTCCCAGTCTTTAATAGTCGAAACTATTAATGATAACCAAAATTATAAATGATAACGCATCTGACGATACTGACGCAACTATGCATTCTTATATCGAGAACCCTATAGTAGGAATTCCAATAGTCGAGTGTCCCGTTAACCACGGTAAAAACCAAATAATAATAACAGAAGTAGAATATAATCCTTCAAATCCCAAAATAATAAAATTTCACAAAAACAAACAAAGAATATTAGTACAATTTTCAAAACAAAATTACGAGAACGAACCTCATATTCCAGTAGAAGATAAAGTGTCATCAAAGAACACAAGTGAAAATGTTACGTGGTCATATCAGTGAAAATAATTTCAAAAAGGAAAATCCCAGTGAAAATGTTTTCCAAAAATCATAAAACTAACTTACTAAGATAAGTCTATTGTTAGAAACGTATGACATAATAAGTTGTTTTGCTTAATTTATTACTTGAAGTTGTATGTAATCATGTTAATTATTGAAGCATTTCTGAAATCCCGAACTTTATGTAAGTTGTTTTTCGTTATATTTAATTGATGTTATGTTGTTACAAATACGAACCGCTGGCAGTCGGGATGGTGTGACCGAGAGTCAGTATCCATCGCGCTTGCGATCGAAACAGCCGTTCATTGTCTTAGTTTTCTTTAAATAAAGCGTGTGTTACGATTATTCAGGTTTCTTTATTTCTGGTTCCGTTTTCCTCGTTGTAAATACCAGAAGTGAAGTTTTGTGTGTTTTTTTGTGGTTTTCTAAATTAGTTTCTAACATCAGAAGTGGGATTACAATCCATAACCACAGAAGCGGTTTTACTGACGACCCCATGATGGATGCTCTGGATACAGAGTTAAAAAACTTCATCAAATCACTGAAGACGACATCCGAGTATGTAGTTCTGCCTGTTTTCCGATAAGATGTCATTGCAGTGAGGTAATGGTTTGCTTTAGTAAGTAATGATGCTGAATTTGAGTGAACAGATCTGGTAAGACAAGGTTGATTTTAATTCGTGTTTCAAATATGATTTTATACGTAATCAGTAACGTCCGAAATTAGGAGACCTTTTAACGTAAATTTGTAGATGTTTGTCACAAAAGAAATTTTGAGCGGTTATTCTCAAAGCCCAGAGGACGCTGTTAAAAAAAAAACGCGAATTAGGTACAGACTACCGCTAGCGATCTTCACAAAAAAAGTATGCCCGGTTTAATTTGTTTTTTTGTTCGATTACGGAATGTCAACACGATGGAAGCAATCATGCAAACATTCTCAAACTTAATGAATCCGTAACAACAATAGTCGCGATAGTTCTGAAATTTATTATGAAAACAATAAATGTTAGGAGTGTCAAACTAGGTCGTATTATAACTAGAAGCTCTGCCGAATACAATTTACGCGAAACAATCGTAATTTGAAAAAGTGGCGCAAGAATGTTAACAATTATTGTCAAACTGGAAAATCTTTAAAAATTGAATAATGTAGTAATTATTGATGATTCAAATGATCTTTAATCATTAATACAGGACCTGTCGTCTCTAATGTGTAATTGCTATTTCTTTAGGCTTCAACATAAAATTAAACCGTTCTTTGCAAGTTATTCAGTACACCAGAGTTAAAGCAGTCGATTATATTTTTGATGAAGTTACCAACCTCATTTTTGTTATTGTCCAAAATGCTTTTCTTGATTGCGATGTAATAATTTGATGCAATCTATGTGCCGACACCGAGCTTAGATAAATCACTGACCACTCAGGTACCCATGTTGTACGTAATAATATTGCAGAATTTCTTGCTTTTGCTGAATAATTAATTGATGTATTTGACCAACATCTATCTGTATTTATAGCTTTTATTCCGTCTTTCCGATACAAAAGCAGTAGTGGTTTATTCACAGTAAATAACAATTCTACCTCCCCTTCATATCTGTTACACTAACGATTTGATTGTTACCTCCGTACCATCTATCAGACCATGAACGCGAGGTAGTCCGCAGTATTATAAAATACTTCTTTATGGTACTATTCGTGGAAGCGAATCCTTTTGTCAGCCTTATTCTCCGTGTGCGTAAAAGGAAAGGGCACGTACCGAATGTACTTTGACTACCGCAAGACCAACACATTAGTAAAGATTGTTATCCGCTTTCACGTACAGAAAACCAACTATATCTTTTAAGCCAAACCGCCTTTTCACTTACGCGATATGTTTTTGAGTTTTAACCAGATATGTCTCATCAAGAATCAATTTACAAAAACGTTTTACCTTTTTACTTGTTTTAAAAACATGATGGGACTAAGGAATTAATTATTTTAGTAAAAGAAAAAAGTACTGAAGAAAATTCCATTAAAATAAATTCTTGCAGTTGTGAACTATTTCAAAAAGATTTTTACGAATATTTACTTTAATGTTACAATCCACAGTTATTAAGAAAGATATCCTGCCCAGTATAGCACGTTAGTGGACATTATGGAAGATTTCGATATCACTGCCAAATGTTGATTTTCTTATTTGCAACCTAGTTGTTGTACGACATGTTACTGCTATTAAGATACAAAAAAGGGTCGACTACACTTGTCGCGTTATATTGTCCAAAACGGTACTTTACATTACGTTAAAATAACCCCCGAGAGCAGTTCCCTAAACCACTTTGTGTCTTGTCAAAGTCGACTAGAATTATTACAGATATTCCATAATGAACAATGTTATAACGAGTTCGCGAAGATAGTTGATTTAACTCAGAAAATTTTTGTTCCCCGTTTATGCAATTTTGTTGAAAAGTTATATTAAATACTGTCTCATTTGTGCTATTAAGGCGATGTCGACGGTCTGCTGCCACGGAGTTAGGGTGTTTTCAATTATTGTCAACATAAGATTAATCATTCCAGATTGATTCATTAGATTCTTTAGTCATAGGAGAATGTATTGCAATAAACAAAAATTATTTTTATAACCAATTGTGGACGTAGCGAGGGAACTCGCATTTTCGCCACCTCGCAAACGCGTTCCCTAACAGTACCCACAATACTTTGCAAATTTTAACCTGCCCAGGTTCAAAAGATGTTTTGAAACTGAGAAAATGTAATGAATGAGTTGCAGCAGTTGATTTGGTTTTCCAACCGAAATATTTGCAAAACTGCAAATGTCGGTAATCACGCCGCCGACTCCACTTTAAGGAGATACGTACTGGCCAGCTACAAGTTTAACTTACGTACGTGCTGCCGCGGATTATTTAAATACACTAACCCCGGCTCCTAAACGGGATAAACACATTCTTATTTTTAATCGATGCATATACGAAATATTGTTACTCACTTGGTGTATCATATCACCATAAAACACCTGATATGTATCGTTCGAATGGAATTCAAGCGATGTGCACAATCATAAACCTAATTAGAACCGATATAAAAATTCAGTCAGAATGGTCGAGCGGTTTGTGGAAAATTCTGTTATTGTTGGAACCTCGCTTACTCAATCTTTGCTAAGAACTTGATCATAAAATAGTAAACAAACTACTCGCGGTGCAATTTTTAACTAATGACTTTATTTTGTAGAACAGATATATAAAACGATGCAAAATACGAACTTCAACATGAACTGCAAGGTCTATTTGAAGTGATGGCAATTTTACCAACACAATGTTATGAACCCAGACGAATTGGCGGAGAAATCTAAACACCAAAGTTATCAAAGGACAATTGCCAGTTTGGTCAACTCAACTAGTCGCTTTCACTGTACGTGATTGAACTACCAGACCAATAATACGAGTAAAAAAAAATGGTGCAGCTCTCACCCTTTAGTGGAAGAGTTTGCGGACGCTTTGCGTTCAACATTGAAAGCTGTGTGTGACGCTTTGTGTTGACGTTGAAAGATGTAAAAATGGTGCAGCTCTCACCCTTTAGTGGAAGAGTTTTCGGACGCTTTGCGTTCAACATTGAAAGCTGTGTGTGACGCTTTGTGTTGACGTTGAAAGATGTAAAAATGGTGCAGCTCTCACCCTTTAGTGGAAGAGTTTGCGGACGCTTTGCGTTCAACATTGAAAGCTGTGTGTGACGCTTTGTGTTGACGTTGAAAGATGTAAAAATGGTGCAGCTCTCACCCTTTAGTGGAGGAGTTTGCGGACGCTTTGCGTTCAACATTGAAAGCTGTGTGTGATGCTTTGTGTTGACGTTGAAAGATGTAAAAATGGTGCAGCTCTCACCCTTTAGTGGAGGAGTTTGCGGACGCTTTGCGTTCAACATTGAAAGCTGTGTGTGATGCTTTGTGTTGACGTTGAAAGATGTAAAAATGGTGCAGCTCTCACCCTTTAGTGGAGGAGTTTGCGGACGCTTTGCGTTCAACATTGAAAGCTGTGTGTGATGCTTTGTGTTGACGTTGAAAGATGTAAAAATGGTGCAGCTCTCACCCTTTAGTGGAGGAGTTTGCGGACGCTTTACGTTCAACATTGAAAGCTGTGTGTGATGCTTTGTGTTGACGTTGAAAGCTGTACAAGTTGGTGAAACTGTCGCCCTTCAGTGGTACAGTTTGTGGAGTGTTGAAAGCTTAGCGCTTTACAGAGTTATTGTAACTGTCGCCCTTTTTGGTACAGTTGTGGACTGTTGAAAGCTATGCGCTTTGCAGTGTTTAACTTATTTGCTTCTTTTTATGTTATTAGGAGCGACTCGGAGAGGTGTGAGAATACATGCAATGGTACGCTCATCTAATGGTATGCAGTGGTGTATCCGCTAGCGAAATAAATAATGGAAGTTGACACAGATGGTACAAAGCAGAGTCCAAGGAACGACGAAAATGTTTGACACTTGGTGTTCTGCGATGTGGAGGACCGTAGTTTCGCCTTGCACTGAAGCAGTGTTGAGGAAATGTTATGATGACGATGAATCTACTCGGTCCTTAGTAATCACTTGTTCCCTTTCCGAATTGGAAGAATCGCTTCGAGAGCGAAGCGAATGTCAGAATTGGCCGTGTTAGAAACGTATGACATAATAAGTTGTTTTGCTTAATTTATTACTTAAAGTTGTATGTAATCATGTTAATTATTGAAGCATTTCTGAAATCCCGAACTTTATGTAAGTTGTTTTTCGTTATATTTAATTGATGTTATGTTGTTACAAATACGAACCGCTGGCAGTCGGGATGGTGTGACCGAGAGTCAGTATCCATCGCGCTTGCGATCGAAACAGCCGTTCATTGTCTTAGTTTTCTTTAAATAAAGCGTGTGTTACGATTATTCAGGTTTCTTTATTTCTGGTTCCTTTTTCCTCGTTGTAAATACCAGAAGTGAAGTTTTGTGTGTTTTTTTTGTGGTTTTCTAAATTAGTTTCTAACACTATAATAGTTGTAAAACCAACAATTTATTGAAACAACCAGATTTCAAATAATACTAATTAAACAATCCCAAACAATACCAATTATAATTATTATAATCATAACAGAACAATTAAAATCTTTAATTAATCATAAAGTTACAAAAATAAACAAACCTAGCACGAACACTAATACTTTATATTAGACTTTTAATTATAATTATTTGTATAGCATTTAAACGAATTAGGAATCTATACACTCACCGTAGAACTTCAACCCTACCGCCACAACATGATGATATCCGCCTACCTGAAGGGGCTCCATTCTGAGAAGGGAGGAGTTATATTATTGAAAAAATGAACGTAGATAAAATTATGCTGTGTCGCATGTTTCTCCCCGTGAGAAACATGCTCTACTGTAATTAGATTCCTAAATCTCGTAGATAATAAGTTTTCTTGTAAATTAGAATAGATAGAATAAGTTAGTCAGTAGTTAAGCTTTGTAGAAGCAACATATCTTGTAGTTGACAAATAAAATTCTTTTTTAAAAAGTAATTTTATAAAGATCGATCTTTAATTTATATATATACCACTGCAGAAGAATGAAACACTCATTGGACTTCACGAATGTAGAAATAATCGATAGCGAATCCAATAAACAAAAGAGGAAACTTCTAGAAATGTTCCACATAACAGGTGCAAAAAATACAATGAATAATAAAACAGACATCAATAATTTAACAAACATCTATAATGCTTTAATAAAAAAGTACATAAATAGGTAACCTATAAATAATTTTTTAAATTTTAAATTATTTAATTTCGCTACTTAGAAATGTCACGTTAGTTCAAATAATATCCGCCAGGGAGAAGAAAAAGAAGAAGAGAATCTTAGCGCCAACTTCTTGAATGTGGTTCCGCCATTTTAGTCGTGTAGTTGTTTCTTTCCACTAAGATACGACGTAATAACTATTATTTGTTTCTTTATATACAACATGTTTCGATGATACGCAACGAAAGAAGAAAAATATTTTATCTGTATGACTATATCAATTTTCTGTTGAAAGTGACGTTGTAATCTGTAAGTTATATTGCTATAGCTATTCATGTGCTTCAAATTTCTATGTAACATTGTATGTACTTCACAGAACCCTGAGGAAGGACCAATGTGAGGTCCGAAATATTGGTTTTTGATTAAATAATGTCAAACATCTGATTATTATTAATTTATTCCGGCCTGACCGAATCCCTGAAAATTTTTCACTACTATATATATATATATATATATATATATATATATATATATATATATATATATATATATATATATATATATATATATATATATATATATATATATATATATCGGGTGTTTTTTTTAAAACTCCACCTAAATATCTCGGGAACCACGGCACGGATCGGTGAAATACGGGTTCGATGAATTTGAGGGGGAAGAAAAACCATGTAATTAGTTTTCTGCCCAAAGTGGGCATATTGCCCACATTGGGATCAACTTGATTTTTTTAAATGGGAACCCCACTTTTTTATTTTGGCAACGTGTTCTACGCAAAAAAGAAGAAACTTTTGTACGAAACTTTTTTTTCCCACCCCTATATTTCGAGTTATCAGCGCGGGAAAGTGAAAAAATTTCGAAATGTGTTTTTTCAGAAACCGTGGAACCCAGCCAAAAATGCTGAAACGCGGGTTCAATGAATTTGAGGGGAAAGAATTATCATATAATTTTTTTTCACCCGGGTCAAGGTTCCCATTCAAAAAAATTTAGTTGACCCCAGGATGACACTTACCTTGACCCGGGTCAAAAAAAATCTGATAATTCTGATTATATATATATATATATATATATATATATATATATATATATATATATATATATATATATATATATATATATATATATATATATATATATATATATATATATATATATATATATATATATATATATATATATATATTACATATCGTCAAAGTTGGACATTTTTTACCTCCTCTATATAAAGATTAAGAGGAGTGAGACACAGAAGGACTTCCATAGCCGCTGTCGGTGTAGTGCGCATTGCACTAGTAATTGCTAAACATGCCAGTCTCTGTACATGTTCTAATTTCGAAGATGCTGTTGATTGCCTCACTTTAGGCCACCAGACCAGAGCACCATACGTAATCATAGGCCTAATGATCGCTGTGTAGAGCCAAAATGAGAGCTTGGGAGTTAGCCCCCAAGTTCGACCCATAACACGACGGCATTGCCAGAAGGCACCCAGGGTGGAATTTTTACATTCCATCGATCTCTCGATCCTACTAACTACAGCGTAAAGTGCAGTCTCGGTTGATCTACCCTGGATGTAGGCATGTTGATTAGGGTGAAGAGAATGGCGAGAAAGCGCAGTCTCTCTAATGTATCTGTCGCACAGTCTTTCCAGAGTTTTAAGAAGAACTGAGGTAAGACTTATTGGGCGATAAGATTTAGGTGATGGGTAGTCTGACCGTCCTGGTTTAGGAATGTACACTACTTTCACTTCCCTCCATTGTAGAGGTACATATGTGAGGGGGTTAAACACGCCTTAAAAATCCAAACCAGATGAGGTAGCAGTTGCTCACATCCCCATTGAAGAAGGGAAGGTACTATGCCATCCATACCTGGTGATTTATATGGCTTTAAAGAGTTTATTGCCCAGGTTGTACGTGTCTCATCATCAATTTTGGAGGATAGCGTGAACGCTTCCTCCGAGGAGGTGTGTTCGCGTGCTGCCCAATTGTTGGTTTGAGAAATTACACAGCCTGGAAAATGAGTTTTTAACAAAATTTCATTATTTTCTGTTAAAGAAGAAGCATAAGAGCCGTCCTCGTGTTTGAGGCAGCCAAGCTGTAAGTTTGGATCTTTTGAGAAAACCTTTTTCAAGCGAGCAACAGGAGCACTAGTCTCAATGCTGCTTGTAAAGTTTTGCCACGCAGATCGTTGTTTTTGACGAATGGTTTTCTTATAAACAGATTTGTGTTCTTGAAAAGAACGCCAGTCTGCTTCGTCTTTAGAGTTTTTTGCTTTGTTGAACAATTTCCTGAGATTTGTTCTCATTTTGTCTAGCTCCTTGCACCACCATGGTGCGTTTTTAGGGTTGACTACACTTAAAGGACAAGCCTTTTCATATGAGTTAATGATGACGCTTTGAAGATTGTTGACGCAATTTTCAAGTGTTACAACATTTACTTCATCAGGTATCTGACATTTTTCAAGTCCTGAAGATAGAAGGTCTTGAAATAAGTTTCTGTCAGTTCTCTTAGGATTACGAAAGGTCCTTTTCTCAATGTTTTTAGCATTCAGAGTAAAACATATCCATTTGTGATCAGACATAGACAGCTCAGGTGATACACACCATCCCGAGATGTCTTCGGATATTTTTGATGTAGCAAGGGTGATGTCGATCCTAGTTTGAGCACGAGAAGTGACAAAGGTAGGTTCGTCGCCCTTATTAAGAATTTCCAGGTTAGTACTGGTGATATATTCACATAGCGATCTACCTCTAGGGTTAACGTCTTTGCTGCCCCAGATAGGGTGGTGTGAGTTAGAGTCACATCCAACAATAAGATGCTTGCGATTGCTTTCACAGAACTCTACCAGCTTAGCCAGTTCTGGACTGGGAGGAAGCTGTGCGGAGTCTGTGGGTAAGTAGCAAGAAGCTACGACAATGTCTTCGCTTTGATCAGTGACTCCACTAAGAAGAACTGTAGTGAGGTCGCGTGAGCAAAACTGTTGTAAGACTACAGTTTGGATGTGTTTAGGTACCACTATACACGTCCTTGTATTCTCAATACCAAAACCATTGATGATAGAATTGGTGCTGTCGCCTAATCCACACACCTTGGATTTAACAACCCAAGGTTCCTGGATCAGGGCTATACTGTTCTGCTTATTGACTAGGTGGCGTCTCAGACAGGAGCTTGCCGCCCGACAATGTTGCAGATTTACTTGGACAAAGCAAATAGGATTAGGGGTTTTAGGATGTGGAAGGGTCATATTGGGAGATGTCCGAAAGAATCAGGGTCTCGAGCTCTTGCAGTTCAGCATTCACCTTGGATTCCGTCTCCATAGGAGATGCAGCCTGCGGCGACTGAGGTTTCTAGACGCCTGATGGGCTTTGGTCTAGCTTGCTAGACTTCAACCTTACGGTGAGTTGCGAGAACTGGTAGAAAAGTTTCTTCCCACGACTAGCTATTATGTTGGCATCTGTGTCGTCGATGCCGAAAACAAGGACTCTACCCTTCTGTTCCTCCTTGATAGCATCGTGAAAGATGCACCAGTTTGGAACCTTGAGGTGGCCGTTATGAGCCGCCAACCTCCGGACGACAGTCTCTCTGTCTTCGGCTTTACCCGGAATCCAGACAGCTGCCTTCACTAGACGTGGCAACTGGCTCACCGGTACCACCTCTAACTGGGCGTTGTCCCACAGTTTCCTAACTGTGGTTTTTAGCCATTCAAGAGAATGGCTATTGACGCAAGTGATGCGAAGAATCTCCCCTGAATATTGCCACCTGTTGAAGATTGGGGGCTGTTCTCCTTCTTTCAAGGCGAACAAGCAGTTGTCAAAACATTTTGACTGCTGCTCCTGAAGAAGCTCAGCCTTGGAGGAGGATATATTGCCAAGAGTGTTAGTTCGGCAGATGACAGCAACTCGTAGTTGGTTTGTGGCCACCTTCGAATAGCTATCCCCTGCTTTCCTGAACACTGTTGGCGGGGGTTTTGATGGTACTTGCTTTCCCACCTGTTTTTTGGTCTGTTGGGGTCTGTTCTTCTTCCTAGCGTTGCCGCTGGGCAAAGATTCAGACGATCCGTTAGACCGGAGACGTTTGGCACTACCAGAACTGCCAGCCGAAACCACTGGTTTGGACAGTTGTCCAGAACCTGAGGGGTTAGCATTTTTCTGATGCACCGAAGACACGGGAGCAGGCGCCTTGGAAGAGTTAGATTTCGCCAGCTCAGCCAAACGCGCCTTCCGTCTGCGCTTTTGCTCAGCACCACTGATTCTATGCCTACGAGGCTTAGTCTCAGCGGGTTGAGCTGGAGTTTCCGGGTTTAAAAGCCCACCCGGAGGGGCTGTAGCCGCCTGGATCTCATCCATGGGGACAGAAGACTTCATCCCCCCAGCGCCTCACCCGCCACGGAGCCCCAAGAGGGGACGTTGAACTTCAACGCCAAGGCATACTGAAGGGATATAGCCCCCAGAGGTGGCAAACAACACGCGAAGGTTGCCAGTAGTCAAGCGAGGTGGGCTAGACACTCACCGACGCCTGGGCCCCCTGTGTGCCCACCATCCTCCAAGGACTCACCCTGGCGACGGTCTGACCCGACGCCGCAGCCGATTGATCGAGGTGGGTTAGTCTCGACCGCCCGTCTAGGTGAAATCCAGGCCAAAGTGGAATGTTGTCTCGCGACTCAGCCACCAGGATCCCTTCATCCAACCGACACGGGTCGCCACGCACGGCACAAACACGTGGGAGGGTGGTCCACGGCAATGACCTTAGCGAAACGCGTGCGAGGGTTTTAAGCCCCGAGCGGCCGCACATAGTCACCACTAACCATAACCAAAGGATATGGCCGTTCCCCTATCCGCCACCTGGGGACGCGCCTGGTAGTTACCCCCAACCCCAGGACATTCTTCTCTCATAACTAAATTATTTTCAAAAGAGTATAAATTCGTACCACAATCCAAAAAAGGATTACCAAATTCTTCAAAAGTTTGTTTGAAACATTTTACTTTTTCAGTGAAATTAGCTAGAAAAGATCTTCGTGGTGTAATAAATTAGGAGCATGTTGGATAAATATTTTTTCGAAGTCCTCATTCAATCCAGCGATTTCTGGTCCAGAAAGCATCCATCTGTAAAATGCACTTGTATTTTGCGTGAGATTTATGGCACCACCAACACCTTTTATAATAGCGTTATTTTGTTCATGGGCTTGATCCAGACCAATATCGGAAAATCGACTGCCAGATTTATTTAAAACAAAAAAACCATTTTGAAATGCTTCCATTAAAGACGGGTGATTTTTATCTAAAGTGCAAATATCTCTAAGATAAATAGATAGATAGATTTATTTTCAGTTAAGAGAAATAGTTAAACATCTGCAATAATGAGTATGATTAAATAGGTGCGTGTTCCCCCACTCATCGTAGACTTCAAGACGCTGCGCTATGACAGTGCGTAATAATGTTTAAAAAATCACCAGTTCATAATGGTTCATGTTTAGGAGCTGAAATTGTGAATATACATAGTAAAGTAAATTTTCCACAAGTTTTACTTGAAAAAAAACTTCAAAAAATGATTAGTATAGCCGTAAAAAAAATAAAATATTTCAATTCAAGTTATCCAAATCAGAAAAAAAAACATATTTTAGATATATTCCAAGCAAAAAGCTGAGAAACTAAAAATATACAGTAATAGTCTATACATTTTTGCATATTTCAGTGTTTGAATTTTTGCCGTAGCTATCACCGTTCTCCAGTAAATAAATAATAAAGCAGAGCGCACACTGCCGAACTTTAAGGGCTGGTACCCGGGGGTCGGGGAGTCCGGCGGAGTGGATCCTCGACTAAAATTATTTGTTTTGATGTTGTTAATAAGTTTATACAATAAAATCGCTTTTATCCCAAAATGCAATATTTTATCCATTACAGACCCTACTACTGTGCAATATAGTATCATAGTTGTTAACCGGACAGTTTTCATTTATAAAAAACTGTTTTCAGCTATAATAACCCAAGGACATTGATAATTACGAAATAATTTTGTGACATTCCGAAAGCACGTTGCTTTGTAACCGCCCGACGCCGCAGGCGGAGGGCTGTTAACCTAAAAGCAACGTGCTTGAGGTAGCTGTCACAAAATTATAAGTATTATTATTATTATGTGTATTACTTATATATATATATATATATATATATATATATATATATATATATATATATATATATATATATATATATATATAAATACTGGTAAAAAAAACTGAATCATTTGAAATTCGTATCAACT
Organism: Agonum fuliginosum; assembly: GCA_947534325.1. Classification (NCBI taxonomy): domain Eukaryota; kingdom Metazoa; phylum Arthropoda; class Insecta; order Coleoptera; family Carabidae; genus Agonum; species Agonum fuliginosum. The sequence continues at coordinate 18,657,544 of OX384045.1, read as the reverse complement.
CCGTACATATCGTCAAAGTTGGACATTTTTTTCATTAAAATCATTTTTTTACAGGGGTGTTAGAGGGTTCGGAAGGGGTTGCGCTTAAGTTCGCAATCATGACACTTAAAAGTTTTTCGCCCGCAAAGATTCATCGAATGGCGGTTTGAAAATTGTCGAAATTTCACGAATTTCAAGTGTTTCATTTTTTTATCCACCGTGTGTCCCAGTGAAATTGTGGCATAGGCATTTAACATGTGAAAATTTTTAGGTAAACTAAATATCCAATGAAATTCTTTCATTTCTGATCACGTGTACGAAATTGACCAATGAATACAACATTTAACTGAAAGCAACCCATGGGACATTATCACTTATGTCAAATATGTTGCTAGGTTACAATTATTTATGTTCATTTTTACTTCCTTGTACTAATAAGGAAGTATTGTAATCCCGAAAAATTTCGGTTTTCAGATTTTGATGGAAATATCCGTTTTGACCTTTTCTGAATCCATTATGACTAGTTTCGTCGTGACGTCTGTACGTATGTACGTACGTATGTACGTATGTATGTACGTATGTATGTACGGACGTATGTGTGTCGCATAACTCAAATACGGTTAGACGTAGAAAGCTGAAATTTTGTATTTAGGACTGTTATAGCATCTAGTTGTGCACCTCCTATTTTTGGTTTCAATCTATAAACCGGAAGTAGTACTTTTTAAAAATATTTTGATAAATAATTAATTTTAGACAATTTTTTTTATTTTAAATGAAAGATTATGTGATTATTATCTACAATCGGTATTTTATAAAATTTTCTGTATCTTCTATCATTAAAGAATAAATAAAGTATATGCTTATAATTTAGTATTTCGGTATCTTGTACTCCATGATCGTTTAACATTTGTTACTACGTAAAATTTAAATGATTATGATATGACAAAGACAATAGTAAAATATGCTTCATATCTTCTTCTGCAGTTTAAATAAAATGACTAAAATATATTTGTGAGTATACTAGTATAATAAGTTAAAAGAATTTTTTATATTATTCTACATTTTAGTTATTAAGAAAAGTATGAACACACAAGGCGTACAAGGAAGTCATGTGGTGTCCACGTCAGATTTTTATGTTTATAATAATAATTGAATAAAAATGTCATTTGCACGTTTTGGTAATGAAAATGATACTTCAATTAATAAAATTTTCTGTCCGAATAACCCTCGACCATTGATAAATACTTATAATTTTGTGACAGCTACCTCAAGCACGTTGCTTTTAGGTTAACAGCCCTCCGCCTGCGGCGTCGGGCGGTTACAAAGCAACGTGCTTTCGGAATGTCACAAAATTATTTCGTAATTATCAATGTCCTTGGGTTATTATAGCTGAAAACAGTTTTTTATAAATGAAAACTGTCCGGTTAACAACTATGATACTATATTGCACAGTAGTAGGGTCTGTAATGGATAAAATATTGCATTTTGGGATAAAAGCGATTTTATTGTATAAACTTATTAACAACATCAAAACAAATAATTTTAGTCGAGGATCCACTCCGCCGGACTCCCCGACCCCCGGGTACCAGCCCTTAAAGTTCGGCAGTGTGCGCTCTGCTTTATTATTTATTTACTGGAGAACGGTGATAGCTACGGCAAAAATTCAAACACTGAAATATGCAAAAATGTATAGACTATTACTGTATATTTTTAGTTTCTCAGCTTTTTGCTTGGAATATATCTAAAATATGTTTTTTTTTCTGATTTGGATAACTTGAATTGAAATATTTTATTTTTTTTACGGCTATACTAATCATTTTTTGAAGTTTTTTTTCAAGTAAAACTTGTGGAAAATTTACTTTACTATGTATATTCACAATTTCAGCTCCTAAACATGAACCATTATGAACTGGTGATTTTTTAAACATTATTACGCACTGTCATAGCGCAGCGTCTTGAAGTCTACGATGAGTGGGGGAACACGCACCTATTTAATCATACTCATTATTGCAGATGTTTAACTATTTCTCTTAACTGAAAATAAATCTATCTATCTATTTATCTTAGAGATATTTGCACTTTAGATAAAAATCACCCGTCTTTAATGGAAGCATTTCAAAATGGTTTTTTTGTTTTAAATAAATCTGGCAGTCGATTTTCCGATATTGGTCTGGATCAAGCCCATGAACAAAATAACGCTATTATAAAAGGTGTTGGTGGTGCCATAAATCTCACGCAAAATACAAGTGCATTTTACAGATGGATGCTTTCTGGACCAGAAATCGCTGGATTGAATGAGGACTTCGAAAAAATATTTATCCAACATGCTCCTAATTTATTACATCACGAAGATCTTTTCTAGCTAATTTCACTGAAAAAGTAAAATGTTTCAAACAAACTTTTGAAGAATTTGGTAATCCTTTTTTGGATTGTGGTACGAATTTATACTCTTTTGAAAATAATTTAGTTATGAGAGAAGTATGTCCTGGGGTTGGGGGTAACTACCAGGCGCGCCCCCAGGTGGCGGATAGGGGAACGGCCATATTCTTTGGTTATGGTTAGTGGTGACTATGTGCGGCCGCTCGGGGCTTAAAACCCTCGCACGCGTTTCGCTATGGTCATTGCCGTGGACCACCCTCCCACGTGTTTGTGCCGTGCGTGGCGACCCGTGTCGGTTGGATGAAGGGATCCTGGTGGCTGAGTCGCGAGACAACACTCCACTTTGGCCTGGATTTCACCTAGACGGGCGGTCGAGACTAACCCACCTCGATCAATCGGCTGCGGCGTCGGGTCAGACCGTCGCCAGGGTGAGTCCTTGGAGGATGGTGGGCACACAGGGGGCCCAGGCGTCGGTGAGTGTCTAGCCCACCTCGCTTGACTACTGGCAACCTTCGCGTGTTGTTTGCCACCTCTGGGGGCTATATCCCTTCAGTATGTCTTGGCGTTGAAGTTCAACGTCCCCTCTTGGGGCTCCGTGGCGGGTGAGGCGCTGGGGGGATGAAGTCTTCTGTCCCCATGGATGAGATCCAGGCGGCTACAGCCCCTCCGGGTGGGCTTAACCCTCACATATGTACCTCTACAATGGAGGGAAGTGAAAGTAGTGTACATTCCTAAACCAGGACGGTCAGACTACTCATCACCTAAATCTTATCGCCCAATAAGTCTTACCTCAGTTCTTCTTAAAACTCTGGAAAGACTGTGCGACAGATACATTAGAGAGACTGCGCTTTCTCGCCATCCTCTTCACCCTAATCAACATGCCTACATCCAGGGTAGATCAACCGAGACTGCACTTCACGCTGTAGTTAGTAGGATCGAGAGATCGATGGAATGTAAAAATTCCACCCTGGGTGCTTTCATTGATATAGAAGGAGCTTTTGACAAAGCGACTTTTAACTCCATAGTCAACGCTCTAAGTGAACATAGCGTTGAACAACCACTAATTATGTGGATTCAGTTCATGCTTGAACATAGAGCCGTTAAGTTTTCGTCAGAAAACTCAACCATAAGGGGTTACGTTACCAAAGGTTGTCCTCAAGGAGGAGTCCTTTCACCTCTCCTTTGGGTCATTGTAGTTGACAGCCTTTTACAGCTACTCAATAGCAATGGTTTCTACACCGTTGGTTATGCAGATGATATTACAATTCTGCTAAATGGCAAATTTGAGAACACACTTTGTGAAGTGGCCAACAATGCTCTCAAACTTCTTGAATCTTGGTGCAAGGAACACTCTCTTTCAGTTAACCCAACCAAAACTGAGATGGTCCTTTTTACCAGAAAACGTAAAATCGGCAGACTCAACATGCCGAAACTCTTCAATCAAACTCTAGGCTTTTCAGATACAGTTAAGTATCTGGGAGTTACACTTGACTGTAAATTGACCTGGGCTCAACATCTAAACCAAAAAGTTGAAAAATCCTGCATTGCCTTCTGGCAATGCCGTCGTGTTATGGGTCGTACTTGGGGGCTAACTCCCAAGCTCTCATTTTGGCTCTACACAGCGATCATTAGGCCAATGATTACGTATGGTGCTCTGGTCTGGTGGCCTAAAGTCAGGCAATCAACAGCATCTTCGAAATTAGAACATGTACAGAGACTGGCATGTTTAGCAATTACTAGTGCAATGCGCACTACACCGACAGCGGCTATGGAAGTCCTTCTGTGTCTCACTCCTCTTAATCTTTATATTGAGGAGGTAGCACTAAAAACTGCTCTACGCCTCTCACATTCAGGTTTCCTACCAAAATCAGGAGTAAGCTGCAAACACAGCTCTATACTGCAAGAAGCATTTCGTTCTGCTCCTCCTTTGCAGATGAATGCGGACTGCATACCTCCCAAATTTAACTTCGATAAACCCTATCGTGTTATACTAGATGGTCAGGGAGCCTCCAGACCTGACATCTTCATCTTTACAGATGGCTCCAAAACGTCCACAGGCTCAGGCTCGGGAATCTTCTCCGAAGAACTGAACCTTAACGTTAGCATACCCCTTGGTGTCCACACCACTGTCTTCCAGGCTGAGATTATGGGGATTATGCAGAGCGCAATACTTGTGAATGAACTTCAGGTTCAAAGCAAGTCAATTAGGATAACAACAGACAGCAAGGCAACTCTTTAAGCTCTCAATGGCTGCAAAGTCACGTCAAAGCTTGTCGAGCTATGTCAACAAGCACTGCCTTGTGGCCCGGAACTTCAACTCTTCATGACTTTGTCAAAAACTTTAGCTTTGAAAAGAGACTAATTGCGAAGCCAACTATTAAACTGGCAAACTATCTCACTCGACTCTCTCGAAATAACCTTCAACTTCTTGTCGGCATTTTGACGGGACACAGTCGTTTAAACAAACACATGCACCGCATGAAAATCGTCAACAGTCCTTTATGTAGAGGCTGCGAAGAAGAAGATGAAACTGTGGAGCACATCCTATGTGAATGCCCTGCTTTGTCTTCAAAAAGAGGATCCATACTAGGGGAATTCTCGCCGGACATGGCCACCCTAAGCACAACTCCCGCTGCTGACCTGTTGGCTTTCTTCTTGAGTGTGGAATGGCTTCAGGATCTGTAGCAAGGAGCTGTGCTACCCGGAGGATGTACAATGGGCCCGTCTGAGCGGCCTAAGTGCATGTGGAGTTTCTACTCCACCCTCCCTTTTATATCCAAGATCCAAGAGAGAAGAATGTACTAATTTTTTAAATAATATTGAAGAGAAAGCTTCAAATATGTATGAAAAGTTTTTAGAAAACCATAAACACTAAAAATGTTTCAAGAGACATATTCTAAAAGAAGTTGAAAATATTCAGTAAAACGCGTAGATGTTGTCTGGGATGTGTATAATAGGGATAGTATCAAAGGCAACCCTCGCAATATGCGAGCACCAGGAACGCGTCACCAGGTGAAAAATTCCTTTTTTTAACAATACAGAAAATAAAACTTCTTACTGAAAGTATAATTTCATCTGAGCAGAGCATTAGCCAGACTATTATCTTCTCTACTTATAACGAGAATGTGATAAAAAATAAAACTAATAACAGTTTCCCAAATTTAACAAAATGTAACGACGAAGAGGCTGACACAAGGATATTTGTTCATATCTTAGACGCTATCCGTACGGGTCACAAAAATATATGTATTAGAACGGTTGACACGGATGTTGTAATTGCAATTGCGTTTTATTTTTCATTGAAATCTGAGGGATTAAATGAATTTTGTATTCATTTTGGAAGTGGAAAGCATTTTCGTAAAATTAATGTTGCTGCAATATCAACTAAAATTGGTAAACCTAAGTGTAGAGCATTGATGGGTTTCCATTCATTTACAGGATGTGACACTGTTTCATTTTTTTTTTAAGCAAGGCATGTGGAAGACGTGGCAACTGTTTTCTGATGTTACTGAAGCATTTCAGTATATTTCTATACCTCAAAATTACATACCGACTACAATAATTATTACAGCGTTTTTTTACTGCTATTGCAACAGTTGTGAGTATATAGACATAAATGATGCACGGAAAGAACTATTCACGTCTAAAACACGAAATATAGTTAATATACCTTATACCATTATCAGCATCTGTATTTGAACAACATGTTTTACGTGCAGCTTATCAAAGTGGGTATATTTGGGAGCAATCATTATCCGAAATAATGATTCTACCAAATCTTGATAATTGGGGCTGGACCACTACTGATAAGACCACATATTCAAGTCCTAAATGGTCAACATTACCTATTGTTTCAAATGCATTACAGGAACTTATAAATATACACTGCTCCTGCAAATTATTATTAAATTGTAGTTGTAGAATGTCTAATCTTGCATGCACTTTGTTAAGTAAGAATTGCAAGGGAAGTTGTTTAGAATAAGACTACAAGCTTTTATTTCGAATACTTTCAAAAAATTTCACAAAAGAATTTGTTAATGTCGTTCAATAAGTTTGCAACAAGTAATCATTGTCTCAAATTAATAGTTTCGTTTGTATGTTCCTTTGGGAAATTCTGCAAATGTGCAATTTACCGAATTCTCAACAGATTGATTACAACAGTATGATTGATTGTGTTTGAATGTGAATACTTAAACAATAATGAATATTTAACTAATATTATATTCACTCTAACGTTTCAAATAACTTTATATTGTTAAACAATTAATATGCAATAAAGATTCCTTCATTTGTTCTAATTACCATTTTATTAAGATAAATATCACAAAAATTTCCAATATTAAAAATATTTTTGTTTTAATTACATATACAAACGAATAGAGCTGCGCTAAAATATTATGTCCAAGCTATTACAAGAAGAGTTTTGTGCACACTTTGTTTTAAAAAATCACCATTTCGTAACAGTTCATGTTTTAGAGTTGAAATTTTAAATATAAATAAAATAGCAAATTTTGTACAAGTTTTACTTGAAAAAAATTCAAAAAATGATTAGTATAGCCGTAAAAATATAAAATATTTCAAATCAAGTGATCCAAATCAGAAAAAAAACATACTTTTGATATATTTCAAGCAAAAACATGAAAAATTAAAAATCCATAGAAATAGTCTTAATTATGTTTCTTCGTAATGCAATAAATTAGGTGCATGTTGGATAAATACTTTTTCGAAGTTCTCAATCAATCTAGCGATTTCTGGTCCAGAAAGCATCCATCTGTAAAATGCACTTGTATTTTGCGTGAGATTTATGGCACCACCAACACCTTTTATAATAGCGTTATTTTGTTCATGGGCTTGATCCAGACCAATATCGGAAAATCAACTGGATTTATTTAAAACAAAAAAACCATTTTGAAATGCTTTCATTAAAGACGGGTGATTTTTATCTAAAGTGCAAATATCTCTAAGATAAATAGATATATAGATAGATAGATTTATTTTAAGTTAAGAGAAATAGTTAAACATCTGCAATAAAGAGTGATTAAATAAACGAGTGTTCCCTCACTCATCGTAGACTTCAAGACGCTGCGCTATGACAGCGCGTAATAATGTTTAAAAAATCACCAGTTCATAATGGTTCATCTTTAGGAGCTGAAATTTTAAATATACATAGAATACTTTAAATACTTTAATGAAATAAGTTGGGTTACTGCCTTCAATGATCTAAATACTGAGCAGATGGTTTCAAAATTTTATAACATCTTACGTAACTGTATAAATACTTATGTACCTAGTAAATCGTTAAACTCTAGGGATTACCCTGTGTGGTTTACTAGTGAACTAATTCATTTAATTAAAGATAAAGATATAGCCCACAAAAAATTTAAATTCTATAAAACTACAGCTTCATATAATGAATTTTCTCTTCTTCGTAGGAGATATAAAATTTTGAAAACACAATGTTTCTCGAACTATATAGAAAATACTGAGGAACAGATTAAAGATAACAGTAATAAATTTTGGTCATATATTTCTTCGACTAAATCTGCTAATATTCCAAAAACATTGAAATATAGCAATATAACAAGTACCAATGGAAATGAAACTTGTAACTTATTTTCAAAATACTTTCAATCTGTTTACAATCCAAGTGATACCATTTCTGATTCTGGTGAATTTTGTGATGTTAATGTAAATCATCTGAGTGATATTGAAATTGATGAACATATTGTTTTCGATATTTTAAATAAACTTGATATAAAGAACGGTGCTGGTTCTGATGAGATACCTTGTGTTTTTATAAAAAAAAAACTGTGCTGAATCTCTTTGTATACCCCTGACGCTGTTATACCAAAAATCTATAGCGGAATCACACTGTCCTCAGGTTTGGAAACTTGCTTATGCAATACCAATATTTAAGAGTGGTAACAAGAGTTTGATCGAAAATTATAGACCAGTGTCAAAGCTCTGCATTTTTGAAAAAGTATTTGAAACAATAATATATAAGTCTCTTTACTCTGCTGTCAAAAATATAATTATTCCTCAACAACATGGCTTCGTTCCTGGTCGATCAGTCGATACAAATTTCTTGGAATACACTGATTATATTTTGAAGGCTATGGATGATCAAATTGAGGTTGATGCCATCTACACTGACTTTAGTAAAGCGTTTGATAAAATTTCGCATAATATATTAATTTCTAGATTAGCTGAGGTTGGTGTCAGTGGTAATCTGCTACGATGGTTCGTTTCCTACCTGAGTGACAGAAAACAGCCGTTGTTGTTAATGGTTTTTCATCTGAGGATATCATAGTAACATCAGGAGTACCGCAGGGATCTAATCTGGGACCTTTACTCTTTATTATTTTTATTAACAATGTATTTTCTTGTTTCAATTTCGCTAATTTCATTCTATACGCAGATGATCTAAAAATTTATCACACTATTGAGTCTCTTGATGACTGCATAGAACTACAAAACGATATTGATAGATTCGTTGCTTATGTAAAAAAACTTAAGCTTTCACTGAATGTAGCCAAATGCTCCCAGATAAAGTTTACGAGAAATAGAAATGTTATCAACTATGATTATTGTATCGATGGTTCTTCTATAAAAAAATTAAATTTTGTTAAGGATTTAGGAGTGATTCTAGATAACAAACTTCTGTATGATATTCATATCGATGGCATTGCCAGTTCTAATTTCAAGCACCCGTGTACATTAGTTACACTTTATATTACACTAGTACGAAGTCAATTAGATTTTGCTTGTGTATGCTGGAGTCCTCGCTATAGAATTTACGTTGACCGCATTGAGAGTATTCAAAAGAAATTTCTAAGATTTTTAATTAGAAGATTTCCAACATATCACCCAAACCTACTGAGCCTTGAGAATAGAAGAAGGTTGCTTGACTTATCTTTTCTTCACAAATTATTTAACAATGCTATCGAATCGCCTATGTTGTTATCGTCATTTAATTTTCGTGTTCCTAACTATGGAACTAGATCATTGAGTATGTTTTCTGTTACACGTTATAGAACTAATTCTATTCTGAACTCACCTGTTATCAGATTGGCACATTTGTACAATGAAATGAATTTTAATATGGAGCTGCCTGATTTGTTTTCAACAACATTAATCCAGTTTAAAAAGTTAATAATGTTTAAAGTTTAAGTAGATACACTTAATTAATAATGTTTAAATTTTATAGAAATTTTCTAAGTTTGTTAATTTTTTCTAGTTAATTTGTTTTATTAGTTTTTTGTATTGCCTATGTACACAAATTTTGTGTTTTGATGTTGTTACTAAGTTTCTGCAATAAGATCGCTTTTATCCCAAAATGCAGTATCATGCCTATTTTCGAGCATTACAGACCCTACTACTATGGACTATATTACTCCGTACAAGGAAGTAAAAATGGAACACTTCAAATTCGTAAAAATATCGACCATTTTCAAACCGCCATAACTCGTTGTATTTTCAATCGATTTCGATGATTCTTCGAGAGCGAGAAACTTTGAAGTGTCTACTTTAAAATCATGCATGCAAACTTAAGCGCTACCCCTTCCGCCTCCCTCTAGCACCCATGTGCAAAAAAAAGAATTTTAATTTTAAAATTGTCCAATTTTGACGATGTGTACGGAGGTTAAACATTTTTTTGACTTGGTCCACCAAAAGGGCACTAAAATTTGTTCAATTCCCTGTGCAGGACTCAAAGAACGAAGTTCCTACGATGATTTGGCACAAAGTTATGGATTTATTTTAAAAAAGGGCATATTAGTATGATCACTTTTCGTAGCCTTCAAAACCCGAACAAAAAAAATCACGTTTTTGGGCAAAAACACGTCCAATTTTGGCCATGTATATTGAGTTGGAAAAAATTTGTCGACTCGATCCACAGAAAAAGCATTGTAATTTGTTCAATTACCTGTGCAGGACTCAAAGAACGAAGGTCCTACGACGATTTGGCACAAAGTTATGGGCGTTTGAAAAAAGTGCATTTTGTCGGAAGATTTTCGACGAAATTGTTTTTTTTTCTAATATTTTAGGAAATTTGAGTTATTCACACGAAATATCCAATATAATTTTTAAAGAAGTAAGCAAATCTCACGAATTTAAAGTTTACAGACCTGTAAGCAGACCTTCAATATCGAGAAAATGTAAACTTTAAACTCGTGACTTTAGAGTCAGCTGACTTTTTTTTTCTTTAAGATATTGGATTAGCTATAATTTGATAAATTTTCAATCGGGAGGAAATGATTAAAATTTTTTTTTCAACTTGCTTGGGGAGGCTACAGCTGCTTAACCCACCCACCGAACCGCAGCTGACGTTCACGGAGCTTCATGATACAACTCTCTGAAGCATTTTACAAGTTATCGCCCGAGAAGAACTTGGTCATGAAAATCTGTTGCTGGCTCGCGGACTATTATTGTTGCTACAATTTTATATTTGACAAATATATTAATTTGATTGTTATCATCGCCAACTGATGTAAATTGAAATTTGGCGCTCTTCACAGAACAATCAAGAATCACACATGAATGCGACACTAGCGCTAAAAATTGGTGCAGCATTGAACTAAAGATCAAGTAAACAAATAATCATTTAGCTGTCAGGTGCCTGGTCTAAGTTTGACTCGTACGCAGTAACGGCAGTAACTAGTGATGGGTAAATTCCCGGAATTTATTTTCGTGGAATATTCCCAAGAAATATTTCCGGAAATACTCCCGTTTCTGGGAAATTAGATGAAATTTTCATTTTATTGTGTTAGATGACCAGAAAAAAACAGTTTTCTTTTTAGAAATGACATTTTATTTTATAAGTAGAAAAATTATAAAAGTTAATCAGATTAATGGGTCGATTCTGATCACATTTGTAAGATCTGTAAGCAAATCTATAAGACCTGTAACAGCTTACGATCAATGAGTCGATTCTGATCACATCTGTAGCTTACGGAAACCCTGTAAACTCTTACAGTTTTCGGAAATTTTTACGGTGAACAAAAACCTGACCATAAGCCTATAGATTTGAGTTTTATTACTGTCATATCAGTGTTTGTAATCATGAATCGGCAACAACGATTAATATTCGTTGGCATTTTAATAGAAGAAGATGAGAACAGTTAGGTTTATATACTATAAGATTAATAAGTATTAATTATTTCGAATTTTTTTTGAGAAAATAATGTTTTTTTTTATATTGAAGGAATTATATGATGTAAATTGAAATTTGGCGCTCTTCACAGAACAATCAAGAATCACACATGAATGCGACACTAGCGCTAAAAATTGGTGCAGCATTGAACTAAAGATCAAGTAAACAAATAATCATTTAGCTGTCAGGTGCCTGGTCTAAGTTTGACTCGTACGCAGTAACGGCAGTAACTAGTGATGGGTAAATTCCCGGAATTTATTTTCGTGGAATATTCCCAAGAAATATTTCCGGAAATACTCCCGTTTCTGGGAAATTAGATGAAATTTTCATTTTATTGTGTTAGATGACCAGAAAAAAACAGTTTTCTTTTTAGAAATGACATTTTATTTTATAAGTAGAAAAATTATAAAAGTTAATCAGATTAATGGGTCGATTCTGATCACATTTGTAAGATCTGTAAGCAAATCTATAAGACCTGTAACAGCTTACGATCAATGAGTCGATTCTGATCACATCTGTAGCTTACGGAAACCCTGTAAACTCTTACAGTTTTCGGAAATTTTTACGGTGAACAAAAACCTGACCATAAGCCTATAGATTTGAGTTTTATTACTGTCATATCAGTGTTTGTAATCATGAATCGGCAACAACGATTAATATTCGTTGGCATTTTAATAGAAGAAGATGAGAACAGTTAGGTTTATATACTATAAGATTAATAAGTATTAATTATTTCGAATTTTTTTTGAGAAAATAATGTTTTTTTTTATATTGAAGGAATTATATGAGGTTAGGAACATAAAATAAATTTGCGCGGTACTACTAACCCATTTGAAGTCCCAGATTTTTTTTCAAAACAATGTTTAGATTTGATAATTTTAATTTTTTTTTGCTGGTAACCATCCTACAGGATTAACTCCCAATTACAGAATGGTAGATGTTATTATAGTGGAATCCAACCACTCGGACCCAGTGGTATTATTGTCGGTTGCGCTGGGAATCAAACGTTAGAACTAATACGTTTAGTCCGTCAGACTCCGATTCCAAAATTCTAGCCTGCAATGCCCATTACCCAGGCACTGTACATGATTCTGCCATATGGCAAATGAGTAACATCAGGAGATATTTGATGCAGCAGTTTAAAGCTGGTGATAAATATAGCCATCTGATAGGTGACAAGGGGGTATCTTCTAGAACCATGGATTTTTACACCCATAAACAATGCTCCTGATGGTAGTGCTGCAAGCAGGTTTAACATAGAAATGTGTCGGGTTCGAAATGTAATAGAAAGGACAAATGGTATTTTGAATGGTAGATTTCGATGCCTATTTTTAATGTAACATCCTGCGAAGGCAGTCAAGATTATTTATACGTGTTGTGTTCTACATAACATGGCATTAGAAGCCAGACTTCCTTAACCAGATTATGATTATGATGAAGTAGTTGAAGAGATTGGAAATATAGAACAACCAATTGAAAGGAACAATGATATATTTAATCTTGGAAGAAGAACTCGCAAAGTTTACATGAGAAATAATATTGTATAAAATAGTTGTGATGATTCGTCATTTAATTCCCGGCCTAGTTCTCTGCAAACGAATCCTCACATTCTCGTTTCTCAGTTTAGTTCTAGTATTTTGACAGCTTCGACTTTTGCTTCACTCTGTTTCATTTTTCTTCATGCTCACAAGACCTGTAAAGTTTCAGAACGTTTCGGCTTGTTCTCGCCGGAGCGCCCCACAACACCTTCACCGGCACGGTTGGCTGCCGCTCGCCAGGCCGCCGTACATCCGGCCATGCTGTTGCCGCTGCCACCAACACCACCAGGTCCAGCAAGGTCCACTACGCCGCAGCCGTCTCCGGGTGGAGACTGTCTGCTGTTAGACATCTTTTCAATTCTACGCCCCCACGTCCAACGACGCCCCGGACGTCCCTGTTTCTTCGGTCAGCAGGAAGCCGGTCGGCTCGCCGCCTGTCCCCCGCGCCGCCGTTGAGTGGCATAGACGCGCTGTCGCCTCCGTCAGCTGGGCTCACGCAGAATCCAGGTTCGTCGCAGCTGGCCGCGGTACGGGTCCCCGCGGTGGCATCCGGCAGGGGCAGCCGCTCCCAGCACCACCTACCACCGGGGGGCAGCAGGAGGCGCCCACCGTCAACGCCGTGGCAACAACCACCAGGCCAGCCACCGTCAACCGCAGGATGCGGTTCCGGGTTACTCAACCAGACGGCACCACACGGTGGGTCACCGTACTGAAACCAGACACACCGCGCCGTCCCCGCCGCCGTCCTAAGGGAGGAAACCATTAAGTAGTTTAGTTTATTGTAGTTTATTATCTATTACCGTTGGTTCAGATTTTGTTTCAAAACAATGTTTAGATTTGATAAGCCCAATACGTTAGAACTAATACGTTTAGTCCGTCAGACTCCGATTCCAAAATTCTAGCCTGCAATGCCCATTACCCAGGCACTGTACATGATTCTGCCATATGGCAAATGAGTAACATCAGGAGATATTTGATGCAGCAGTTTAAAGCTGGTGAAAAATATAGCCATCTGATAGGTGACAAGGGGGTATTCTCTAGAACCATGGATTTTTACACCCATAAACAATGCTCCTGATGGTAGTGCTGCAAGCAGGTTTAACATAGAAATGTGTCGGGTTCGAAATGTAATAGAAAGGACAAATGGTATTTTGAATGGTAGATTTCGATGCCTATCAAAACAAAGAATTTTAATGTAACATCCTGCGAAGGCAGTCAAGATTATTTATACGTGTTGTGTTCTACATAACATGGCATTAGAAGCCAGACTTCCTTAACCAAATTATGATTATGATGAAGTAGTTGAAGAGATTGGAAATATAGAACAACCAATTGAAAGGAACAATGACATATTTAATCTTGGAAGAAGAACTCGTAAAGTTTACATGAGAAATAATATTGTATAAAATAGTTTTGATGATTCGTCATTTAATTCCCGGCCTAGTTCTCTGCAAACGAATCCTCACATTCTCGTTTCTCAGTTTAGTTCTAGTATTTTGACAGCTTCGACTTTTGCTTCACTCTGTAACGTTTCAGAACACAAAGACAGCTGCATTGTACCTGTATTTTAGCTTATCGTGTTACTCTGTGGATTGTAAATGCTTTATTTTGTTGGTTAGCAATGTATTTGTCATTTCATGCTACAACTGTTTCTCTGTACCTGCAATAGCAAATTATAAGACTGATTTATTTTACATAATGTAAAACTCACCTGTGATATGATTTAACAAATGTATTTACTGTATTTTCTTTTATATTTACAATGGACTGCACTGTAACCTCCATACTCGCAGAACTGTCAGCAGTGACAGCTGACACGCCACCTGGATTTAGTTCAGTAATGCATTTTATTTTATTTAAATTCAAATTGTACATTTGTGATCTAGGTTTGTAACTAAGTTGAATTATTGAATTTATTAGAAATATTAGGAATTTTACAACAATGTAATTCTGCTATAAGACAGGGATGAAATGATGATTGTTCTAGAACAAGGGAATATCTTGGCACTCAATTAACTATTTTGGGTATAAATGGCGGCCCTCAGCCACAGTAAAAGGAGACTTTGATGCGAGTTCGTCCGTCAAAGTCAAACCGTCGAGTGACAACGATATCCTGGTGAGTGAATTTTTCTGTTTATATTTTGTATCTAAGTCCGTTGGCTTCAGGCACTTGAATTCAGATTTTGTTATTCTCAGTATTTTCTAAGTTCTGTTCTGACGGCTTTTAGCACCAGATCTGAACTCTAGTTTTGCTGAGTATTAGTTTATTTTGTTGTTCCGAGCCCGTTGGCGTAAGCACTGGGCAAAGAACGGTAGTTTATTTTTGCTGTTCGAAGTCTGTTGGCGTTTTGCACTAGACTACGAACGTTAGTTTATTTTTGACAGTGATTTGATTCTGAGTTCTTATCTGTTGGCGTAAGCACTGGGTACGGAACTTTAGTTGAGAATTATTCTCCGTTCTTTCTGTTGGCCTCTGGCACCGGATACCGAACGATAGTTTGATTCTGACTGTCATATTTCTGCAATTTATTATACTGTGTTTTTGGCTTTTGCTCAGACAGCCAGCGGCAACACTGCGGCCATTTGAGTGAGAAAAGTGCTCTGAACTTCAGGGACCTATTTCGCAACGTTTCATATTTTTTTGTGTACTTTATTGTTTTATTGTTAATAAAACTGTGTTTAAACATTGCGACCGTTATTTCACGAACCACGAACCTGACCCGTCTCCACCGAGCTTTCCAGCCCCCACCCCTGTTGTGCTTTATTTTCAGGGAGAGAACAGAAGTGACGCGGTGCTCTCCACAAGGCAGCATCCGTCATCACAAATTGGCGCCCGAACAGGGACTTCAGGTCCACCAGGAGCAGGGAGTTCAGGTCCACCAGGAACTACAGGGACTTCAGGTCCACCAGGAACTTCAGGGACTTCAAGTCCACCAGGAACTTCAGGGACTTCAGGTCCACCAGGAACTTCAGGGACTTCAGGTCCACCAGGGACTTCAGGTCCACCAGGAACTTCAGAGACTTCAGGTTCACCAGGAACTTCAGGGACTTCAGGTCCACCAGGAAAAATCCGACCGAATAACAGAGACACCGGCATTGCAACGTCAGACTCCGTCATGGCCCCGCCCCAACAAGCCGCAAACAACAAGCAGGAAACTCGTGAGCATCCAACCACGATGGTCGGAGCACCCGTCCAGCCGTACGTCGTCTCCAGCGCGGAAAACTGGGACAACGTGGAGGAGGTGGGCTACACCCCCGCCCCACAGAACCGTCTAGTCCTGCTGCCACTGCCAGGATACCGGATGTCCCCCAAGGAGAAGAAACAGTATTACGCTAACGAGCGTAAGCGGTGGGCCGCGCTCAGGGCCCAGCAGTAAGGGTCCACCACCTTTGCCCCCAGGTACTCGAGGCCCAGGACTACGGAGATTCCACCAGTCCGTGACCTGAGGGGCATTTCACGGCACCAGGACAGGAACAGGGACCGCAGAGAGGTCCACCTGGAACAACAGCCACGTCAGTCACTCACCAGAAATATCCGCGTCAGTCACTCACCGGAAATATCCGATCGAACCGGGACCACAGCAAGGTCCACCAGGAACCGCAACCAGAAAATCCGATCGAACCAGACCAAAGCAAGGTTCACCTGGAACAGCAGCCGGAAATATCCGGCTGAACCGGGACCACAGAGGTCCACATGGGACGAAGCCGACGCTCACACAAGGGAATCCGATTACATTCCTGGAACGAAGGCTACGTCCACCGCCATGCCCAACACCAAACCCTCGGACGACGGCCATACAGACGCCGGGGACGACAATGGGTTTGGAACCGGGCAGAAGCGCGCACCACAACCAACATCTTCAGTGTCAGTTCCTCAGTACAAACAGCATTTTTGTGCAGTGAGGATCGCTGATTGTTGTTTGTAATTTTTAATGAATTGATAGTAGGCATCTACAATTAGGGTTGGCGTTGTTAAATGCCCGCCGACCGGATGCGCTTCCGCGACTCCCACCGTCCATGAAGTCGCACCTCTCCCGTTCCCCGCCACGGAGGGTGTCGCGAGCTCCGCGACTGCCGCTGCGAACGGACGCAGTCCACCGAGGAAGAGGCCATCCACCGTTCAGTCGCTGCCGCCGTCAACCCCCACACCACCCAGGAAAGTGTCCCGCCTGGATCCTATCCCCAGGGCAAGGGGAAATGGGGACACACCGGAGGCGTCAGTGGAGGAGCTGATGGTGGAGCTCTTCGGCTTGTTCTCGCCGGAGCGCCCCACAACACCTTCACCGGCACGGTTGGCAGCTGCTCGCCAGGCCGCCGTACATCCGGCCATGCTGTTGCCGCTGCCACCAACACCACCAGGTCCAGCAAGGCCCACTACGCCGCAGCCGTCTCCGGGTGGAGACTGTCTGCTGTTAGACACCTTTCCAATTCTACGCCCCCACGTCCAACGACGCCCCGGACGTCCCTGTTTCTTCGGTCAGCAGGAAGCCGGCCGGCTCGCCGCCTGTCCCCCGCGCCGCCGTTGAGTGGCATAGACGCGCTGTCGCCTCCGTCAGCTGGGCTCACGCAGAATCCAGGTTCGTCGCAGCTGGCCGCGGTACGGGTCCCCGCGGTGGCATCCGGCAGGGGCAGCCGCTCCCAGCACCACCTACCACCGGGGGGCAGCAGGAGGCGCCCACCGTCAACGCCGTGGCAACAACCACCAGGCCAGCCACCGTCAACCGCAGGATGCGGTTCCGGGTTACTCAACCAGACGGCACCACACGGTGGGTCACCGTACTGAAACCAGACACACCGCGCCGTCCCCGCCGCCGTCCTAAGGGTGGAAACCATTAAGTAGTTTAGTTTATTGTAGTTTATTATCTATTACCGTTGGTTCAGTTCTTCTTATTTATTTTTCTCAGCACTCTGCTTCCGCTGTCAGTTTCCGTTTTGTTTAATTTTAAAAGAAAAATCCGTTACACGAATTTTTCTTTTTCACCGAAGTACAGGGAGGGTGTGATAATTCATTTAATTCCCAGTCTAGTTCTCTGCAAACGAATCCTCACATTCTCGTTTCTCAGTTTAGTTTTAGTATTTTGACAGCTTCGACTTTCGCTTCACTCTGTTTCATTTTTCGTCATGCTCACAAGACCTGTAACGTTTCAGAACACAAAGACAGCTGCATTGTACCTGTATTTTAGCTTACCGTGTTACTCTGTGGATTGTAAATGCTTTATTTTGTTGGTTAGCAATGTATTTGTCATTTCATGCTACAACTGTTTCTCTGTACCTGCAATAGCAAATTATAAGACTGATTTATTTTACATTATGTAAAACTCACCTGTGATATGATTTAACAAATGTATTTACTGTATTTTCTTTTATATTTACATTGGACTGCACTGTAACCTCCATACTCGCAGAACTGTCAGCAGTGACAGCTGGTGGCAACACACACGCCACCTGGATTTAGTTCAGTAATGCGTTTTATTTGATTTAAATTCAAATTGTACATTTGTGATCTAGATTTGTAACTAAGTTGAATTATTGAATTTATTAGAAATATTAGGAATTTTACAACAATGTAATTCTGCTATAAGACAGGGATGAAATGATGATTGTTCTAGAACAAGGGTATATCTTTGTCACTCAACAAACTTGTAAACTCGGATTAATTAACTATTTTGGGTATAAATAGCGGCCCTCAGCCACAGTAAAAGGAGACTTTGATGCGAGTTCGTCCATCAAAGTCAAACCGTCGAGTGTCAACGATATCCTGGTGAGTGAATTTTTCTGTTTATATTTTGTATCTAACTCCGGTGGCTTCAGGCACTTTGATTCAGATTTTGTTATTCTCAGTATTTTCTAAGTTCTGTTCTGACTGCTTTTAGCACCAGATCTGAACTCTAGTTTTGCTGAGTATTAGTTTATTTTGTTGTTCCGAGCCCGTTGGCGTAAGCACTGGGCAAAGAACGGTAGTTTATTTTTGCTGTTCGAAGTCTGTTGGCGTTTTGCACTAGACTACGAACGTTAGTTTATTTTTGACAGTGATTTGATTCTGAGTTCTTATCTGTTGGCGTAAGCACTGGGTACGGAACTTTAGTTGAGAATTAGTCTCCGTTCTTTCTGTTGGCCTCTGGCACCGGATACCGAACGATAGTTTGATTCTGACTCTGTCATATTTCTGCAATTTATTTTACTGTGTTTTTGGCTTTTGCTCAGACAGCCAGCGGCAACACTGCGGCCATCTGATTGAGAAAAGTGCTCTGAACTTCAGGGACCTATTTCGCAACGTTTCATATTTTTTTGTGTACT
>OX384045.1:18598200-18633200 GCA_947534325.1 Agonum fuliginosum | reverse complement strand
CTAACTACAACAGCAGTAAAACAACTAAAACTTAAATTACATACTTTCGGGAATTTACTCAAGGTCCGGGAATAATCTCTTATAAATTCCTGTCCCGGGGAATATTCCCTCGTCCAATCACTAGCAGTAACCATGTTTACCGTCTTCAAGATTTGTATTATTTATTTTTTGACTTATTGATCAAATTCAACTTATTGTAACTAACATGTAACATCATTAATTTATAATTAAGGTAAACACAAACTAAATTCGTACTTTAAGAAATTTTAATTATTATAAATTTCAATTGTAGACTTAATAATGGCCACACCCCATGTGCCGAAACGTCGTCTGTCATAATAAAAACATTTCAATATAATACTTTTTATTTCGCAAAGCCTACATCCAATAACTCTCATCAATATAATTTATGGCTTAAAAAAAGCCCAAGCCCAAAAAAAATCTTCAACGAATTAACGCGTTCGCTACACTCAGACGTTAAAATGTCTCATTTATTATTCGTCCTCACTAACATAAATAGTTAAAAATAAACCTTCAAAGAGTTTATGTTTACAGCATATTAAAATAACAATTTATTTGGGTTATTGATATTGATATAAGACGAAGAATTCGGACAAGGAAAATACCATATATGCGGATTACATAAATAAAATAAACAATATTAAAATTATCTGTTTAGTGGAAACTTGGTGTAAGTCAAACATGACTAATAATTTCTTTCTTCCCGAGTATGTTAGCGTATCAAATTACTGTCGCGCTGCTAATCGAGGTGGAGGAGTCGGAATCTGGTGCCTGAATACTTTAAACGTAAAACCTTTAAACTTAGAAAACTCATGTATTGAAAAACAATTCGAAATTTGTGGCTGTATCTGGAAACCAGACTCCAACAAGTCTGTTGCAATCCTCACTTGTTACAGATCACCATGTGCACAATTTAACATTTTCATGAATAAACTGTCGCAAATATTAGAAGACATTTACTGTAATAACCTAAAAATAATACTCATGGGGGACACCAACATTGATCCCATCCGTGATAAACACAATTACGAAATATTAAACAATTTGTTATCTAGTTTTAACCTCAGAAATGTAATAAATATGCCGACAAGAGGTAACTATGCTCTCGATTATGTTATTACCAATTTATCAATTGTAAATTGCTCAGTGACCGATAATCAAATATCTGATCATTGAAGTATCACATTTTACAGTAACATATGTAACAAATCTTGTCCAAATACTAATAAGATAGTTTACGGCAGAGTTTTTAGCAAGTCTAACATAGAAAACTTTCATAATGAATTAAAAAACTAAACATGGCACATGATTTTCAATAAAGTGGATCTAAACGAAGCCTTTGACTATTTTTACGACATTTTTCTTCATTACTTCAATGTAAATGTTTCAGGAAAGAAATAATTGGGTCACTCATGAAATAAAGCAATCCAGTAGCAATCTAAAATCGCTGTATACCTTGAAGAACGAATTCCTCCAGTTCTCTGAAACCTATAAGGAAGCAAAACAAAAACACTTTCATCTGGTAACAGAAACCAAACGGTCTTTTTATCAGAGTAAAATAACAAAATCCAATAACGCAGCGAAGTGCGCTTGGAATATAATTAAAACGAAAACAAAACAATAAACTTCTAATAACATCCATATACTTAACAACGGAGATACAATAGAATATCCTCAAGAGGTAGCTAACCTTTTTAATAAGTTTTTCATAGATACACCAGTGGAAACACTTAGTAAAATACCGTTACCTACAACTAATAATAGCACAGTAGTCAATATTGAGCGCAATCCTTACAGTCTCTTTCTATTGCCTTTTTGTGAGTCTGAAGTGTTAGAAGTTCTCTCACACAAAATTATAAATAAAAGGTATTCTGGGCCCGATGAAATACCGAGTTTTATTCTAAAAGGGGCACTCCAAAATTTGATCTCACCCCTTACATTTCTAATAAATCTTTCTTTCTCAACGGGCGAATTTCCAACTAATTTAAAAATAAACAAAGATATTCCAATTTACAAAAAAATGACAAGCAAAATATTAGTAATTATCGACCAGTAGCGTTAACATCGATCTTCTCTAAGCTCTTTGAATACTGCTTCTTGCATCGCCTGGAAGTCTTCCTAAACAAGCACAACATAATAAACAAAAATGAATTTGGTTTCAGGCCTAACTGCTCAACACTGTCAGCCATTCATCACTTTTACGAAACAATAACTGATCTCATGGAAAAGGGCGAATGCCCAACAGGAATTTTCTGCGATCTAAGGCGCGCTTTTGACTGTATCAATCACGCCAAACTAATTCGGAAACTTGAATTAATTGGCATTCGCGGTACACCCCTAAATTGGTTAGCAAGCTTTTTGAGTGACAGACGTCAATTTGTCAGCATACTTACTAGACTGGGAATGAATCGAGACAAATAAAGTCCAACTGTCTGGATATAGACACAGGTCTTTCTCAAGGGGCTGTACTCTCTTCCATTCTATTTATTCTGTTCACCAATGACCTAAACAATATTCTTAATAGCGAATGTACAGCGGTCCTATATGCGGACGATACATCTTTAATTATGTCTAACAAAGATAACACTAAACTTGCTGAAATATGTAATGAAAACATGCAGAATCTCTCATCGTGGTTTAGCGATAACGATTTGTTTTTGAATGAAAATAAGACTAGCTTTCTAGGATTTCACACCCGACAAAATCAAAATGACATGATCCTAAATATTCGGTTTTATGGTAATAACATTTCAATTACTAATAAAACCACTTTTCTGGGATATGAGATAGATGAAAATCAACGGTAGTTTTCACTGCGAAAACATAATCGCAAAAGTGAATTCCGAATTCTATCAAATCAGGCAACTAAAAGAGTATCTTGACACTGGTCATCTGCTCTCATTCTATCATGCAACGGTTGAATCCAGACTTAGATACGGTATCTGCTTCTGGGGATCCAGTCCTATGGCAAGTAACGTGTTTATATGCCAAATGAGAGTAATTCGCTGTATCGCATTCGCAGGTGCCTCAATAGACAATCTTGTAGACCTTTATTCACATCACTAAATATCCTGACACTCACTTGTTTATATATCTACGAACTATGTATATTCGTTCACAGTAACCAGGATACGATGTCGCTCGTAAAAGACATGCATAATCGAAATACTAGACAGAATAACTTGTTCTATGTGCCTCATACAAAATTAGATACTGCTAAAAACTCTCCCAAGATAATTGGAACTAAAATATACAAATCATTTACCAAACGAAATTAAAACCGTTAAGACTTAATGGCTTTAAAAATAAAATAAAATAATTTCTTTTAACAAAATGTTTTTACACGATCGATTAATTCTTTATGGCCAGTTGCACCGCTCACACTTAAATAGTTAAACTTGGTTTAAGTTTAAGCTTAGTTTTGTTTTGTTGCACCGTCGTCTAAGCTACACTTATAAACGCTAAACTTGGTTTAAAGATAAACCGTCAATCTCTTCGGTTTATCGCCGGCTTAAGTAGATTGTGAGGTTATATTGTAGGTTGTCAACTTTATTAGTAAAATGAATTTCGACGAAATTTTAAACGATGACGATGATGATTTGGATGCTTTGGATCCTCCTTGCTTTGGATTTAATTGTATATGGAATACCCCGTAGATTTAATATAAGAGCTGATCATTTCCATGCTCTTTCTGAATTGGAATTTTTTGAACACTATCGCCTACAAAAAACAGACAGTTTTAGAATTACTAATGTTAATTGAAGAATATTTGGAATATTTTTACGATATGTAAGTAATAAAGTAAGCAGTGGAGACATTCTCAAAATCAGCTGATTGTATCTACTATTGTACGAGCATAGAGTAAGAGTACAATTCATGTTTCTTGTACGACCCGGCACTCGACCAGAGAGAAACAAACCAGACTTGACTACAGTCTACAGTATAATCTCTCTTGCGCTTGCGCAGTAAATTTCTTTTGGCTGGAGTTTAAATATATATTTAAAAATCCCGCCAAATAAACTCTGGTGAGATTGCGCTGTTTTCATGCGTGCCCTTATGTATACCACAATCACAACCAGCTGATTCCCGGATATCATATTTACTTCTATATTATGTTAGGGTGTGAGAACTGAATAACTATTAGATCATATTTACAGTAATAATTGTGTTTCACCAATGAATCAGTTGTTGATTACACTGCGAGTATTTGCTTCTGGAGGACATTTAATATCAAGTGGTGACTTTGAAGGAGTACATAAATCGACAGTCTCAAGAATTGTCGCTAAAGTTGCTCGAGTCATTGCAAGAAGAAACAGAAAATCGTATTTTTCTATAAATGTACAAGCCATATGTAATGCGAATTACGAATTCAGTAATATTGTGGCCTGATGGCCAGGTTCTGCGCATGGTGCTACTATTTTTAATAATAGTACTGTAAGAGCTGAATTTGAAGTCGACAATTTTCCAAATTCGTTATTATTAGGAGATAGTGGGTACCCTCTACGACGTTATCTACTTTCCCCAATATTGAATCCAAATAACCGATCGCAACGTTTATATAACGAAGCCCAAATTCGGACTAGAGTAAAAATAGAAAATACGTTCGGAATCTGGAAACGAAGGTTTCCAATATTAGCTTACGGTTGTCGACTAAAATTGGAAACTGCTTTAAACGTAATGTAGCTACGGCTGTCTTGCACAATATTGCTAGACGACAACAAGAAGAACAACCACCACTTGGAAGAGAGCATGATGAACATCAATTGCAGCAGTTAATTGAAGACGTAGATATACCAGTATTAAATAATTTTCAGCATGAAATTCAAGATGGGTATGGAATTCGTAACGATTTCGTTGATAATTATTTTGGAAGAATGTAGGTGGTATTTATTGCAACAGAGATTTAGGATAAACATTACATAATATTAATACTATTACTAAAATATAAATAATAATTCTAACTATACTACAGCGATTCTAACTTTTTCAATTGTTGATATTTTAGTTTAATATCCAAATTCATTACTTCTTTCTGTAAATCTAATTCTAATGTTTCACGTTGTAAACGTTTTTTCTTTATTTCAATTTCAAGTTCAAGACTTGTAATTCGTAGTTCAGCTTCTTTATCTTCTAGTTCTCTTTTCTTTTTCGTGTCATTTTGCAAAAATTGTTTCTGAAGTTCGGCCACTTCAAGTTTAATTGTCGCAAGGTCCGAATATTGTTTCGAAAGATGGGAGCTACTTAAAGAAGTTGGAGCTGCAGGTCTTCTTCTTTGGGCCCATGTTTCATTTTTCTTTTCTTTAAGGGCTTGAGACAACGGGGTCTGCAGGTGTGCTGGTTTTAATCGATTCCAGCTTTCATTATTGGGGGTAGTCTAAGATAAATTTTAATGTAACGCAACAAAATATTAATATTATTTTATTAAGGAAAGAAACTACAACGTCATTATTTTATTAAGTACTTAACTACCTTGTCTGCTGTTAGTATAGGTGGTTCTGCATCGAAAACTATATCTGCATCCATTATTTCAAAATTAATTCCTTCTGTTACTGTGGTGTTCATATCCTCTTCTGTAACTGTTGTTAGGACAGTATTGTTTAATGTTGAAATAGTATCACTATCATATGTATTTGTTAGTCCGTGTACGGTTTTTTCATTCATAATTGCCAACGTTAAATCAAAGGCAGGATCGGAAACAAATTTGTTTTTTTTTGTTCCACCTCCAGTTAATATTGTCTGCATTCGATCTTCTGCAGCATCTTTTCTTACTTTTTACTTCCTTGTACGAAGTAAGGAAGTATTGTAATCGCGAAAAATTTCGGTTCTCAGATTTTGACGGAAATATCCGTTTTGACCTTTTCTGAATCCATTATGACTAGTTTCGACGTGACGTCTGTACGTACGTACGGACGGACGTATGTGTGTCGCATAACTCAAATACGGTTAGACGTAGAAAGTTGAAATTTTGTATTTAGGACTGTTATAGCATCTAGTTGTGCACCTCCTATTTTTGGTCTCAGTCTACAAACCGGAAGTAGTACTTTTTAAAAATATTTCGTAAAATATTTAATTTAAGACAATTTTTTTATTTTAAATGAAAGATTATGTGATTATTACCTACAATCGGTATTTTATAAATATTTTTGTATCTGCTATCATTTAAAAATAATTAAAGTATATATGTATAATTTAGTATTTCAGTATCTTGTAGTCCATGATCGATTAACATTTGTTACTACGTAAAATTTAAATGATTATGACATGACAGTGACAATAGTAAAATATGCTTTATATCTTCTTCTGCAGTTTAAATAAAATGACTAAAATATATTTGTGAGTATACTAGTATAATAAGTTAAAATAATATTTTATATTATTCTACATTTTAGTTATTAAGAAAAGTATGAACAAACAAGGCGTACAAGGAAGTCATGTGGTGTCCACGTCAGATTTTTTTTTTAAATTTTCGTAAAATTTACGCAGGGATTCGTCACCTCTGTAAACTTTGTTAGGGGCTCTGGCATTAAATTTAACTTCAATTTCTTTCCAAATTTTTTCTTTTTCCGCACATGTGTACATATCTGTTTTTTTACATTCGATTATTTGTTTGTAATCATTCACTAAACTAATTAATAACATCTTCTCGTCTGAATTATAATTAACACTACGTTTTTTTCTTATTATATTTGAATTATCCATAACTTTATTTCCAAAATTACAATAACTTGACAGTTGACAATGAATAAATAATAACAATAACAAAAGCAATAAACAATATCAACCTCTTTATCACTGACATAAAACATTTCAAATATAAATGTTATTAAAAATTCGATATAAACTGCGCTTAACAAATCTAAGTTTAAATATTAGCTGTTTAATTTAAGTTCGCTTTACGTAAAACTAAGCTTAGCTAAGCTTAGATATAAGTGCAAGCGGTGCAACTGGCCATAAATGTTTAAATTTTGTATACCTATTGTTCTGTATTACTTACTTATTATGTATCATGTATGTACGCCATGTATTATGTGTATCTGTTTTTGACTAATTCCATACAGCTTTCTGTCTACGGAATTATAAATAAAATAAATAAAAAAGAAAGAACAGTTTTTGCTATCAGTTGTTATCCACAAATATATTTAAATATACAACTATATATACAAGGTCTGTAAATTAAGTAATGAGACTGATTTTTTAAAATTGTTTTATTTCAATAGAATTTCAATTGGATATTGTCACCCTCATAATAACTTCCTTCTGAAGCCACACAGCGCTGGGGACGGTTCTTCCACTCCTCATAGCAGTGCTGGAATTTCGATACTGGAATAGCCTTCAGCTGGTCGGTTATAGCCGTTTGAATGTTTTCGACTGTCACAAAATGAGTTCTCTTGGGGTGATTTTTCAACTTCGAGAAGAGAAAAACGTCACAAGGACTCAAGTCAGGCGAATAAGGAGGCTGAGGGGAGCCACAGGAATGTTTTTACTGGCCAAAAACCACCGAAAAACCTGGGCTCTTAACAAAACACTATCTCCGTAGGCCTGTTGATTTTTAGCAAGAGTTGCACTGTGCCCAAGTCTGAAGCAAAACCTGATAGCACATACCGTTGCGCGAAATTGATGTTACTCATTTTTAGAACGCAATAGAAAAAACTGTTTCACAAAAAAAAGCTAAGGACAGCCAAATGACTCGAGCGAGTTCAAACCCGTACTGAAGGCGGATCACATGTTCCACTGCCGGCCCTCCAAGCCCAGCGCCCCAAGTGTTGCCAGATCGAACGCTACGGTGCCAGTCTCATTATTTAATTTACACACTCGTATAATGATAAAATTGTTTAATGGATTAAGCGCCAAGATGAAATGGCATGAGATATTAGGAAATACTCATTTTATTTATTTTATTCCAATATTTCGCTACCAATTTTGGAGCTTCATCAGGGAAACTAAAACGATTACAATGTAAATTTTGTAAGGTTAAATATTATTGATACTTACAATAATTATAACATATTCAAATTTTTACAAAGTTTCTGTAGTTTTCAATTTTTGCAAGTTCCAAAGTTAAAATAGATCAATTAAGAGCATTTATTGCACACCATGCTATTACACGAGGTTAGTTGTGTAACCAACAAGTGAAACATCGAGTTGTTGGTTTGCAGGCAATTTGTTTAAGATTTGTTTTGGATAAGAGTTCTCCATCAGTACATCTCTAAGTCTATTCAATTCCGACAATCGAAGTGTTGGATGGCAGATTTTCTCGATTCATGTTTTAAACAGAGAAGGAGGTTGATTTTGGTGCGGTAAGTATGCCTCGAATGAAAGTGCAAATCTCTACCAGACGACGTAGGCTTTTGGTACCAGTCGAGGAATACTATTTGATTTGGTGATCTGATAACTTTTGTGTCCAAAAAAGGAACACAATTGTTGGTTTCTTCTTCAATTGTAAATTGAATGTTGGTGTTAATGCTGTTGAAAATGTTGAGTGTTTCAACAATTTTATCATTCGGCACCGCACAGATAAGTCATCGACGTATTTATAAATAAAAGGCATTTTAAAAGACAAAAGAGGAAACCTACTAAGAATAGGGCTAATAATGCTCCCCATTGGTGAACCAAAAATTTGTTGGTATGTTGTTTATTATAAATGTAGTAGGTGTTATTAAAAATAAGACTAAAGATATCAATGAACCTGTCTTTAGGAATACTGGTATGGCAAGATATGTCTTCCCACCTGACACTGATTACTTCAGTAACCAGAGCAAGTGGTATATTAGTGAATAAACTGACCACATCTAGACTGATAAGTACATATTCATCTGGTAAGGTGAAATCTTGAATTATTTCAGAAAACTGGAATAAAATAATAATAAAAACTTTAATAAAACAACGAGTGTCACTCTCGACAGAAACAGATAGAATTTTGGTTATAAAACCGCAGATACTAGAAGTTGGACTTAAAACTTTAAGTTCGGCCTTGTGGATTTTCGGTAAGCCATAAAATTTGGCACTTTGTGCATTATAGATCGTCAGGTCCTTAGCTTGTTCATCAGAAATATATTTATTATTCTTTAAGTCCCGTATCAGGTTGTTACACTTATTCTGGGTCGAGTTAGTTGGATCTTTAGCAATTTTCTTATAATATTTCTCATCGCTTAAGGTATCAGTACACAAAGTGTCATAATGTTAATTTTCCAAGATAACTGTAACATTACCTTTATCTGAGTTCACGACAAGGAACTCTGGGTGTTCTTTAAGAAACTGTTTGCATTTGTAAAACAGTTCAGTGATACAATCATTGTTGTTATGGTCATTATGAAAAAAGTTAGTTATAATACTCGTAGCTTTAGCTCTCAATAAGTTATAATTTGTTTCACACTTATTGATTGCTGATTCTACGTTAGCAAGAAGATCTTTAGCTTTAATTTCTTTAATGGTGGATATGAGACTGAACTTGTTGCCTAATGCAAGAACTGTTTGAACATCCTCTGGCAAAGAAACAGATGTAAGGTTCTTCAGCCATTTATCCTGGGTTTTGAATTTAAATTGTTTTTGTGAATCCAAGAGACGGTTAAATTTTGAAATGTTAGAAGTTTTAATTTTATTAAAAGTCACATTATAACTTTTTAATTGCTTACGTTTGAATTCTGCAAAGGTAACATTAGGTACGGAAATATTATTTTCAATGATTATCTGAGCTCTTTCTATCGAACGAATGACATCGTTAGTAATATTAGTCTCTAATTTAAGAATTTTATCTTTCAAGCTGTTATTGAAGTGTATAAGCAGTATTGTGACCTCGTACGGTGTGATGTGATGCAATTATTAATACCTTGGACGCCTTGGGTGATGTGATTCGGCATGATGATGTTATTTTTGCAATTGAGTATGAAAATTCTACGGTTACGAAACTTTGCCAATTTGGTGTTGTTGGTGGCCCACGTTTTAAGTTGATTGCAGGTCTTGTAGCCGTGTTGTCGTCTGATTTGTTCATAAAATCCCACCCTGTAAGTTGATGTTGACAAGAAGTAACGCCGACTCAGTAATGATAAAATTGATTAATGAATTAAGCGGCAAGATGAAAGGGCATGAGATATTACAAATAAAAATCTTTCAAAATGCCTGCGTTTACAAATAACGAATATACAGACATTGTGTTGACCAATGGTGAAGCTCTGGGAAACGGTGCTCAAGCCCAACGAATTTACATGGAACGTTTTCCAAATCGTCGTGTGCCTCATGTGCGCACATTTGTAAATGTTGTACAACATCTCCATATATATATATATATATATATATATATATATATATATATATATATATATATATATATATATATATATATATATATATATATATATATATATGCCTAAAAACTTTAATTACGAAAATAATTAAATTAATGTTTTTAGGCATAGGACATCCTTTATAACATAAGAAGATGCAAAAATACACACAACAGAATATATATTGAACACCCTGTATAATAACATTAAAAAAAAGTTATGTCAGAACAAAGAGTATAGTTACAGTTGTACAGAAAAAAAAATTCATAATTTTTACTATTAAAATAACTTCAGTACGCCTTTATAAAAACAATACGTGTATTCGGCTTTTTTAAGAGAAAAAATTGAATAACTTGGCAACGCTGCGAAAAACTAAAATGAAATTTATATGTTCGTATAGGTAAATGAAATACAATTCAAAATATATAAAAATATATAGGGTGTTTCATTTAAAAAAAGAGGAACAATTATTGCCAAGTCGTTATGCAACACCTTGTATATATGAAAATAATTTTAAGTTATGCTCCTTGAGTAGACGAAAAATTCTGTTAATAAATTTATGCTGTATTTTTAACGACAAGGGAGATATCGAAAACGGGCATTTCGGTGACTCACCCTGTATATATATATATATATATATATATATATATATATACAGGGTGTCTATTTTACTCGGGCCACTATTGGTAATTCCTGAACTAGAACAGATACGACTTCGGTTAAATTTGACAAAAGTTACCTTATCAGAAGGCCATTCCAGTGATGTATTTGTTTATCCAAAAATATGCACAGGTAACTAGATAGAGCAAAAACTTTTATTTTTTAAATGGCAATCACAGTTAGCTATGGTATCATTAAAAGGAGTATGTTTTTATCTTTTCAACTGTATGTAATTTTCATCATTTATTTTTTAAATTAATGATTTATTTACACAAAACCAAATACACTGAATTCTAATGGCACTTATTACAGTAGGCCTTGATAAAAACAATTTAATATGACAACAGTACTAAAAACTGCTTTTAACAATATAAAAACTGACAGCAATACGAGAAAAATGTTTAAAATAATATAAATAGTTTTAATTTGTTTTTATTAAATCCTACTTTAATAAGTGCCAATAAAATTAAGTGTATTAGGTTTTGTGTAAATAAAACATTAATTTAAAAAATAAATGATGAAAATACAGTTGAAAAGATAAAAACATACTCCTTTTAATGATACCATAGCTAACTGTGATTGCCATTTAAAAAATAAAAGTTTTTGCTCTATCTAGTTACCTGTGCATATTTTTGGATAAACAAATACATCACTGGAATGGCCTTCTGATAAGGTAACTTTTGTCAAATTTAACCGAAGTCGTATCTGTTCTAGTTTAGGAATTACCTATAGTGGCCCGAGTTAAAGAGACACCCTATATATATATATATATATATATAAATAGGGTGTATTAGAAATAAGTGCTTTAAATTGAACCAGTAATGTAACTCGTCGTGAGGAACAATGTTCCGTAAAATTTTTTTTAGAAATCGCATTTTAAAAAGCATTTTTTCAACCCCGTAAATTGACGAGTCGTTCCACATAATTATTTACTTCAGTAGCATTACCCATGAAATCATTGTTATTGTCAATTGATTGTTGTGTCACTTGTTCCAATTAAGTTTTGACATAGGTAATATTTTGGTAATAAATCAGATATTACAAATAAAAATCTTTCAAAATGCCTGCGTTTACAAATAACGAATATACAGACATTGTGTTGACCAATGGTGAAGCTCTGGGAAACGGTGCTCAAGCCCAACGAATTTACATGGAACGTTTTCCAAATCGTCGTGTGCCTCATGTGCGCACATTTGTAAATGTTGTACAACATCTCCATATATATATATATATATATATATATATAATATATATATATATATATATATATATATATATATATATATATATACAAGGTGAGTCATCGAAATGCCCGTCGTCGATATCTCCCTTGTCGTAAAAATAGAGCATAAATTTATCAACAGAATTTTTCGTCTACTCAAGGAGCATAACCTAAAGTTATTTTCATATATACAGGATGTTGCATAATGACTTGGCAATAATTGTTCGTCTTTTTTAAATGAAACACCCTATATATTTTTATATATTTTGAATTGTATTTTATTTACCTTTACGAAAATATAAGTTTCATTTTAGTTTTCCGCGGCGTTGCCAAGTTATTCAATTTTTTCTCTAAAAAAAGCCGAATACACGTATTGTTTTATAAAGGCGTACTGAAGTTATTTTAATAGTAAAAACTAAGAATTTTTTTTCTGTACATCTGTAACTATACTCTTTGTTCTGACATAACTTTTTTTAAATGTTATTATACAGGGCGTTCAATACAGAGAATCAAATTTACTCAATTTCAAATGGCTATAACTCGTCATTTTCAAATGGAACAGCCTATATTTTATTATTCTGTTGTGTGTATTTTTGCATCTTCTTATGTTATAAAGGATGTCCTATGCCTAAAAACATTAATTTAATTATTTTCGTAATTAAAGTTTTTAGGCATATATATATATATATATATATATATATATATATATATATATATATATATATATATATATATATATATATATATATATATATATATATATGCCTAAAAACTTTAATTACGAAAATAATTAAATTAATGTTTTTAGGCATAGGACATCCTTTATAACATAAGAAGATGCAAAAATACACACAACAGAATAATAAAATATAGGCTGTTCCATTTGAAAATGACGAGTTATAGCCATTTGAAATTGAGTAAATTTGATTCTCTGTATTGAACGCCCTGTATAATAACATTTAAAAAAAGTTATGTCAGAACAAAGAGTATAGTTACAGATGTACAGAAAAAAAATTCTTAGTTTTTACTATTAAAATAACTTCAGTACGCCTTTATAAAACAATACGTGTATTCGGCTTTTTTTAGAGAAAAAATTGAATAACTTGGCAACGCCGCGGAAAACTAAAATGAAACTTATATTTTCGTAAAGGTAAATAAAATACAATTCAAAATATATAAAAATATATAGGGTGTTTCATTTAAAAAAGACGAACAATTATTGCCAAGTCATTATGCAACATCCTGTATATATGAAAATAACTTTAGGTTATGCTCCTTGAGTAGACGAAAAATTCTGTTGATAAATTTATGCTCTATTTTTACGACAAGGGAGATATCGACGACGGGCATTTCGATGACTCACCTTGTATATATATATATATATATATATATATATATATATATATATATATGGAGATGTTGTACAACATTTACAAATGTGCGCACATGAGGCACACGACGATTTGGAAAACGTTCCATGTAAATTCGTTGGGCTTGAGCACCGTTTCCCAGAGCTTCACCATTGGTCAACACAATGTCTGTATATTCGTTATTTGTAAACGCAGGCATTTTGAAAGATTTTTATTTGTAATATCTGATTTATTACCAAAATATTACCTATGTCAAAACTTAATTGGAACAAGTGACACAACAATCAATTGACAATAACAATGATTTCATGTTTAATGCTACTGAAGTAAATAATTATGTGGAACGACTCGTCAATTTACGGGGTTGAAAAAATGCTTTTTAAAATGCGATTTCTAAAAAAAATTTTACGGAACATTGTTCCTCACGACGAGTTACATTACTGGTTCAATTTAAAGCACTTATTTCTAATACACCCTATTTATATATATATATATATATATATATATATATATATATATATATATATATATATATATATATATATATATATATATATATATATATATTATATATTATATATATATATATAGGGTGTCTCTTTAACTCGGGCCACTATAGGTAATTCCTAAACTAGAACAGATACGACTTCGGTTAAATTTGACAAAAGTTACCTTATCAGAAGGCCATTCCAGTGATGTATTTGTTTATCCAAAAATATGCACAGGTAACTAGATAGAGCAAAAACTTTTATTTTTTAAATGGCAATCACAGTTAGCTATGGTATCATTAAAAGGAGTATGTTTTTATCTTTTCAACTGTATTTTCATCATTTATTTTTTAAATTAATGTTTTATTTACACAAAACCTAATACACTTAATTTTATTGGCACTTATTAAAGTAGGATTTAATAAAAACAAATTAAAACTATTATATTATTTTAAACATTTTTCTCGTATTGCTGTCAGTTTTTATATTGTTAAAAGCAGTTAGTTTTTAGTACTGTTGTCATATTAAATTGTTTTTATCAAGGCCTACTGTAATAAGTGCCATTAGAATTCAGTGTATTTGGTTTTGTGTAAATAAATCATTAATTTAAAAAATAAATGATGAAAATTACATACAGTTGAAAAGATAAAAACATACTCCTTTTAATGATACCATAGCTAACTGTGATTGCCATTTAAAAAATAAAAGTTTTTGCTCTATCTAGTTACCTGTGCATATTTTTGGATAAACAAATACATCACTGGAATGGCCTTCTGATAAGGTAACTTTTGTCAAATTTAACCGAAGTCGTATCTGTTCTAGTTCAGGAATTACCAATAGTGGCCCGAGTAAAATAGACACCCTGTATATATATATATATATATATATATATATATATATATATATATATATATATATATATATATATATATATATATATATATATATATATATATATATATATATATATACAGGGTGAGTCACCGAAATGCCGTTTTCGATATCTCCCTTGTCGTTAAAAATACAGCATAAATTTATTAACAGAATTTTTCGTCTACTCAAGGAGCATAACTTAAAATTATTTTCATATATACAAGGTGTTGCATAACGACTTGCAATAATTGTTCCTCTTTTTTTAATGAAACACCCTATATATTTTTATATATTTTGAATTGTATTTCATTTTACCTATACGAACATATAAATTTCATTTTAGTTTTTCGCAGGCGTTGCCAAGTTATTCAATTTTTTCTCTTAAAAAAGCCGAATACACGTATTGTTTTTATAAAGGCGTACTGAAGTTATTTTAATAGTAAAAATTATGAATTTTTTTTTCTGTACAACTGTAACTATACTCTTTTGTTCTGACATAACTTTTTTTTAATGTTATTATACAGGGTGTTCAATATAGAGAATCAAAATTACTCAATTACAAATGGCTATAACTCGTCATTTTCAAATGGAACACCCTATATTTTATTATTCTGTTGTGTGTATTTTTGCATCTTCTTATGTTATAAAAAGGTGTCCTATGCCTAAAAACATTAATTTAATTAATTTAAAAAATTAATGTTTTTAGGCATACGACACCCTTTATAACATAAGAAGATGCAAAAATACACACAGCAGAATAATATAATATATAGTGTTCCATTTGAAAATCACGAGTTATAGCCATTTGAAATTGAGTAAATTTGATTCTCTGTATTGAACACCCTGTATAATAACTTTAAAAAAAAGTTATGTCAGAAAAAAGAGTATAGTTACAGCTGTACAGAAAATAAAATTCTTAATTTTTACTATTAAAATAACTTCAGTACGCCTTTATAAAACAATACGTGTATTCGGCTTTTTTTAGAGAAAAAATTGAATAACTGGCAACGCCGCGGAAAACTAAAATGAAACTTATATTTTCGTATAGGTAAAATAAAATGTAATTCAAAATATATAAAAATATATAGGATGTTTCATTTAAAAAGACGAACAATTATTGCCAAATCGTTATGCAACACCCTGTATATGTGAAAATAATTTTAAGTTATGCTCCTTGAGTAGACGAAAAATTCTGTTAATAAATTTATGCTGTATTTTTAACGACAAGGGAGATATCGACGACGGGCATTTCGATGACTCACCCTGTATA
Source organism: Agonum fuliginosum (assembly GCA_947534325.1). NCBI lineage: Eukaryota > Metazoa > Arthropoda > Insecta > Coleoptera > Carabidae > Agonum > Agonum fuliginosum. The sequence continues at coordinate 18,617,016 of OX384045.1, read as the reverse complement.
TATATATATATATATATATATATATATATATATATATATATATATATATATATATATATATATATAAACAAATACATCACTGGAATGGCCTTCTGATAAGGCAACTTTTGTCTAATTTAATCGAAGTCGTATCTGTTCTAGTTTAGGAATTACCTATAGTGGCCCGAGTTAAAGAGACACCCTGTATATATATATATATATATATATATATATATATATATATATATATATATATATAATATATATATATATATATATATATATATATATACAGGGTGTAACAGAAATAAGTGCTTTAAATTGAACCAGTAATGTAACTCGTCGTGAGGAACAACGTTCCGTAAAATTTTTTTTAGAAATCGCATTTTAAAAAGCATTTTTTCAACCCCGTAAATTGACGAGTCGTTCCACATAATTATTTACTTCAGTAGCATTACCCATGAAATCATTGTTATTGTCAATTGATTGTTGTGTCACTTGTTCCAATTAAGTTTTGACATAGGTAATATTTTGGTAATAAATCAGATATTACAAATAAAAATCTTTCAAAATGCCTGCGTTTACAAATAACGAATAAACAGACATTGTGTTGACCAATGGTGAAGCTCTGGGAAACGGTGCTCAAGCCCAACGAATTTACATGGAACGTTTTCCAAATCGTCGTGTGCCTCATGTGCGCACATTTGTAAATGTTGTACAACATCTCCATATATATATATATATATATATATATATATATATATATATATATATATATATATATATATATACAAGGTGAGTCATCGAAATGCCCGTCGTCGATATCTCCCTTGTCGTTAAAAATAGAGCATAAATTTATCAACAGAATTTTTCGTCTACTCAAGGAGCATAACCTAAAGTTATTTTCATATATACAGGATGTTGCATAATGACTTGGCAATAATTGTTCGTCTTTTTTAAATGAAACACTCTATATATTTTTATATATTTTGAATTGTATTTTATTTACCTTTACGAAAATATAAGTTTCATTTTAGTTTTCCGCGGCGTTGCCAAGTTATTCAATTTTTTCTCTAAAAAAAGCCGAATACACGTATTGTTTTATAAAGGCGTACTGAAGTTATTTTAATAGTAAAAACTAAGAATTTTTTTTCTGTACATCTGTAACTATACTCTTTGTTCTGACATAACTTTTTTTAAATGTTATTATACAGGGCGTTCAATACAGAGAATCAAATTTACTCAATTTCAAATGGCTATAACTCGTCATTTTCAAATGGAACAGCCTATATTTTATTATTCTGTTGTGTGTATTTTTGCAACTTCTTATGTTATAAAGGATGTCCTATGCCTAAAAACATTAATTTCGAAATTAATTAAATTAATGTTTTAAGGCATAGGACACCCTTTATATATATATATATATATATATATATATATATATATATATATATACATGGTGTGCCATCAACGAGCACAAGAGTAATAGCAAATAGATTAGGTGCAAATCACGTGACAGTTTCGTAACCGTTCTAATTAATTTAATTAAATTCGAAATTAATGTTTTTAGGCATAGGACACCGTTTATAACATAAGAAGATGCAAAAATACACACAACAGAATAATAAAATATAGGGTATTCCATTTTGAAAATGACGAGTTATAGCCATTTGAAATTGAGTAAATTTGATTCTCTGTACTGAACACTCTGTATAATAACATTTCAAAAATGTTATTTCAGAACAAACAGTATAGTTAGAGTTGTACAGACAAAAAAATGCATAATTTTTACTATTAAAATAACTTCAGTACGCCTTTATAAAACAATACGTGTATTCCGCTTTTTTAGAGAAAAAATTGAATAACTTGGCAACGCCGCGGAAAACTAAAATGAAATTTATATGTTCGTATAGGTAAATAAAATACAATTCAAAATATAGAAAAATATAAAGGCTGTTTATTTAAAAAACGACGAACAATTATTGCCAAGTCATTATGCAATACCCTGTATATGTGAAAATAATTTTAAGTTATGCTCCTTGAGTAGACGAAAAATTCTGTTAATAAATTTATACTGTATTTTTAACGACAAGGCATTTCGATGACTCATCCTATATATATTTATATATATATATATATATATATATATATATATATATATATATATATATATATATATATATATATATATATATATATATATATATTGTGACAAAATGTTTTTGTCATCGTTCAAACTTTTTTGAATTTTGGATTTCCGAGAACGATAAAGGTTTCTCTATTCGGCCATGTAAGTTAATCTGTCATCAAAACCGATCCACCCCCTGCCACCCCCGGATAAAAAAACATGTTTTTGACTGAAAAATGTTCAATTGTAGCAACTTGTAGCGTGAGTAAAAAAAATCGTGGACCTTATTGCCCAACAGGAAAATAAAGTTCAATCCTTTTCCTTCAATTTTCTCAAAATTTCAAGTACGAGGACCTTTTTGGACATCAGATACATTCGTTTTTCTTAGGGGGTGGGAGAGGGTGGAGTGGATTTTTGTAACATTGGCTATCATCACATTAAAGATAAGACTTCAACGTGTTTAGAACTCGAAGATTCATCCAATTTCGTCAAAATGCAGCAGAGATATCGCACTTTGAAATTGTGTCATTTCGAGAAATTCAAACCATCCTCAAATTTTCATAAGAAACTCATAGTTGGGTATGATCCGTCTTACTAGAGTTTTTTTCTTTTTTCAACGATATAAAACATAAGTACATTGAAATTAAAATAAAGTGTATATATATATATATATATATATATATATATATATATATATATATATATATATATATATATACACTGGCGGAAAAAAAAAATGAAACACTTTGAAATTCGTGAAATTTCGACCATTTTCAAACCGCTATAACTCGGCGTATTTTCAATCGATTTCGATGAATCTTTGTGGACGAAAAACATTGAAGTGTCTACTTTAAAGTCATGCCTGCGAATTTTAGCGCAACCCCTTCCGCCCCCCTCCAGCACCCCGGTGAAAAATAATAAATTTTAATTTTAAAAATGTCCAACTTTGACGATGTCTATGGACTTTAAAAAATTTTTTTGACTTGATCCATCAAAAGGGCACTAAAATTCACTCAATTCCCTGTGCAGGACTCAAAGAACGAAGTTCCTACGATCATTTGGAACAAAGTTATGAATTTTTTTAAAAAAAGGGCATTTTTTGGTTTTTTGCACATAACTCAGCGACTTTTCAACCAAATTAGACGATTCTTTCGGGGAAAAACCAAATTGTGGGTGTACTTTAAGGGGATAATCTCAGATTAGGATGATCTTTTTTCGTACCCTTTAAAACCCGAACAAAAAAACACGTTTTTTCGCAAAAAAACGTCTAACTTTGGCGATGTGTACCGAGTTGTAAAAAAATTTGTCGGTTCGATCCACAGAAAAGGCATTGAAACTTGTTCAATTACCTGTGCTGGGCTCAAAAAACGAAGTTCCTAAGACGATTTGGCACAAAGTTATGGCCGTTTGAAAAAAAGTGCATTTTTTTATTTTTTGACTCATAAGTCGGAAGTTTTTCGGCGAAATTGTTTGTTTTTTTCACGAATGAAATTTTCCTTCAAAATTTCTAATTTTTTCGACAATTTGAGTTACACAAAATTTTCAATTTTATTTTTAAATTTTCTCGATATTACAGGTTTGCTTATGCCCATGGCATGAAGCACGGTGCTCGATGTAGCATTTTGCTTCGTATAAAGCTGTCAAAAGGATGTTACACCGGTATAGCAAAATGCCATACGAAAATTTGTATATTGCTTATTGCTATGTTCACTTCGTACTTTGAAGGTTTTTGAAAATTATTTTTGACAGCTGAGAATTAAAATCCATTAATTCTTTGTGGTAATTAAATCAATAATTAGTTTATTAAAGGGTTATATTCTTATTATAATTACTACTAATTATTGATTTAATTAACACAAAGAATTGATGAATTTTAATTCTCAGCTGTCAAAAATAATTTTCAAAAACCTTCAAAGTACGAAGTGAACATAGCAATAAGCAATATACAAATTTTCGTATGGCATTTTGCTATACCGGTGTAACATCCTTTTGACAGCTTTGTACGAAGCAAAATGCCACATCGAGCACCGTGCTTCATGCCATGGGCATAAGCAAACCTGTAATATCGAGAAAATTTAAAAATAAAATTGAAAATTTTGTGTAACTCAAATTGTCGAAAAAATTAGAAATTTTGAAGGAAAATTTCATTCGTGAAAAAAACAAACAATTTCGCCGAAAAACTTCCGACTTATGAGTCAAAAAATAAAAAAATGCACTTTTTTTCAAACGGCCATAACTTTGTGCCAAATCGTCTTAGGAACTTCGTTTTTTGAGCCCAGCACAGGTAATTGAACAAGTTTCAATGCCTTTTCTGTGGATCGAACTGACAAATTTTTTTACAACTCGGTACACATCGCCAAAGTTAGACGTTTTTTTGCGAAAAAACGTGTTTTTTTGTTCGGGTTTTAAAGGGTACGAAAAAAGATCATCCTAATCTGAGATTATCCCCTTAAAGTACACCCACAATTTGGTTTTTCCCCGAAAGAATCGTCTAATTTGGTTGAAAAGTCGCTGAGTTATGTGCAAAAAACCAAAAAATGCCCTTTTTTTAAAAAAATTCATAACTTTGTTCCAAATGATCGTAGGAACTTCGTTCTTTGAGTCCTGCACAGGGAATTGAGTGAATTTTAGTGCCCTTTTGATGGATCAAGTCAAAAAAAATTTTTAAAGTCCATAGACATCGTCAAAGTTGGACATTTTTAAAATTAAAATTTATTATTTTTCACCGGGGTGCTGGAGGGGGGCGGAAGGGGTTGCGCTAAAATTCGCAGGCATGACTTTAAAGTAGACACTTCAATGTTTTTCGTCCACAAAGATTCATCGAAATCGATTGAAAATACGCCGAGTTATAGCGGTTTGAAAATGGTCGAAATTTCACGAATTTCAAAGTGTTTCATTTTTTTTTCCGCCAGTATATATATATATATATATATATATATATATATTGTGACAAAATGTTTTTGTCATCGTTCAAACTTTTGGGCAGCACTGGTTTTAGCCTCTGTGAAGGGGCGAGGCCAGCCTTCCGGACTGAAACTCTAGATAAATTACTGGGAAATTATATTTAGTTTTTCTGTTAACGAATATTTTAATTTATTGCACTTTAATGTTATTTAATTATTATTGTTTAAATTTTCGATGTTGTTTAACTCGCGAATCGTACCCCGTTTGAGGAGACTGCAGCGTAAAACGAGCGAGAGTTGGTTTCGTGCGGGACTTTTTGACCGGCAGCAGACTGGTGAAGTTGCGTTTTGAGCGAAGTGTGCTCTTGCTTTTGAATAAAATCTGCTTTTGTTCTATAACTTTGATTTCTTATAAAAATAGTGATCTATTTTGAAGACTGGAACCTGTGGAAACATTCTGGATGCTGGTAAGCCAAAATTTATTTGCTATTTTTTGAGATGATTGTGACTGCACATGGTCTCAGAAAAATCACGATTTTGGTTTGTTGGTGTCTAGCTTTGGTTCTTGAGCTGCCAGTTAGTTTAAACTTCAATTCTTTATTCTTGTTATTGAATTACCGTAGATTCTGTTTTATTAAAATTTTGAGTTTGAGCACAACTTCCAAGTGGCTGCAGGTCTAAGTTGTGTCTACCGTGTTCCTTTCCTGATCCATGAGTGCATGAGAGAGCGAATGTAGGGTGTGAGTGTTTTTGACGTGACAAGGACGACTGACTGAACACGACTGCAGGACGTTCCGTCGATTTCGTGCATTTTTTGAGGCTCAACAAATTTTTTGTTGCTGTGTAAATTTTTGTTAGGACAAATTTAGTGTTATTTTTGCTCTGACGTTTGTGTTGAGTCTCGGCCGTGTTCGGTTTTATTACTAAATTCATCATTTTTTGGGGGGTTGTTTTTTGCGATAGTTTAGTAATTATTATTATTTAGTCAAAAAGTTAAAGTCAATTAACCTGCATCCTTTTCTTTTGTCTTATTATCTTCTACTTCTATCATTTCTCTGTGGTACCAAAAATTTTTGTAATTATTTTTGTATTAATAGCTGTAATTTAAATTTGAATTTATATCGACCATACTTTAAATTTTTGTACAATTAAAATTTCAGTGTGTAATCTCGTTAAGTAATTGCGGGTAACAAATTCTTAAAACCATATATTGTAAATTTCATTGTATATAACCAGCCCTTCAGGCCATATTTGTGTCTACGATACTGCTGTTGTCAAAATTTTTGTAGGTGACGTAGGAGTTGGTGGTGGAATCGGCTGGGAGTTGCTGGCTTGGATCGCTGCTGGTTGCTCGAGCATTCTCCAGCGAATCGCTGCAATCTTGGAGGCGGTAGCCTCGATCTGGTGGCGCTACCAATCCAACAGGACACGAGAAACAGTCTCGCGTCTAGAGGCCTTCCTCAAGAACTCATTCGGAATCGAGATTGAGCCCCAGGATTCTCTTAAGCGAACTCTACCCAGAACTACGGTACCGTTACCTGCATCAACGCCAAGCATCCGGTCAGCACTCTTAAGTTGGTCCACCATCGGTTCAAGAAGACCAGCTAGTTTTAGTTACCCGCTTGAAGTCATTAATTGTCTGGTAATACAATTTATTTTTACAATTTCACTTTACCTGGCAAAATTTTTATTTGGCGAAATCAATTTTTTGTGGTCAATAAATTCATATTTCTGTTTTGATTCGTGCTTATCAGTTGCATTTTCCTTTCAAGCGCGTGGCGCCCATAAGCTTCAATTAACTTTCAATTAAGTTTAATTTTAATTAATATTAAGTTTTGAACATTTGATATTTTTTCCATTTTTGGGCTTCACCTTTACCTGCTTTAATTTTGTTAATTGAAGATTATAAACGCTCACGATCCCCCGCTTCCGCACTATTTCAGCTAGCCGGAGCCGTTGGGTGACACTCCTAGGTAGGTGTAGTGAAATACTGTGTTATTTTATTTTTTCTACCGAAAAGTGTCACAATATATATATATATATATATATATATATATATATATATATATATATATATATATATATATATATATATATATATATATATATATATATATAGAAGCAACAGTAGTGGGTGTGACAGTCAGTAAATTGGCCAAAAAATTAAAGTAGACTCTTTAAAATTTGTCAAGCTTTCGATTTTATTTTAAATCTTCATCAGGACAATAGTGTTGAGGTTAGTTTAAGACAAGCATCTTATGAATTAGGACAAATTGTCGTCATCGTTTTTAAATTCACAATAAAAACGTTGACGATAATATATATATATATATATATATATATATATATATATATATATATATATATATATATATATATATATATATATATATATACACTGCTCAAAACAATTAAAGGGTCAAGTTTTTCTTTTTGAATAACTTTTTTCTGAAAAAGAATTCATATGAAAATTTATTTATAGATACCTTAAACCTTTATTTAAACAATTTTATTAAATTTGAATTAAGACAAAACTGTCACATCTGTTCGGCGCTAAAAGAGCAAGCGGTTGTCCATGAACATTTAGAACATCATCTACATAGCGCTGTGCAGCTAAGTACTGTTTCGAGTGATGACAAGTTCGGTTTTACCACTGATGGATATTCTACCCCAGACCATAACTGAACCTCCGCCAAAAGGTACATGTGGCAGCATATTGTGTTCGATGTAGTGCTCATTTGTTCTTCTTCAGACTCGAAGACGTCCATCCAGCTTGTGTTAATTGAATTTTAATTCATCAGTTAAAAGTACAGCACTCAAGTGCCTCAGTTGCTATATTCGATGTTACCGAACATATAGAATTCGGGTTCATTTATGCTTCCTGGTTAATGAAGGTACTTTAGCAGGAATTCTAGAACACAAATGTTCCTCACAAAGCTTATTTTGTACGGTCTGATCAAAAATTCTTTTACAATTTGCACGAGAGAGCTCATTTTGTAGTTCTCGAGCTGTAGCGAACCGCTTAAGTAGGCCTTGGAATCTTAAAAATCGGTCTTCATTGGTTGTTGTTGTTCTTCCTCGGACTTGCAAAGTACGTCTAGTTATAACCCGGTCTCCTAGTGTCTCTTCCATGCCATCCATATAACTGATTGTGTAACTCCTAGACGTCGAGCTGCATATCGCCGTTTTCTTCCTTCTGTAGCAAGGTTATTGCTTCACACATCTGAACTTCTGTTAAATGTCTTTTGTGGCCTTTGTTTTGATCCATTACATAAAATTTCACTGATACTTAACTGCTATACTTTAGTAAATGCTTAACAAAATATCGAAATAGGGCAAATTTCATTCCAGTTTCGCTCATTTTTTATTCATATCAGTAAGAATAAATAAGGACATAAGACAAACAGATCAAACAAGTTCAGATACTTAAACAATACATAAGGCAACTTAAATTCTTAATATAGGTGTTCCTGATATCTTGCAACCATTATTTTTATATAAAAAAATCCCTTTAATTGTTTTGAGCAGTGTATATATATATATATATATATATATATATATATATATATATATATATATATATATATATATATATATATATATATATATACACTTTATTTTAATTTCAATGTACTTATGTTTTATATCGTTGAAAAAAGAAAAAAACTCTAGTAAGACGGATCATACCCAACTATGAGTTTCTTATGAAAATTTGAGGATGGTTTGAATTTCTCGAAATGACACAATTTCAAAGTGCGATATCTGTGCTGCATTTTGACGAAATTGGATGAATCTTCGAGTTCTAAACACGTTGAAGTCTTATCTTTAATGTGATGATAGCCAATGTTACAAAAATCCACTCCACCCTCTCCCACCCCCTAAGAAAAACGAATGTATCTGATGTCCAAAAAGGTCCTCGTACTTGAAATTTTGTGAAAATTGAAGGAAAAGGATTGAACTTTATTGTCCTGTTGGGCAATAAGGTCCACGATTTTTTTTACTCACGCTACAAGTTGCTACAATTGAACATTTTTCAGTCAAAAACATGTTTTTTTATCCGGGGGTGGCAGGGGGTGGATCGGGTTTGATGACAGATTAACTTACATGGCCGAATAGAGAAACCTTTATCGTTCTCGGAAATCCAAAATTTATTGATTTTCGTGCAAAATTCGCCAAGTTATGGCCAAAAACCTCAAAAAGGCACTTTTTTTCAAAAATTCATAACTTCGCGCCAAATCATCGTAGGTACTTGAAATTTCGCGGACCTTGCAGGAAAAGTCTGATCTTTATTACCCTGTTCGCCAATAAGGTCCACGATTTTTTTGTCACTCCGTATGAGTTGCCAAAGTTGGACCTTTTTGGACATCAGATACATTCGTTTTTCTTAGGGGGTGGGAGAGGGTGGAGTGGATTTTTGTAACATTGGCTATCATCACATTAAAGATAAGACTTCAACGTGTTCAGAACTCGAAGATTCATCCAATTTCGTCGAAATGCAGCCGAGATATCGCACTTTGAAATTGTGTCATTTTTTGTGCATTTTCAAGTGGTGCGTTTTTATTTTCCTCGAGTGTATATATATATACAGAATGTCCAAGTTAACGTGCTCACCATTGGGATCTCGAGAAAGGTAAGAGATACGAGGTCGGTTAAATTAGACAAAAGTTGCCCCTCTAGGGGGCCAATTTAGAAATGTTTTTGTTTTCCTCAAAAATGCATAGGTGACTACATAAACGCAAAAATGTAAATTTTACCAATTTCGTTTTTCATCTATAACTTTTTTGTTTGAATTGATACAATTTTTTAATTTGCAAGTTCTATAGGCAGTTTTTAGCGAGTAATTCACAGCAGTCTTCAAAAAAATTTTATCTCCTCCAGATTTCGAGAAATTCAAACCATCCTCAAATTTTCATAAGAAACTCATAGTTGGGTATGATCCGTCTTACTAGAGTTTTTTTCTTTTTTCAACGATATAAAACATAAGTACATTGAAATTAAAATAAAGGCAGAAATTACATAAAAATTATTTTTAAATTTGATTTTATCAATAAAGCCTACGAATATGGATAAAATAATTATAATTATTATCATAGAATATTGGATTCCTCGGAATTTAAAATAATCCGCTAATTTAAAAAAGAATTAACAATTTTTTAATTGAAGTAGTGTCCAAAATGTAATTAATTGTAGAAGATAGTCGGAAGTTAGACTAGGTATAGCAGAATAATCACATGAAAACCGCTAACGTTTCGTTTATTATATAAACATCATCAGAGCTACAAAATCAGGACATGTTTTATTACAATAATATATAAAAATGTCAAAACTACAATAATACTAGATTACATACCGTATTGGTCTTCTTAAAGTTATGAATTTGTATGAAATTATACATGATATAATGAAAATAAATTTTTCAAACAGAGATACAATGTTGGATACAATGTAGAAAGATGTTGCTTGTTCTGTGAGCTGTGTGTGACTGAAGCAAAGTCACCTCCAACTGTCAAACATAATTAACTCAGCTACCAACAGTTACATTTGGTTACTAAATAAACAATAAATTTCCCATCACGTATGTTGGCAGTAAAATTTAAACTATATTAATTTATTTAAAATATTGCTATAAATATTACTTAAATATTCTATGTCTGTTCTAGAATTTAAACTGTTCTCATCTAATTTTATATGTACCATTTCAAGAAATAGTCGTTTTTTATAATTACTTTCGACATCCAAAATATGTACATTTTCAAAGTCAAAGTTGTGTCCTGTGTTAAAGTGATGTGCTGATAAAACCGTTTTATCTTTTTACTACTATTATTTTTACAATCATATTTATGTTGTCTGATTCTAGATTTTAAATATTGTCGACTTTGGCCAGCATATGTTTTGGGACAATCTTTACAATTTATCTTATACACTATATTAGACTGATCGTTTTAAGGTACTTTGTATTTTAATTTTGTGAATATTTTATCTAATTTCTTTGTGTTGTAAAAAGCTATTTTGACATTATCTGATTCTAAAATCTTGCTAAGATTCCCAGACAATTGTGGTACATAAGGTATTTTGTAATATGTTATATTAGCTTTATCAATCCCATCTCTTACAGATGCTGAGAATTTACATTTTTAAACAATATCTTATTGATGAGACCCACTGGATAGTTATTCATGACTAGAGTGTTTTTACCTTCAACAATTTATTCTGCACTAGATTAGGATGGCTCAAGTTTACTACTCTACGAGGGGTCGTTTTTATATTCCCGGACTGTGCTGTTTAGAATTTTGATGCAATTTTTCATTATGCTGTTTTTTAATCACATATGCCTTAGTAACTTGTGTGGCAATTTACAAAACAATTGCAACATTATTAATTTTATTATCTGTCAGTTTGTGTCGTCGCGCGTTGTATATCTATCGAAATGAATAAAATCGAATACCGGGCTGTTATAAAATTCCTTACAAAACAAGGAAAACCTCCAAAAATTATTCTTGAAGAAATGTTGGCTGTATACGGGAATGATTGCCCTTCTAAGTCAACTATTTGCGAGTGGTCAAAATTGTTTAAACATGGTCGAGAATCACTGGATGATGATCCCCGTCCAGGGCGCCCTGTTGACGTGATCACTTCAGATGTTGTTGAAAAAACCAATTGTTTGGTACTGGAGGATGCAAGACTAAAGAAGCGACAATTAGCAGTTAGCAATTAGAGTATTATGCAAACCTGATGCATCGCCTTAGAGATGCTATTAAAGTGAAGAGACGCGGAAAACTGACGCAAGGTGTCTTGTTGCTTCACTACAATGCACCAGTGCACAAGTCCAGACTTTCAAAAGCTGCTGTAGCTGATTGTGGCTTCGAAGAAATTGAACATCCGCCTTATAGTCCAGATCTAGCACCCAGTGACTATTTTTTGTTCCCAAATCTCAAAAAAACACTAAGGGGGACAAAATTTAGGGACAATGACGAACTTATAGCAGCTGTTGAGGGCCATTTTGCGGAAAAACCAAATGAATATCTTTATACTGGATTAAAGATGTTATTGAAACGGTGTTATAACTGTATTCAAAAGCAGGGGAACTATATTGAAAAATTTTTTTTTGTTGCTCTAGTCTTTTGTTTTCATGCCTAGTCCGGGAATATAAAAACGACCCCTCGTATGTTTGAATCCATTGATTAAGCTAATTTTTTGTTTTATAGGATGTGCTGATTGAAAATCTAAAACTCTGTTAGATGCACTGGGTTTAGTGTACCACTCTGTCATGATTTCACCATCAGTTTGTCTCATCAATAACATATCCAGAAAAGGCAATTTTCCTTCCGATTCTACTTCTACGAGTATAGTAAATTGTACAGTGTGATCAAAACCAAGTGATAATCAAGTGACCTGGGTAGTGCTCAATTTTTACTCCACGGAAAAAATTATTAGCATTAGCTGTCAATTCAGTGGCATGTATTTTCATGTCAAAATGTCATTTTATTTGTAAGTTGTAAATGTGTTTATATTAAGTTCACCACCCGAAATGGTTTTAACAGGCGAACACTATAAGTTTATTATCGAAGCATATATTCGATCAGGGGTACTTAAATACTTACTAAAATAAAATAATTATTATCCTAATTCGCACGCCCATGAACTTGATATCAAACTTTTCTTCCTTGAAATCAAATTTTGATGTGATTTAGGAAAATAGCGGGTCACGTGACTATCAGATTGTTTTGATCACTCTGTATATGTATGTTATATGAGTTAAAATATTCTAAAATATTATTGACAAATTCATTAGGAATAGCTGTGATAATATCGTCTACATAGAGTTTGACAAATGGTAAAGTTATAGGAAGAGAGTTGGTTATGTCAGTCAATGCTTTGTTCATTACAAGATTCGCAAAAATGGGTGATGCTGGATTTCCCATAGCAGTGAACAATTGCTGATAAAACTTATCGTCATACACAAAATAGCTACTGTCAAATATAAATTCAATAATTTTTTTGAAATTATTTAAGTCAATATCTGTAAATTCAGCGATTTGTTCAAAATGATTTATCACTTCTGAAACTACTAACTCCTTTGGTATGTTCGTAAATAATGACTTGACATCTAACGATATTAGAATGTAGTTGTCTGGTAGTTTTAATTCTTTAATTGATGATGCACATTCAAATGAGTTAATGACATTGAAGTTAAATGAAGGTGTTAAATTAGATACAATGTTTGCCGTATATTTTGCTATTTTATATGTTGGAAAATTTATATTTGAAACCACTGGTCTAAGTGGTATAGGCCTTTCTTTATGGATTTTTGGGACCCCGTAAATTTTAGGGGGTACCGCATTATGTATTGTTAAATTACGATAAGTTTCATCATCAATCATCTGTTGTTCGTTTAGTGATTTCATTAATTAATTATTGTAGTTTTGAAATTTATTAGTAGGATGATGATAATGATGATAAGAGTCGATCCCTGGTCCTTTTATCCCGGATTCCACAGGTGATTGGGTTCCTTAAAGCCGTAGTTAGAAAACCTCCGAAATTAATAATAATAATAAATTTATTTTTCTGTAGACACAAATAAAACGTGTATAGAAATAGTCAGGTTTACAATAAATTAAAATAATATTACAATGTCATAAACTCATTTAAAGAATAAAAATTGTTCTCATTCAAAAACTGTTTCAATTTAGTTTTAAATTTTTTAATACTATTGATATCTCTTATACCAGAGGGCAGCTTATTAAAAATTTCCAAACCTATTCTGTCCGGCGAATCTCGTATGATGTTGATTCTAGAGTGTGGCACGCTAAAATCATTTTTGTTTCTTATATTGTAATAATGTTTGTTTCAATTACGGTTAAAGAAGATTTTATTATTAAATACAAAAAGACATACGTCAAATATATAGATGTCAGTTAGAGTAAATAAATTGTATTTGTTAAAAAACTCCCTGCAAGATGTATTATACGATAGTCGCAACATACAACGGCTAATCTTTTTTGACATATAAAAACACTTTGAGCAGCAGAAGAGTTTCCCCAGAATCTAATTGCATATTTTATTCTAGAGACTACAACAGCATGATAAAAGATTAATAACTGATTGATGTTCAAATATTCTCTTAAATGTCTAATCTGGAAACAGACTGAATTTAACATAATGGATAGCTCTTCACAATGAGGATGCCAATTGAAATTTTGGTGAAAATTTAGTCCTAAGACTTTAGCACATGTGTCGTTAGATAACGTATTATTTTCAAAAGATATTACAGTTTGTTCAAGTGACTTCTGTTAGGCATGGAATCTAAGTATTTTTATTATTGTTATTTAAATAAATTCTGTTAACTTGAATCCATGAAGAAAGATGCTTCACGTTTTGATTACATTTTTCAAAAAGTTTATTATCGTTTTTGCTTGAAATAACTAAAGTAGTATCATCAGCATAAAGCACTGGAATACAATCGTCAGTAAGGACTGTAGTTAAGTCGTTAATAAAAATGGTAAACAAAATCGGAGCCAGAATTGTCAATTGTGGCAGACCAACTTGAACATCGAGTAAATTTGAATTAGTAGGTACCATTTACAGTGACAAACTGATGTCTGTTTTTCAAGAAGCTAGCAATCCAATTTAGAGGTAGACCACGGATACCAATTACTTCAAGTTTTAATTTCCGGGAGTTATCAACGCAATAGAAAGCTTTGCTAAGGTCGCAAAATATACCAACAGGACTTTCATTATCGTTAAGGCAAGCCATAATGGCGCTATAAAGGAATTGCAATGCATCAATAGTAGAGCTATTCGGTTTAAAACCGAATTGATTACTAGATATTATTTTTCTGTGGTGAATGAATTTTTGAAACCTATCTAAAAAATCCGATGTAGCCAAACACATGACCTCTCGCCATATACTCTACTATTTTACAAGTGTGTATGAAGGTAGGTACTAGTGCTGGGATCCGGATCCGGATAGTTTCGGTATCGGATCAAAAAATATCGATATCGGATCCGGATATTGAATCCGATTACCAGGTCCGGATATCGGATCTGGATATTAGATTCGGATATCAGATTCGGAGAAAAGAAGCGAATGATTAAATCTATTTTAAATGTGAGTAGCAATGAATTTTAAATTCGGATTAAAGAATTCTATCTTAGGTCAGACCTGTATTCATACATTTTATTAAAAACTCCTTGTACTTTTACATAGTACCCTAGTTCTATTATAATATCACAAGATTAGAGTAAAATTAAAGAGTCTGGTTTGTCGACTCCATTTGTGCTCTGTGCTGTAAAACGCCATAATGTTCTTGTAGCTGTGCCACTTAGCTAGGAGGAACGGAACTAGGGACAGGGACAATAAAATCTTTTGAATTTGAAAACATTCATTGGAATAATACCTAATTTTATGTTTCTATTTACTACTTAAATAATAGTTTCGTTCCAGGTATAAAACGTGCGGCATTCTATATGAGCATCCTATTAAAGTTATATCTTTATTCTGGTGGATGTATTTGCCGCATAACTGTCAAAAATCCAATACTATTTTTGATTACTATTACTCTTACTCTCTCATTCTGAAACAAAATATAATATTTATTTTGATTAAATTATGTGACGTTTTAACCAATATTCTGGGGACCATCAAGGTAAAGTGTAAAGTACCGGCTTAATAAACAAATTTTCAATATCAAATGAGTTAGAAACTTTAAGTAAGAAGCTAGGCTTCGATTTGTTTTCAATTCCCTAGTCTTGAATTATAGAGACTATGTGCAATTTCAGTAGAACAAATTACTATTACCATTCTCCAGTAAACTTTATGTGTAATGTTTTCAATAATTATTGTATTGACCTAGATGTCACAGAGTCTATGCATAAATTTAAAAATAAAATAAATGAATTGGTAAATTAATTAATGAATAAATATGTTAACAATAAGTTTTACTAAAAATTATCATTATTAATCTATTTTCTTAGTTAATTAAGTTACACATGTGTAAAATTGTAAATTGCATATTGTTTGTATCTGTATTGATATATATATATATATATATATATATATATATATATATATATATATATACTATATATATATATATATATATATATATATATATATACAGGGTGTCTGTTTTTAAATGAACCAGCATTTATCTCGCTTATTTGTTGATTTAGCGTTTTTTATCAAATACATGATTTATACAGTATCATGTGTAGTAAATGATAGCGGATGTGAATCCTTGGTATCACTTCCGGTTTTTGAGGAAGTCATAGCAACTTTCAAATTTCAAATGGAACATTGTATTTTTTATTACGAATTTGAAAAGTACATTAAATTTGCTCTACGGTGGTATAAAAAAGTCAAATGTTGTATTATTAAAATATTAAATTACGGACACTTAAATTATGCACCTATGAACGCTGACATATAAGTAAGCCTTGCCGCGAAACAAAAACAATAGTTGAAAGCAGTTTTACCTGTCAACAATATCTCTTAAGGTGGTACACTCGGGTGGTGAGGGGTTAGGGGAATCTCCTATGCTCGCAATGCATTTCATATCAGGGTTCCAACTTATAAAAAATAATAATAAACATTTTTATTGTATGTAAACGCAGTCTATTCGCATTTTTATCTAATAAAATGAGATTTAAATCAATTAATTAAGAATATTATTAATTTTTATTATGTAAAACTTGTTTACTTTATAAGATTTCATTCGGTCAAATACCAATGTAAACTACGGCAACGCTGTGCTGTTCTTATGTCAATCTGACAGATACTAAACATGAAGGTGAAGAGAATTCTGCACTTGAAATTTCATACAAATCGTTAAGTATAAATTATTTATCATTTGTACACAATATACTTTTCATTCTTGCGAAAAACTTGTGATTATAGATATATAAGGTTTTTTTTCTGGTTAAAATTCAAATTTCGCGCTTTTCAACGTTGCCGTGTCTATATTATGTTTTCGCCTATATTCCCCAGTAGGCATAAACGTCAGTCTTTCGATTAAGAATTCTTCTTAATTACGTGGTAAGTGATGCTTGTATTACTTTTATCCGGTCTTTGAGATAGTAATGCACGTTTTAAAGAAGCAATTGGAATTTTCTTTCATTTCGTTAAATGCTTTTTACGTTGATTTAAAAGTAGTCCCATAAGAGGCCATGTAAAATGTAGTTTTTTAACATTTATTTTTGGATAATCTACGTGGTGAAAAATTATGAAAAAATTCAGGTATATTTTTTACAATGTTTTGATTAACTTTGCAAAGTTTCATTAAACTCTCTCATTATTTCAAGTGTCGAGTGTACCTCCTTAAATCTAATTATAATAAAGAAAACGCATATTATGAATAATTAAGAAACAATTCATTTATTAGAGTACCTCGAGAGTACCTAACTTTAATTTAATAAAAGATGTTCAAAATGTTGACAGGTAATTGCTTTCAACTATTGTTTTTGTTTCGCGGCAAGGCGTTCATAGGTGCATAATTTAAGTGCCCGTAATTTAATATTTTAATAAAACAACATATAACTTTTTTATACCACCGTAAAGCAAATTTAATGCACTTTTCAAATTCGTAATAAAAAATACAATGTTCCATTTAAAATTTGAAAGTTGCTATGACTTCCTCAAAAACCGGAAGTGATACCAAGGATTCACATCCGCTATCATTTACTACACATGATACTGTATAAATCATGTATTTGACAAAAAACGCTAAATCAACAAATAAGCGAGATAAATGCTGGTTCATTTAAAAACAGACACCCTGTATATATATATATATATATATATATATATATATATATATATATATATATATATATATATATATATATATATATATATATATATATATATATATATATATTAGTATTAGGTACTGTTCTTTATTTTTCGTAATATATTATTATGTACTTATGATATTCCTTTGTAAAATTATTCTGTAATTGGGTGTATACCTGTAGAATAATAAACTAAAATAAAAAAAAAAGCAGCAAAACGAATTTCTGCTTCCATCACTTTTCTTCTGTGTGTTTGATTTACCACTGATGACATCGTATCAATCGTTTGCTGACTTTTTCGTGTCTTGGCTATACGTTTATGTTTTTCACCTGATGATTGTTTATCTAAATCTCCCTTCCCTCCTTTTACAGTAAGATCAACACAGCATATTGTACAATATGCATAGGCTGGTCCTTTTTTACTTTTTTGTAGCCAATTTTTGTTAGATTCATTTGTCCATTTTTGTGAAAAATTCTGTTCATAACGTTTCCTTTTTGCATTTGTTCCTTTTGTTGCTTTAGCTTCATTGCCTGAAGATAAACTGGAACTGGATTCAACTAAAGACATTTTTCTGAAAGCTATTGAAACAATTTGGTTAAGTTGATATTTTATAAATATGCCCTTAATAATGTCATTCAATTATACAGGGTGTTAATACTAAGTTGTTACACCCGAAAATGGCAGTTAGAACTCATCGAAACAAACAACTTTTCTTAGTACAATTTTTTGATTTGGAGCCCCAGTTCCGAGTTATTGGCGTTTCTTTGTTTTTCGGAAAATCGTCATTACTCCCTTATTTTAAGTAATATTTAAAAAATACAAAAATTTTCAGCATTTGCTTTCGGTTCTCTAAAACATTTGTATTTAGAATTATTTTCTATTTTATTAAATAACAAAATGGCGACCGATCACAAATTTCAAAACAAGATATTTTGAAAACCACTCGATCGATTTTTGAAAATAAAACATTTATAAAATCCTTAAACTATCTACTATAACATTGGTCTAAAACATTT
>OX384045.1:18302612-18598000 GCA_947534325.1 Agonum fuliginosum | reverse complement strand
TACAAGGGAGATATCGACGACGGGCATTTCGATGACTCACCTTGTATATATATATATATATATATATATATATATATATATATATATATATATATATATATATATATATATATATATATATATATATATATATATATATATATATATATATATATATATATATATATATATATATATATATATATATACAAGGTGAGTCATCGAAATGCCCGTCGTCGATATCTCCCTTGTATATATATATATTATATATATATATATTATATATATATATATATATATATATATATATATATATATATATATATATATATATATATATATATATATATATATATATATATATATATATATATATATATATATATATACAAGGGAGATATCGACGACGGGCATTTCGATGACTCACCTTGTATATATATATATATATATATATATATATATATATATATATATATATATATATATATATATATATATATATATATATATATATATATATATATATATATATATATATATAATATATAATATAGGTAATCGTGACTGCAATTAGTTAAGGAAATAACAGTAGTGGGTGTGACAGTCAGTAAATTGGCCATTTTATTTTAAATGTTCATCAGGACACTGTAACAATATTAATATTATAATTTAAAAAATTAAGTTTAAGACTAGCATCTTATGTATAATTTGGACAAATGTCGTCAACGTTGTTAAAAATACACATAATGTTAAAAATAAAACAATATTTTGTAATAGTTCAGATCAAACAAAATAATTTTAAGGTATTTGACACAAAAATGGTAGAACGGTAACAGCATGATCAGAAGTTTGATCACTGCAACATTTTTGTCAAGTAATGGCTACCAGTTTTTGCCGCGCTTTTAGCAAGAAAAACACTTCTTCTTGATATATAGACAAAAAAGAAAACGAAGATGCAGAAACTGTTGACAAGGAACAATTTAAAATAAAATTTTGAAATTAAACCGCCAAAACGCAACTTTTAACTACCTACATTATTTTGAACATTTTTAATTAATGTAATATGTGTGTTTTTTTATTTAGGCTAATTTTAATAAGTTGCTACGCCCTTGAAGGGCTTTTCCCGTGCAAGTCTGGTTGGATCCGCGGCTGAGCTGCAGTGGAGACGGAGGGGGGAATTCCCAAGCTCAATGTTAAGATATCCTGGGCGCCAGTTGACCTAAATAACCGATCCAACCTAAAGGTTGGTCAACAAATCAAAATAGGGACAAGGGCGTAAAATAAAATGTAGTGCTAAAGTAAAAGACTAGCGAAGTTATATTGACTAAGTCCTGTTACACTAGAATATGAAATAATAATAACCCGATCACAAACCGACGGTAAATCTGAAACAAGATCAAGTAGTGCTTGAGTGTACGACGGCGCAATCAGAGCTATGGAGTGTTACAGAGATGAACGTATTACCAGCGCACAAGGAGATCACGATGCGTTCGGTGGTACCAGCGAATTAGTCGCGAAGCGCTTAACGCAAGGCAAGAAATAAACTAATTACCTCTAAAAGCTACGGCGAAGAACAACGAACTACGGATCACAAGTGCCAACGGCGCACAACTTTAAAACAAGTCAATTGGTGATTAGATTTCACAGTGCGTAGGTATCATATAAAAGTGCGGAAATCAACAACAAGATACTCTTTAAATCAGTTAACAACGGCTACGTAAATAAAAGGTAATCAAACCAACCGAGTTCTTAATTAATATAAATAAACATAAACATTAGGTTTGGCTTAGCTGTTTGACGTGCGAAGTCAGCTGGAGCTCGTGTCCCCTCCACTCAGGTTGATTCGACTCGAGCGCCCCGATAGCGCAAAATCTGAACTTCAGCACGGAATATTGGACGACTCAGAGGCGTAGATGGCGGGAGTGAGATCAACAGTTCCAAGATGGCGAACACGTGCTTCCGATGTTCGAACCAGGAAGGCGGTGCTTGTGAAAGCAATCACGCAACAACCTCTGTGCGTTTACGCAACTCAAAATTGGGTTCAATACCCAAGATAAACCAAAGAAGAATAGCCTAAAAGAATGTTCAAGGTTAGATGACTGTATCGGCAAGGTACACCACTGCATTCATGCGTAACGAGAAAGAATGAATGCCAAATTGAAACTAAATATTATGTTTTACTTTAATTAAATTAAATGTAACAAAATTAAAATAGAATGAATTATAGTAAATGAGATTTGATTTACCTTAGATGTAATGCGGCTTTTAGTGTTGAAAATTAAAATTCAGGGGATCCAAAAATCCGGACTAGGCCGTAGAATAAACTATAGTCTTAATTGACTCATTATTTAATACAAATCCAAAATCACTTGAATATATTCAAATTTTCCAAACTTCACCAAATCACAATAATTTTAAATAAATAAGTCTGATCTCACTGAAGACAATTTTACAAGTGACCGTTAAATTCAATAAATCTCATTTTTCAAGTAAATGCGTGAATTTAAGTAAAATTTAATGAAACTAATTAATAATGCATTATTGCAGTGACATTCACCGTCGGAAGGGTGGCCTAGCGATAGAATTACTAGTACAGAACCCTGAGCGTAACAAACTCTCCCTTTTCCCGGTGAAGAATTTTTTTTCCCCCAAAAAAAATTCAAATAAATAAAAAAAACAATAATAATAAGAAGGTAACTATACCGGTGAATAAACTAACAATGGCCCTATTTTTAGAAGTATAAAAGAATTAAAATCCCAAAAAGCCCCGGGCCCGGATGCAATCCCACCGGAAATAACAAAACACATGGCAATAAAGAGGCCAGAGATATTCGCGAGAGTTTACAACAATCTTATCGAGGAGATACACGAAATCGCGACAACTGAGGCGAAGAAGACCCTGAAGGCGAGAAACCTATGCGCAGTGGTCACCATCGACGTGAAAAACGCCTTCAACACGGTGCCGTGGAAGGAGATTGTTGACGAAATGGAGAAATATGCATTCCCAAAGTATCTGGTGACAATAATTAACAAGTACCTGGAAGATAGAACAATTAATTACGAGGGCAGTACATACGAGGTCACGAGCGGGGTCCCGCAAGGATCGATTGTAGGACCAACACTATGGAATCTGTTCTACAATGAACTACTGAGGATGGAAATGCCCCCGAGGGTGCAAACGATAGGCTTCGCCGACGATCTCGCCCTTATTATAACGGCAAGGACAGAAGACAAGACCACTGATTACATGAACGAGGCGCTAGAAAAAATTGTAAGTTGGATGGAGAAGAAGGGCATGAAAATCGCACCTGAAAAAACAGAAGCCTGTATGCTAAGTGGAAGAACACCGGGAAATAGTGTTTGAACTAATGGGAACAATGGTAAAACCTGGCCAGACCATCAGGTACCTTGGGGTCCTGTTCGACAAGTATCCAAAGTACACTAAGTACCTGGATCAGGTGATTAGAAAAGCGGATAGGGTGACGACAGCAGTCCGAAGACTGATGCCAAGAATAAACGGGCCAAGCGAAAGTAAGAGGAAACTCCTCGTAAGCACCGTAAACTCCATTGTCCTATATGCGGCCCCGGTATGGGTAGGTGCCCTAAAACACGAAATTAACAGAAGGAAGCTGAACCAACTCCAGAAGAAGCTGGCACTGGGAGTTAGCCGGGCGTATAGGACGACGTCGGCGATGGCAGCGTTTTTGGTGGCGAGAGTTCCACCGCTGGACCTGCTAGCGGCAGAAAGAGCAAAGACGACAGGGAGGCCCAAACAAGAAAAGAAGGCAGCGAGGGAGACAACAATGGAAAAATGGCTAGAACGATGGAGGGAAAGCCAGAACAGCAGATGGCTACACAGGCTCATACCAGAAATTGAGCCATGGTCGAGCAGGAAACATGGGACGACCGACCACCACATGACGCAAGTCTTGACAGGGCACGGCTGCTTCCAAAAGTACCTGCATAAGATCGAAAGGCGGCAGGACCCAACTTGCGTACAATGCAACAGAGAGGAAGATGACGCGAAGCATACCATCTTTCAGTGCCCTAGATGGGATAGAGAGAGAAGGGAGATGTGCAGGGAGATAGGCGGAGACATAACACCCGAGAATATAGTCGGGAAAATGATGGAGACGGAGGGAAATTGGAGAGCGGTAAAGCATACCATACAAAAAATAATGCAAACCAAAGAAGAAGAAGAAGAGAGAGGCTGAAAGGCGATGAAGCTAAGAAGTAAACCAACAGACAACCGTCCCCCGTGAAGTAATGGCTATGCTAGTTCCGCGGGGGAAACGGGGCTACAGGGACGGGAGAGTTTAATGGGTAGGCTAGTCAGATGAGGCGAAAGCGGATGGCTAGATTCCCACACTACCTTTTCCCTTCGGGGGGCATCCGCTGCTTCGGCATGATGCTAGGTGTGCATGAGCATTCTTTCCAACCCACACAAAAAAGGATGACGACGGAGAACGCGTCATATGTTATTTGTCTCGCTCGCTCACTTGACAAGAGCGTAACTTTTTCCACGACCGAAAAAGAGCTTTTGGTTTTGCTGTGGTTGATTGAAAAACTGCGACCGTATCTCGAAGGAACTAAATTTACCGCAATCACAGATCATTATTCTTTATTGTGGCTAAATGAGTTGAAAAACCCTTCTGAACGTCTAGCTCGTTGGGCAGTACGCTTACAACAGTACGACCTTAGTATCATTCATAGAAAGGGTAAAGATCAACATGAAAATTGATCTAAGTCGGATTATCATCATCTGGATGTGCCTTTAAATTTTGACTACTCCACGTCTCGGGAAGAACAACTCCATCAATATTTTTCAGCTGATAATTATCAGCGGAAACTTTTTTATGAATTCTGAAGGGCCCGACAAACTTACTCGCTAGCTTAGCTGTAAAATGTTTGGATGCATGGGATAAGACGAAATTTTTCCTCCAGATTAATTGGACGGGGTAGAATTACACTGGACTATGCCGAAGATCATACCTTGCTTTAGAGCTGACGTAAGCTTTTTGCAGTCGTGACTGAATATCTTTGTATAGTTTTTCAAAGTGACATGCCCTTTTGATAATTTTATTCCTATCCCTATCACACTCTATTTCCCTAGATTCTATATTTCCGTCATCTGTAATATTTCAATTTAGCCTAGCCTCGCGACCGAAATTAATAAAGTAGGGCGTCAGCCCTGTAACTTCGTGTTTAGCTGTACGTAAGGCGCAAGCGACTTTCGACAGTAACTTATCCCATTGCCTCTGATTATCAGAGACGAAGGAGATAAACATTGTCTTTAAAACACGATTTACTCGTTCTGTTGGGTTTGAGCTAGGTTTGTAATACGAAGTGACTAATTGTTTCACACAATAAGATGATAATAACCTTTTAAATTCTACCGATCTAAACTGCACCCCATTATCAGTAATTATAGTACGCGGTGTTCCATATACCAGAAATAGGTACATCATTTTCTAAATGACGTGTGATGATAGTCGCGGTCATTTTTCGGAGAGCAAAACAAAGCGAATATTTACTAAAACAATCCGAGATAACCAGGATGTATTGAAACCCTTGCGATGACCTTGGCAAAGGTTCCAACAATATATAAACACACAATTTCCCATGGCCTCGAGATTTTAGAGTTGCCGCCCATGTGACCTGTCGGAGCTTTCTGTTCCGGCTTGCTCTTAATACATACGACACATTTACGGACATATACAGCTACGTCAGCCCTCATTTTTGGCCAATTATATTTCTGCGTGAGTCTATGATAAGTTTTGTAGCCACCTAAGTGCCCACTAGTCGGTAAATCATGACAAGATGAAATAAGTTCTCTACGCTTGTCTTTAGGAATAACCAACTTCCACTCGTCCTCGGCTCTTGATAGCTCAGACCATTCGGACTTTATAAACTTGCAAAGTTTGCCATTATTAACCCTAAAATCTTGATATTTTACAGGATTTTTCGATACTGCAGTAGTAAACTTATTGTACCATTTATCCTCGCATTTAGATGACTCGATGCAATCAAGTTCAGGTACTGATCTCGATAACGCGTCAGGTACGATGTGATCTTTACCCTTTCTATGAATGATACTAAAGTCGTACTGTTGTAAGCGTACTGCCAAACGAGCTAGACGTCCAGAAGGGTTTTTCAACTCATTTAGCCACAATAAAGAATAATGATCTGTGATCGCGGTAAATTTAGTTCCTTCGAGATAAGGTCGTAGTTTTTCAATCAACCACAGCAAAACCAAAAGCTCTTTTTCGGTCGTGGAAAAGTTACGCTCTTGCCGAGTGAGACAAATAACATATGACGCGTTCTCCGTCGTCATCCTTTTTTTTGTGGGTTGGAGAGAATGCTCATGCACACCTAGCATCATGCCGAAGCAGCGGATGCCCCCCGAAGGGAAAAGGTAGTGTGGGAATCTAGCCATCCGCTTTCGCCTCATCTGACTAGCCTACCCATTAAACTCTCCCGTCCCTGTAGCCCCGTTTCGCCCGCGGAACTAGCATAGCCATTACTGCACGGGAGACGGTTGTCTGTTGGTTTACTTCCTAGCTTCATCTCCTTTCAGCCTCTCTTTTCTTCTTCTTTGGTTTGCATTATTTTTTGTATGGTATGCTTTACCGCTCTCCAATTTCCCTCCGTCTCCATCATTTTCCCGACTATATTTTCGGGTGTTATGTCTCCGCCTATCTCCCTGTATATCTCCCTTCTCTCTCTATCCTATCTAGGGCACTGAAAGATGGTATGCTTCGCGTCATCTTCCTCTCTGTTGCATTGTACGCAAGTTGGGTCCTGCCGCCTTTCGATCTTATGCAGGTACTTTTGGAAGCAGCCGTGCCCTGTCAAGACTTGCGTCATGTGGTGGTCGGTCGTCCCATGTTTCCTGCTCGACCATGGCTCAATTTCTGGTATGAGCCTGGGTAGCCATCTGCTGTTCCGGCTTTCCCTTCATCGTTCTTGCCATTTTTCCATTGTTGTCTCCCTCGCTGCCTTCTTTTCTTGTTTGGGCCTCCCTGTCGTCTTTGCTCTTTCTGCCGCTAGCAGGTCCAGCGGTGGAACTCCCGCCACCAAAAACGCTGCCATCGCCGACGTCGTCCTATACGCCCGGCTAACTCCCAGTGCCAGCTTCTTCTGGAGTTGGTTCAGCTTCCTTCTGTTAATTTCGTGTTTTACGGCACCTGCCCATACCGGGGCCGCATATAGGACAATGGAGTTTACGGTGCTTACGAGGAGTTTCCTCTTACTCTCGCTTGGCCCGTTTATTCTTGGCATCAGTCTTCGGACTGCTGTCGTCACCCTATCCGCTTTTCTAATCACCTGATCCAGGTACTTAGTGTACTTTGGATACTTGTCGAACAGGACCCCAAGGTACCTGATGGTCTGGCCAGCTTTTACCATTGTTCCCATTAGTTTAAACACTATTTCCCGGTGTTTCTTTCTTCCACTTAGCATACAGGCTTCTGTTTTTTCAGGTGCGATCTTCATGCCCTTCTTCTCCATCCAACTTACAATTTTTTCTAGCGCCTCGTTCATGTAATCAGTGGTCTTGTCTTCTGTCCTTGCCGTTATAATAAGGGCGAGATCGTCGGCGAAGCCTATCGTTTGCACCCTCGGGGGCATTTCCATCCTCAGTAGTTCATTGTAGAACAGATTCCATAGTGTTGGTCCTACAATCGATCCTTGCGGGACCC
Organism: Agonum fuliginosum; assembly: GCA_947534325.1. Taxonomy (NCBI): domain Eukaryota; kingdom Metazoa; phylum Arthropoda; class Insecta; order Coleoptera; family Carabidae; genus Agonum; species Agonum fuliginosum. Next base: position 18,590,321 of record OX384045.1, on the reverse strand, counting down.
CGCTCGTGACCTCATATGTACTGCCCTCGTAATTAATTGTTCTATCTTCCAGGTACTTGTTAATTATTGTCACCAGATACTTTGGGAATGCATATTTCTCCATTTCGCCAACAATCTCCTTCCACGGCACCGTGTTGAAGGCGTTTTTCACGTCGATGGTGACCACTGCGCATAGGTTTCTCGTCTTCAGGGTCTTCTTCGCCTCAGTTGTCGCGATTTCGTGTATCTTGCCCATGGCATCTATTGTTGATCTGCCCTTTCGGAAACTGGTTTTCCGACAGTATCTCTTCTTTTTCCATGTATTCCTTTTATCTGTTATTCAGAAGTACCTCCAGCAGCTTCCCTACAGTGCTCAGTAAGCATAGTGGTCTGAAACATGATGGAGTATTCCCCGTCTTGCCTGGTTTTTTAGGGAGTACAAGCCTCGCCTCCTTCCATACACTTGGGAAGGTACCCTCCTCGATAAGATTGTTGTAAACTCTCGCGAATATCTCTGGCCTCTTTATTGCCATATGTTTTGTTATTTCCGGTGGGATTGCATCCGGGCCCCTGGCTTTTTGGGATTTGATGCTCGTCGCCGCTGTTATTACCTCTTCTTTCGTAAATTCTTTAAAGTCCGACGTGTTACTTGATGGTCTGTTCCATTCTGGATGTTTGGGGAATAGAGCATCAATGGTTTCCTTCGCTAGTTCCCTACCGACTTTTGGGGCTTCGTTCATCCGTACTATGATCTTATAAGCGTCTCCCCATATGTTTTCTTCAGCGCTCTCAATTAACTCTTTCCATTTTAGTTCTTTTTGTTTTATGATCATATTCTTAAGATGCCTCCTTGCCTCTTTGTATTCTAGCTTTGTAATTTCCTTCGTGTGTTGTTGTACTTGGTGATGTTTATTCGCTCTTGTGTATATTCTGCGTTTGACGTTACAATTTACTCGCGCCTTTTTTATCTCCTCTGACCAGCAGTAAACCGGTTTTCTATTGTTGCCTTGCTTGCGCCTGGCCATACATTTGTCACATATGCTGCTGATAATATATTGTAGTGACTCTGACGTTGGCTCAAATTCTTCTAACCTTATGTTGTCGATGTGTTCGTCGAGTGTCTTTACGTCTATGGACTTGATGTTCCACCCTATCGTCATGTCTCGGGGTTGGGTCTTTTTACTCTTTCCGTCTGTTAGTTTGAATGTAATCATTTTGTGTGGACTTCCGCTTTCCTCCTCCATCACTTCCCATTCCTAGACCCGTCTTGATAGTGAGACAGAACGACTCACCGTTGGCATTCACAAATGTTGGTTTTCTCCCTTCGTTTATTACCACCAGATTTAATGCGTGGATGGTGTCCGCTAGGAGCCTTCCTCTCGGATTCGTAATGGGTGAGCCCCATTCAGCCGCTTTCGCATTAAAGTCACCTGTTATAATGAACTCTCCGGTTTTCCCTTTTATGTTTTCACTTAGGTTATTTAGAAAATTTTCAAACTCATCTGTTGTTTTATTTGGGGAGTGGTAGCAGCTGTAGGTATACAGGTTTCCCTCTTTGACCCACACAAAACCCTCCTCACTGCCATGCTCTTCAATGTTCCGTGCTTTGCTTGTTCTGATAGCCACGTCTTTATTTTTATCAAACACCCATCCCTTTTCGTTTTGGATCCTCTTTTTATTGGGTTCGCTGACCAGTAGCATTTCAGATCTTGTTTCGCTGGCAGCTATTGCTAGCATATCGTGCGCCAGATGCGACCTGTTGATGCGAGCTGTATTAGACGCATTGTCAAGGCTGGTGTTTCTTGTTCTCCTCTCTCCTGCAGATTCAAGACTCGCATTGCTGCTTCTCCTGGTAGACGCATTTTCGAGGCTGGCATTGCTGTTTCTCCTATTATGTCTGTATGTTTTCAGTTGTTTTCGAAATTCTGGGCAGCTTGTCGTATTTGCCCAGTGTGTGTTTGTTTCACATATCCAACATCTCATATCATTGCAATCTTCGGCCTTGTGTCCTGCCATCCCATATTTCCGGCAATTTTTGCTCCTATCCGCTCCCCCGCAGTCTCTTGCTATGTGCCCCGCCTCCAGGCATTTATAGCACTTGGGGAATGTTATTCTCTCCTGGATGGAGCATATGCACATTCCTATTCTTAGTGTTTTACTCTCCATTAGGGTGTTAGCCACTTCTTGTTTTACCCTTATCGTGGTATTCTTCATCTCCGCGAAACCTTTTCGGATTTGGATTACCTCGGCACCTCCTTTAGTATTTGTGACTATTTCTATCGCCTGGGTAATTTCTTCCTCCGTAGCATGTAGGTCCATACCCTTTAGATGCAATATTTTCTCCTTTCTTTTGTCCGGATTTATAGTTTTTACTCCCTTGATCTTCTCTTCAATCTTGTTACTTAGTGCTTCAGTTAGTTTTGTGTCGCCCGCCTTTTTATTGACCATATCTCCCTTCTGGGTCTTTCTGATTGACTTTAGGTCGACTTCAGTCGTCTCTATATCCGCCCTTATTTCTCTTATTTCCGTGACTAGGTCCGCATATGATTTTCTCCCCCTGCGTATTATTAATGCCTTCGTCTTCCTCTCCGTCCTTCGTTCGCTTCTCCCCTTTAGTGTTGGGAAGTCTCTACCGTAGTTGTCGTCGTTTCTTTGTATAGACTTCTTTCTTACGTTGGGTTGTGCGTAGTATACCATGTTTACACTAAGGTCTGTCAGTGTATACCTAAGGGTTTTTCTTAAGAGTATCTCCTCTTCTCCAAATGCCGTACTTAGTACAGCCAGCTTGTCGGTCTTGTTTCTTGCTATGACATCTTGGAGTTTCTTGACTGCTTCATATATCTCCTCCAATTCGTTCTTTTCTCCTATCCCTGCTGGGCTCTTTATATTATATAAGTATCTTATGGCTTCTGTGATCTTTCCCTCCTCCGTTGTAATGTTGCTCGTATTTTTTATGTAGGCCAGGCCTGCTTTGGTCATTGGTCTGTTAAGCATGAATTTTCCTCCTGTGTATCTCTCGACCGTCTGCTTTAAGATACCGCTTTCCAAATTGTCTTCGTTTCGGTGGAAGATAAGGACATCGTGGTGGATTTCCTTCCTCTCTCTTTATGCCGTCGATAATATCTTTGGGCCAATCGTATTTTAGTATTTCCCACAAGTCCTCGAAGTTTTTCTCATCGTTTCGCATTATTTCTTCCACTTTCCATTTGTTGTTTTTTCTATCTTCCGCCGCCTGTTTCCTCTCTTCCAACGCCGGCCAGGTAGCGTTTTGCGACTTCGCCTCCAGTTCTGCCACCCTCTCTTCCAGTTTTTTGATTTTACTGGCATTTTCGTCCTCAAGTTGTTTTTTCTTAATTTTCTCCACCTCCTCCGTTTTTGCTTTTTCCATCTCATCCGCATATATTCTTATTTCCTCGTACGTGATTTTGTCGTGCTCTCTTCTGTCTTCCAACATCCTAGCCTCCGCCGTCTTTCTGTTCTTCTTGTAGGTCAAAAAAGCTTTTCTTAAGTTTTCAATCTTTGCTTTTATTGGTCGAGCTGTATTTGTGTATTTCCTAGTCGCTAGATCGTCCAATTGGGATATTATGCTTTCTAATATATTCATTCCTTTCTTTTCTTCCTCCTCTAATGCTACTTTTGATTTTTGCATCTCCTTCTCTTTTGGTTCCTTTTCTTCTGTTTGTTTACTGGTTCCTTGTACTGCTTTCCACAGTTCTCGTCTCAAGTCCCCCTGTTTCATTCCTGAAGTTGCTCCCGGCACTGTTTTCTTTTGCTGTTTCTCAGCTTCTTTTTCCTCCTGCTCCATCTTACTTCTTTTCCTTTTCATTGTGTCTTCGTCCCCCTTTTCTGACGGTTCCGATGCAGAGCGCTGTCTGAGTGGTGTCCTCTTTAGCTTGTGCGCACTTTTGAAGATGTCTGTTTCCTTTGCGTTCCCTTTTTCTACGTTTTCACTCTTCTCTTCTGGTTTCTCTTTTGTCGTTACGTTCATCTCCTCCTCCTCCTGGTCCTTTTCGCTGAAGGTAGTACTTATAACAGATGAATCGCTTCCCTCTGTGTACTCTACTATCCCTTTTTGTTCTTCTTCTTTATTTCCTTTCCTTTCTTTTCCAGGTTCGTGTCGTTGTAATCTTGCTCCAGTCCTTCCAAGCCGCCTACCATACTCGTGTCCTGTTCCATCGCCGGGTCGGGGGTCCCTCCCTAGACCACTAGGGAGGGGCGGTTGGCTAGGTCCCCGGGGGCGCCACTCCCCGTTTTCACCTCGAGGGGTTTGATTTCGGAGTGTCCTTCTCCTAGACGGGTTGCCTTCCCGTCTACTCTGGGTGCCGCTTAGTCTTCCGGCCACCAGTGAGTTCTGGCCCGCCGTACTAAGCCCTCCCACCACGACAAGGTGGACACCCCCGGGTCGTCATCCTGCTGCGTGAGAACAGCACCTAGCCCGAAATTTGATGCGTCTGTTTGTAAAATAAATTATCTATCAAAATCTGAGATAAGATAGATAATCTGAAATAAGATAGTTGCAGAGACTAAGTGATTTTTTATTTCTGCCCAAGCATTCTCCCAGCTCGTATCCCAGTTATAGCGTGAGTTTTTGCGCAGCAAAAAGGAGCGATAATTGACGAAAAATGCGGCACAAAACGCCGATACCAAGACGCCATACCTACTAAACGGCGGACATCAGAAAATTTTTTGGCGTAGTGATGTCTAAAATTGCGCGGACTTTTTCTGGGTCTACATGTAAGCCTTGTTGATTAATAACATAGCCTAAATACCGAAGCCCATCTCTACAAAATTTACATTTGTCGCGACCTAGCGTTAATATAATAATATTAATACACAAATACGTACGGTTCTAGATCTATTCCAATAACGCCGTCAATAAATCGTTGCCACGTTGCCGGGGCATTATGGAGCCCAAATGGCACCCCTTTTTTTTTGAGAGGAGAGGAAATCTTCAAAAAGACCCCCCTGCTCCACACAGGGGGAGTGTGGGATTTTTACCCACTAAAACCTCTCCTCGGTTGCTACTCTAGGTATCCCGGAACTGTGATAACATTACTTCAGGACACCCAGCTCAGCTCTTACTTTATCTTCTAGTAACTTCCTTCTCCCTTATTACCTTCCTTGCATATTCATTTACCGCGTTCCACTTTTCCTCTTCTTCAATTATTTTCTCCGTGAGGTTTTCTGGCGTTAGCATCCCTGTGATTTGCAGCATCTCCTGCCTTTCCTTTATCCACTTTGGGCAGTGGAAAAATGTATGCTCTGGTGTGTCGGTTGCTTCGTTGCATTGTTCGCATATGTCTGTCTCACTTCTTTTAATCCTGTAGAGGTACTGTCGGAAACATCCGTGGCCCGTCAGGAATTGCGTCAAACAATATTCCACTTCACCGTGCTTCCTCCTGCTCCATGGTTCAATCTCCGGGATTATTTTCTTGGTCCATTGTCCCTTGCTCTCGTTGTTCCATCTCTGCTGCCATTCCCTGAGTATATTATCCTCCCTTTCCTTTTTGGTTTTTTTCTCCCTTCTGTTCTTACAGTTCGCTCTGTCCCTTGCTACGATGTCAATGGGTGGCATTCCCGCTATAACCAATGCCGCATTTTCTGATGTTGTCCTATAGGCACTGATGATCCTGATCGCCGTCTTTCTCTGTACAGTTGCAAGTCTTTTCCTGTTTCTTTCTTTACCAAGCGCGTCAACCCATACCGGTACCGCATATAACATTATAGATTGGACGACATGCCCGTATAATTTACGTTTGCTCGCTCTAGGCCCCCCAATGTTGGGCATTAGCCTACAGAGAGCGTTACTGACTTCTGTGGCTCTATTTCCTACGTTTTTTATATGTGGCGAGTAGGTCCTTCCGATGTCAATTCCCAACCCTAGGTATTTTATTTCCGGTTTTGGTGTAACTTCGCTTCCCAAAACTTTGACGTCCTTGGCTTTCCGTCTCCCTGCCTGGATTATAGCTTCGGTTTTCTGTGGGGTTACCTCAAGACCTTTTTCTTTCATCCAGTCACAAACTTGTTTTATGGCTCGGTTTGTTTTCTTTTGGAGTTCTTCCGCTGTCTTGGCAATCGTAATTAACGCAAGGTCATCCGCGTATGCTACCAGTGTAACTCCACTTGGAACGTCAATTCTTAGGACTCCATCGTACCCAATATTTCATAGCAGCGGACCAAAAACAGAGCCTTGGGGGGCCCCGCATCTCACCTGGAATTTTACCTTTCCTTCTTCTCCTTCTGCTACTACCCATCTATAATGGAGGTAAGATTTTATTGTCTCAATCATGTGGTTGCTTATATTCTTTTCCCGTAGTGCCTTTACAATCTCCCTCCACGATACTTAGCCCAGTCAAAATCGACAATAAATTCGCAAAGCATGATGTATCTCTGATTTTTTAGTATGTTGTTTGGACCCATTAGGGATATGTATACCCAAGTTTCCAACTCTCAAAAAGTTGTGGAAAAATTTTTATATACGAAAACCCGCGAAATTTTCGGACTTTTTTCAGATTCTGCTCTATATCTCCTAATCCATGCATTTTTCGTCGAAAGCTATTCTATACATTTTTAAGACCATTAAATTTGTGACAAAATAAGCCCAACCGGAGCTCTATACGTCTAATAGTTTTCGAGATATGGCACTTTGAAAATAGGCCAATTTTTCCAAATATTGCAAATTTAATTTTAGACCTTCTTTGGACCGAAATTTCGTTGAAACCATTGATCCTACGAGTATAACTTGTAAATATAATTTGTAGACAATTTAATTAGCTTTAAATTAAGCGCAGAGTGGGATCTGTAAGCCTCGTAGTTCTCTCAAAATCTCAAAAAAAAAAACCATATAAGGTAAAATCGTATTTTCCTAGAATTGTACCTAGCCACTTTTTTGTTGCATGAAGTGAGATTTAAACATGCAAAACGTATTATCATCATATAGGAGGTATGTAAATTGAATAATGTAGGTAGGTACCCTTCTTCCAACCCTCTCATGGGATCTTCACCCCCTCTTTCACGTCACACTATTCGGTTTCTTATCTTATTTGATATTTTGGCTTAATTAACACCCTAAAAAGTTTTTAAAATTATGTAATTTATAGAGAAATGGTCGTAGAATGTAATAAAAGAAACCGGAAGTCGATAATTTTATCCCTTCAGAAGTTACAGCACATTAAACACAATTATTCAAAATTTAAAAATTTCTCAATTTTCTCTTGAAGAAACATTTAATATTTTGGCTTAATAAATACAAAAAAAAAATTTATATACTGCAACTTATGGAGAAATGTTCGTAGAATTTAATGCAAGACACCGAAATTCGATAACTTTATCCATTGAGAAGTTACAGTACATGAAATACAGCAATTATTTAAAATTGAAAAATTTGTTTACTTTCTCTCGGAAAGACATTTGAAATTTAGGCTTAATGAACGACCTAAAAAGTTTTTAAAATAATGTATCTGATGGAGAAACGTTCGTAGAATTTAATAAAAGAAACCGGAAGTCGATATTTTATCCGTTCAGAAGTTACAGCTCATTAAACACAATAAATATTACAAATTTAAAAATTTCTCAATTTTCTCTTGAAAAAACATTTGAAATTGTGGCTTAATAAATACCAAAAAAATTAAATACTGCATTTTATGGAGAAATGTTCGTAGAATTTAATGTGATAAACCGGAAGTCGATAACATTATCCGTTTAGAAGATACAGTACATTAAACACAATAAATACAAAATATTTGAAAACTTGTCAAAAAAAAAATTGATATTTTGGCTTCATGAATGCCCTAAAAAGTTTTTAAAATAACGTATTTTATGGAGAAATGTTCTTAGAAACCGGAAGTCAATATCTTTATCCGTTCAGAAGTTATAGCTCAAAATTACGAAAAAAGCAAAAATTTCTCAACTTTAAATTTTTGGAAAAACTGGCCTATTTTCAAAGTGCCATATCTCGGAAACTATTAGACGTATAATAGAGCTCCGGTTGGGCTTATTTTGTCACAAATTTAATGGTCTTGAAAATGTATAGAATAGCTTTCCACGAAAAATGCATGAATTATGAGATATACAGCAGAATCTGAAAAAAGTCCGAAAATTTCGCGGTTTTTCGTATATAAAAATTTTTCCACAACTTTTTGAGAGTTGGAAACTTGGGTATACATAGCCCTAATGGGTCCAAACAACATACTAAAAAATCAGAGATACATCATGCTTTGCGAATTTAGCGATTTTTGTGTCGATTTTGACTGGGCTAACTGTATTGAACGCGTTTTTTTTACATCAAGCGTCACAAGGGCACAAACTTTCTTTTTTCGCCATGTGTTTCCATGTGCCTGCTTAACAATTTCCATCACTGTTTGCACTGCGTCTACCGTACAGCGTCCCTGTCTAAATCCGAATTGTGTCTCAGAGAGGTCTCCGTTTCTTTCTATCTCTATCCTCAGTCGTTTTTAGATCATGTGCTCTAACACCTTTCCCATTATGTCCAGGAGGCACAATGGGCGGAACGAGGATGGGGAACCTGTGGGTTTTCCCGGTTTCTTAAGCAGAACTAGGCTTGCGGTTTGGTTTTCTCATCTCGTTGTTTATTATTTTGAGTAGTACTTCCGGGTGTTTCTTGACTACGACTTTTATCACTTCCGGGGGGATTTGATCGGGGTCTGAGGCTTTGTTACCTTTAATCTTCTCTCCCGCTTCCCATATTTCTTCTTTCGTGAACGGTTTAAATTCGTTCTCAACCGTTTGCTTTATCCAGTTGACTGGCCTTGCTTCCGGGAACAGTTCAGTCATTGTTACCCTTAATTTTTGGGTCGGCAGGATTTGGGGCGGTTCTCTTGTTTTGAGCCTTTTGGTAATAATTTTGTAGCCTTCCCCCCAGATGTCCTGATCCACTTCTTTGCACAGCTTGTCCCAGAATTTTTTCTGTGTTCGCTCTATTTCCTTCCGAAGTGCTTTCCTAGCTTCTTTTGCAGCCTCTCGTTCCTGTAAACACTCGTCTTCTGTTTTGTTTTTCCTCTTCCTTTGGTATTTTCTCCTTTTACTGTGCGCCTCCCGTCTTAGGGCGGCTATTTCTTGTGTCCACCTGTACACAGGTGGTTTCATGTACACCGTCTTCTTGGGCATGACTGCGTTGCATACCGTAGTCAAGGCCTCCTGTAGCTGTTCCACTGTTTTCACATCTCCACTCATTTGTTTTTGTAGCTCTTTATTCATTTCTTCAATGTTTAGTTTTTTGGTTTTCCAACCTTCTATTCTTTTATTTTTAGGTTTGTGTCTCCCTATTTGGTAATATATGTACCTATGAAGGCTCAGCGTTTCTTCGTCTAGAACCTGCCAGTCTAGTATGTTCCTGGCTGTCTCTTCGTCCGCGTATATGATGTCGATAATTGATTCAGAATTTCCTATAGGGTTTGCAGTGTAAGAATTGACACGTGAGAAGTGAGACGAAGACGCGGAAGTAGAAGGTTTGTCCCAGTGCACGTATGCTAAATCGGGTTCAAGAGCTGCGTGACGACGGGGGCCTAGAAAACATTGTCTGCATAATTGCTAAATAAATTTCTATTGACTCATTTGGGCCTTGGGTGCGATGCTTAATTTCATCGAGGAGCTTTTCCTCATAATTGGTTGGTAGGCACAAACCTTGATAACTCACTGTCAGATATTAATGATTCTACGTCCAACAGTCCGGCGTCAACGACAGAGTGGTTTAAAAGATCGTTTACAATTGACGAAGAAAGTTTAGTGCTCTTAGCTTTTGATTTTAAGTCAGATTCTAAAGTGACTAATTTTAACAAGACTTGTGAGCGTTGTTTACGTTGATCATCATCTGTCGCTATTGTCCGATTTAATCTTCCAACACAATGTGCAATCTTAGTTTAGATTTTCTTATATTCCGAAGATGTCTTTAAATCAGCAAATTTATCTATAAGTTTCGTAATTTCTTTAATTTGAGTTTGTAATGCCGTATAATCTTCTACAAACGTATAGGGATGCGTTGGCATAACGAATGAGGAGTTTTTTCGAGTTTACGTACAGACCGAAGTGACCGTCGCATCGAGTCAACGGCACCAAAATCTTCGACACCACGAATTTTTAGTTCATAAATAAGTTCATCCTTATTTAATCTATTAATTTCCATAGCGGCGTGCATATTCAGGAAAATATTAGGAAAAAAATTAAGACTCATGTTCCAACTATTCTAAGTACAAGATAATAATTAAACTAACTAATTAGGTGTAATGATCTAGGCACTAGAATGAAAAGAAGAAAAATAATAGTATCTAAATAAAATAAAAACTACAACCTAAACAACAATAACTAATAAGTAGGGCATGGATTTATATGCACAAAAAATCCAAAATATGCGCATATATATGCACAAAAAAATCCTTTTATATGCATCAATTTGAACAATATATGCACTAATTTTGAAAATATATGCAAATTTTTTAAAATTCATAAATACAGTTATTTGGAACAGGAAACAAAAATTTATTTTTCCATATTATATACCAAAATATACAATCAGTAAATAAAAATAGCAGTAACTATTACATTATACACTGTGAAAACAGTTTATTATTGAATGTTTTTCCAGATTATCTACCAGAAATGATTGACGTTGATCAGAAAGGATATTTTTATAAACTGAAAAGCTTCTTTCTACATCTACAGACGTAATAGGAGCATATTTAAATTTGCATATCATGTGTGGTTCCATATTTACATCACTGCAATTTTCACCTTTTAAAACAATTGCAATGTTTCGAAGATATTTGAATCCGTCATTTTTGTGTATTACGCTGCTCAAATTTTTTGATATTATTGTTGCAGTGGAACCTCGAAAATTATTTTATTGTTGTTTCAAAATTATTTATCAAATCAACAGAATCGGTTAGTGACATGCTTTGTGTTTCTAATTTTGTAATTGTTTCGCTAATAGATAAATAATTCGCTTTTATAAATGCAAGCTGAATCGTAAAAGTGCGGTGACAAAGTAAAAAATATCATAAAGTGTCACATTGTTTTTTATTTCGAGGAAAATGCCACCATTTAAATAAAGCCGTTTTCTGCGTAACGCCCTGGTTCCTCCGGTACTGAGTACAGGGGTTTCATTCTTAAAATTATTTGCTTATTTCATACATTGTTGACGATTTTCATAGAAATTTCTAAAAAAAATTTTTCGTTTTATGAAAATAACATCAACAGCTAAGTAAGTATATATAAAATAAAATATTTTAATATTGTAAATTGAAAATTCAATGTTTCGAAAAAGTATAAAAATATGCGCGAATATGCACAATTTGTAAATATATGCATAAAAATGCGAAAATATGCAAATTGAAACTAGTATCAAATAACTCAGTTTTATACGATTCGTCAAGATCTTGTTAAAAAAGTTAAATATGCCGTTTAGTTACAAATATGCTGTTGCATAAAATCCGTGCCCTACTAATAACTAATCGACAAAAAAAAAACAAATTCAAGTGGAGAAAAATTGCGATAAATTCGCGAATACAACCGATAACCTAATTATTTATTGTGACTATGACTTTAAATACTTTAGTTCTTAACGCCTATAAGGGCCCCACTTTGGGCGCCAATTAACTTGCTACGCCCTTGAAGGGCTTTTCCCGTGCAAGTCCGGTTGGATCCGCGGATGAGCTGCAGTGGTGACAGGGGAGGATTCCCAAGCTCAATGTTAAGATATCCTGGGCGCCAGTTGACCTAAATAACCAATCCAACCTAAAGGTTGGTCAACAAACCAAAATAGGGACAAGGACGTAAAATAAAATGTAGTACTAAAGTAAAAGACTAGCGAAGTTATATTGACTAAGTCCTGTTACACTAGAATATAAAATAATAATAACCCGATCACAAACCGACGGTAAATCTGAAATAAGATCAAGTACTGCGTGCGTGTACGACGGCGCAATCAGAGCGAGGAGATCACGATGCGTTCGGTGCCGGTGGTACCAGCGAATTAGTCGGGAAGCGCTTAACGAAAGGCAAGAAATAAACTAATTAGCTCTAAAAGCTATGGCGAAGGACAACGAACTACGGATCACAAGTGCCAACGGCGCACAACTTTAAAACAAGTCAATTGGTGATCAGAATTCACAGTGCGTAGGTGTCATATAAAAGTGCGGAAATCAACAACAAGATACTCTTTAAATCAGTTTACAACGGCTACGTAAATAAAAGGTAAACAAACCAACCGAGTTCTTAATTAATATAAATAAACATAAACTTTAGGTTTGGCTTAGCTGTTTGACGTGCGAAGTCAGCTGGAGCTCGTGTCCCCTCCACTCAGGTTGATTCGACTCGAGCGCCTCGATAGTGCAAAATCTGAACTTCAGCACGGAATATTGGACGAGTCAGAGGCGTAGATGGCGGGAGTGAGACCAACAGTTCCAAGATGGCGAACACGTGCTTCCGATGTTCGAACCAGGAAGGCGGTGCTTGCGAAAGCAATCACGCAACAACCTCTGTGCGTTTACGCAACACAAAATTGGGTTCAATATCCAAAATAAACCAAAGAAGAAAAGTCTAAAAGAATGTTCAGGGTTAGATGACTGTCGGAAGGGTGGCCTAGCGATAGGATTACTAGTATAGAAACCTGAGCGTAACAAACTAAATGTATATTTGGCTCAAACCATCAACGTCTGTTCTTTTAGGTATTCATAGTATTAATTTTGTTATTTATGTGGTAGGTACATCCCAAGGAAAGTACGTTTTATGTAATTTTTTTCTACATCTAAAATATTGGTTTGTTCATAAGCAACATTATGTTTGGTGTTGTGGTGATGTTCAGCTAATGCACTACTATCTGGTTTTAAACGGCAATCACTTTTATGTGATATAATTCTGCTTTTTAGATGGTTACAAGTTTGACCTACATAACATAAATTGAACTCATTACACGGTATACAATAAACTACGTTAGATTGTAATTGAACTGGTGTTGATGTTTTTAATTTTGAAAAAACAGATTTGACAGTCGTACAACTTCTATTGGCATTTTTAACTGAATCGTCATGGAGTATTTTTTGAAGTATCGGTGTTAACTCTGCGATATAAGGTAAGGATGCATACTTTATACGCTGGTTTGTCTCTTGTTGTGCAACTCGGGTTGTTGGTTGATAATTTTGAGTGACATTGAAAAGTAAATTGTTATTCAATTTTTTTGGGTAAGCATTTTTTAGTTACACATCCCTCAACTTAATTAGATTTTTATGATGATGTTGGTGGTGTGATATATATTTTCTGACATTTGCACTTTCTGATGTTTGCATTTTCTGATACTTGCACTTTCTGTTAGATGCAATTTTCTGTGATTTGCGCTTTCTGTAAAATGCACGTTCTGATGCTTCCACTTTCTGACGTTTGCACTTTCTGTAAGATGCACGTTCTGATGTGTGAGCTTTCTGAACAATACGTTTTCTGCTATGTGCGATTTTCTGTAAATTGCACTTTCTGATGTTTGCGCGTTCTGGCGTACAAATTTTCTGTAATTTGCGCTTTCTGATTATTGTAATTTCTGTAGTTTGCGCTTTCTGTTTCGTGCATTTTCTGCTGTTGCATATTGTATGTTGATATCAGCCAAATATATAAATATGTAATGCAGATTATCATGTAGATATGACATCCACATTGTTCGAAGATTGGTTTAAGAATAAATAATAAGAATAATATCGCCAAATTCTGTAATCGTCATGGACAATGCACATTATCATTCGCAAAAGGAGGGAAAAGTTCCGAGTAAGTCTTCAAAAAAGGCTGAAATGATATCTTTTTTAGAAGAAAATAATATCTCTATTCCCTCAAAACCAACGAATCAGATATTATACAACATAATAAAAGAAAATAGTTTCACTAAACAATATGTTGTAGATAACATCGAAACATCGTTGAGGCATACAGTTTTGAGATTACCTCCGTACTATTGTAAATTCAACCCGATTGAATTAGTTTGGGGTATTTTGAAAAAAGTCTGTTAGAAAACATAATATTTCACCCTCGCTTAGTGACAGTGTTGTTAATTTAATAAAAGATGAAACTGAAAAAATTTATTAATTAACGTGGAAGGTTTGTTTGAAACATGTAAAAGAAGTAGAATTTGAATATTTAAGTGCTGAAAGTAGGACAATTAATCCGTTAATAATAAATTTAAATTCCGACGATTCTTGTTGCGATGATTTAGATATAGATGTATAAAAATTGTTTATGATTGTAATAATATGTAATTTTAATTGTTTATTGTTGACGAAATTACAATGTTAGATTGCTTCAATCATTGTTTGAAAATTTTTCATTGCACCCCTGTCTCGTTCATGTTGCATTTTGCAGGTTCTAAAATGACCCATTTATTTTGAAAAAGATATATTAATGCTTTTTTGGTATTTCTAAATCCACTATTTGAATGGGTACCTGCACGAACCCTTCGTATCTTAGTGTTTCTCACAATTTTGCTCCTCTAGATCACAATACATAAAGGTCAAATTTCTTTCAAATTTAAGTTATAGGTCAAATTTGGAAAATAAACCACATCCATAAATTGATTTAAACGTCAACTTTCAAGCTTTGGTCAGACTATACCTAATATACCTAATCGTTAACGGTTTATTAGGGTTTTATTGCATTCACACAATGATCAAAACCATAAGCCTGAGATGCGCCACGGCCGTAACAAAAAATTTGAGTAGGGATTCGATATATTTTATGTCATCAATATGTTTTTAATAAAATGTTGCATATCAGGTTTCCATGAGTACCCAAGAGGTATTCATTGCGGACCGTTAACTTTTGTTTATAGTGGCAATTTCTCCCAAGAGGCCTATAAATCACGTGTCATTTAAAAAAAAATATATTTATTCGAACATTTACTCGTCCTCGTCCATCTACTCGTTCTAAGAATTAATATCGGATACATCCGAATCACTAAAAGTTATAATTAGTGGTTGCACGTCTTTGTAAAATGATACAAATTTATCTTCTGTTTATATCACATGTTCAATGCAGTTATTCCGTTGTCGCTGTCCAATATTTTCAATTTCTTGTCTGATTAATTCAACGACAATGGAGTAAAGTTGCGGCGATACATTTTTTTTCTAATATTGTTTTTTAACTCGCTCCAAATTAGCTCAATATGATTGAATATACAATAATAAGGCGGTAAACGTAATATTTTATGCCCCGCCTCTTGTGCCACATGGTCTATAATATAATAGCCCGGTCCGTTAGCTGTTTGATCGTGACAGAGTGGACTAAATCACGAAGTATTGATAGTAATAAACTATATTATGGTCGGGTGCCAAAATTTTGCGCCCGCCATCTTGAAATACGACGCCATATTGGGTTCTTCCTTTAACACTTATTTTCTCGTGAAGTTGTGGACGTCCGCCTCGTTGGCCGAGCGGTCTAGCGCGAGCATGGATGTTGTGAGTGTCCTAAATTTGAATACATATATGTTAAATTGCTCCAGGCCAATAGCCTACGTTGCTGAAGCCTAAGGGGGTTTCCCCTTTTTAAAAAAAAAAAAAAAAAAAAGTTGTGGACCGAATTCGTCGTTTTTTTTTAAATTACTCATAAAATAATGAGGATTGCGATTTAACTTTGGGAAAACTATTTCTTTTATTATTTTTTAATATCTTTATCCGTTTAGAAATCATAGTTGATTAAACACAATAAACAAAAATTTTACTATATTCTTTCGGGAAAAAAATTTAAATTTCAGCCTTTGAAAGTTTTTGACATAATAATGTATCTTATAGAAAAAAGTCCGATGAATTCAATGCTGCAAACCGGAAGTCATTATCATTATTCGTTCAGAAATTATAGTTGTCTGAACACAAAATTTAAAAAAAATTACATTAAAATTTTTTTTCGATGTTAAGATTGCGTTTAAACTAGGGTCTCGAAAATTATAAAAATTATATTGTACATAGGCAAAAACCTGTGGAATCGAATGATTGAAACTTGACGGCGATACTTTTATCCGTTGGAAAGATACAGGCGTTTTTTGAGTATCACGAATAAAACTCATGTCTTGATTTTATTTGTAAAAAGTGCACCGCTTTCCTCTGTCATAACTTGTAAACAATTGACCTAAGAAGAATTTCTAAAATACAGAAGTTGTAGGAAATTTTATTCTCTACCACTGTATTCAAATAGTTTTGACGAAAAACTTGTTTTTCGAGGTCAAAATTGTCAGAAACCGAAAAAAGGTCAAAATTTTTGCTGTTTCTTGGCTTTTTGACAAAGATCCGGAGATCTGTCGAGGTCGAAAACTTGGATTTGCATCTCAGGTATTTCCCATACAAAAAAAAAATCAAAACTTAGGTACTACTCCCTCTTGATGCAACTTATGATGTACTAGGTTACTAGACTAGTGTTGATGGAAGGGCCTACAAGTAACCCGATATGGCGTCGTATTTCAAGATGACGGACGCAAAATTTTGGAACCCGACCACAATATGGTTTTTTACCCTCAATACTATCACTGTGCCAAGTTTCATGCTGTGACGATTTAGGTATTTTTTGCATTAAGGGACCGTACTATAAGACTTATTAAAATTTTGATCTTTTATTATTTCTAGCAATATCTTTTTAGTTTCCATATAAGTAATTTCCCCAAGAAGTCTTATTTTATAAGATTAACGCATTATAATTTTAAATACGAAATAGGTACAGTCACAAATAACGGTTTAATCCTAAAAATAGCTATAAGAGACTTTTTCCCCAAGAATTCTAATTTTAAATATTAAGGCATTAAAATTTTAAATACAACCCTGGTAATAAGATTCGGAAAACTCTTACTCTACCAGTGGAACACTGGGGGTAAAATATATATTCGGATATGGCAAATACTGAACTGCTCGACTATATTTCTTATCTGCGGACTAATCTTTTACGATTGCGGTTTTGGGCTTTGTGTGACTGCAGTAAACCGTTAACGATTATTAGGTACATGAAATGTGTGTCTACTATACTATAAGACCTGCGAGGTTGGTTAAATTAGCAAACAATTTCTATTTTATAGAACTACTTTAATGAACGAAACAAAAAAATTTAGACCAATGGTTCTCAAACTATGGGGTGCAATTCAGTATTTTTTTCTGAATTCAACGAGATATTAGTTTCATACTCTTGCATAACAAAAACGTGAGAAAAACTATTGAAAATTATGATAATTTAATTAAAATCTATTGTTACAAGAGTGCTATGGAAGAAAACAATTGAATATTTTGTTTCATATTATTACATTGTTGTTTGTTAGTGAAAAATATAATTTGATTTTAATCAGTAGATCAGAACCGCTACTAAGTGTATGAGTTCATGGTTTGAACTACTAAGTACTCAGTAGGGTAACTACAGATATGTGTTCCGACCTTACTTGGTCTGATAAATTGTAGTATAACGGTTATACTAGAATCTTTTTCACTAACAATTAATATGTAACAATTTTTTTCCATAACACACTCTTGTAACAATCAATAGCGTTTTTCTTATGCAAATAATATTTCGTTGAATTAAGAAAAAATACTGAATCGAACAAGCAAATAAAAAAAATAGTTCCATTTAATATAACAAAGTTGGTATCCACAGTTTGTGAACCACTGGTTGGAATTTTTTATGCTAATTATAAAATTCTTGTAAAATAGAAATTGTTTGCTAATTTAACCGACCTCGTAGATCTTATAGTTCTCGAGATAACAATAGTGAACATAATATTATGTAAAATAAAGATCTTGTATATGCATAAATTTGCATTTTTGAAACTCTAAACTTTTGTTTGTTTATATTAATATGTTTATGCATATATGTATCTCTCTTTTTCGTTGTATGAGATGTAGAGCCTTGAAACAAATAAATAAATAATGATAATAATAACTATCAAAACATTAAAGCACGCTATAAGTACTGAATATGATTTTTTAATACGTTTGCTCACGTTAACAGTCAGTGAATAAGAGACCTAGCAAAGTAGTCCAGTAAATGAAGGGCGAAAATTAGCCCAAGCTTGACAAAATTGCTCACCAATGTAATTTTTATATTAATTTGTCGGTATTGACAGGTACTTTAAAATAAGAAAAAGTTCTGTAAAATATATTCTCGTACAGGGGAGAAAAATGGTCCCAAAGGTACCAAAAATCGGTTTCCCGCCAATATCTGCTAAAATATGGCATTTAGTTATTGTACAATTTGTCCGCCCGCTCAAGTGTAGATGCATGGAGCATGTTTAGTTTAGTTTAGTTTAGTTTATTGTCTTTGGCCAGAGTTTACATATAGTAATTGACAAGTCACAAGTTACATACATTCATAAAAAAGAACAACATATTAATAAAAACGTCAAATTTTATACATATAATAATTAAAACACAAAGTACGTAGGGCGAAAAGAAATCAAGAGCAAGGTTACCTACGTGCAGTGCTCCATGTCAATTGCAGGTATTCATCTGTGCTGTAAAAACAGTGTTCTAAGAGATAACATCTAATGGTTCTTTTAAAACTGACCATAGTAAGGTCTCTAATTTGTTGAGGAACATGATTATATAGATTTACTTGTAATGTATTTTTGGCAGATTTACTTAATTTGAATTTATTACCTCTAAGTAGATCTGCAGAGCGTGTATTATACACATGGAGGTCGCCATTTTTTACGAAATCCGTGTTTTTATGTAGCTCCAAAAGAGAAAAATAGATAAACAACGTTGGCAGTGGCATGATTTCTAATTGTAGGAAAAGATTTTTACAACTTTGCCTGTAACCCGAATTTGTAATAATTCTTATGACCTTTTTCTGCAACTTGAAAATTTTTTCTGAGTGGCTAGAGTTTCCCCACAGAACTATAGCATATGAGATTTGAGAGTGAAATAACGCGAAATATGCATTGCGTAAGTTGTCTGTAGACAAAGATTCTGCTAGATTTCTAAATAAGAAAACAATACCAGCCAATTTTTTTGACAAAAATGATATATGTGGTTGCCAGTTTAGATTTGGATCGATGTGAGCACCTAGAAGTTTGACACTCTTAGTTTGAGAATTTCTATTACTAGAAGTAAATAGGAGATATTGGGTTTTACTTTGATTTAGTTTAAGATTATTAGAAAGAAACCAATTTTTAGCTTTGGCCATCATATCCTGCTTTATATTTGTTAGACAATCAAGATGCTCTCCGGCATGCAGCGCAGGATCTCAAAATCCAGGGTGCGCTTGGGCCCGTTTATCTCGGAAACGGTCAAATTTTCGAGAAAAATCATGAGGACCATTTTTGTAGATTTTTTCCTAACAAAAATTCTCTAAATGCTATATTTTAGCAGATATTGGCGGAAAACCGATTTTTTGATCCTTTGGAGCCATTTTTCTCCCTCGTACAAGAAATTTTTTACAGAACTTTTTCTTATTTTAAAGTACCTGTCAATCCCGACAAATTAATATAAAAATTACATTGGTGAGCGATTTTGTCACGGTTGGACCCTTCATTTACTGGACTAAAGCTTAACGCTCCTTCATCATTCCGTCTCGCGCCGGAAGTCACAGTGGCATTTTTGCATTCGGTCTAGAGTTAAAAGATCGAAGGCAGACAGTTTTGCTAGTGTATTTCTTATTTATACTGTGCTACTGCCGGCATTTTAGTACGCACGTTTAAAGGTCCCTAAATGAATGGCATTTATATGTGTGACCACTCGCATTAATTTAATTTATCAACGCCCGGTCCTTACCTTTCTTCCAGATCAAGAAAAAGAGATTACAGGGACTTGATTCAGTATAACGTCATCTCTAAAAATATTTTGCGACGTAAATATTATGGATAACAACTTCATTACTGTTTTCAGTCGCTCAGTTTTTAATGGCTTCTAAAATGGATTCAAATCCTTGCTCCAAAATACGTGGATTCGAACCCCAAAACAAATAAAATGAGTAAGTGGACTGTATATAAACGGATGATTCTACTTTTGAATATTGTGCATGAAATTAAACCAAAACTCTATATTTAAACCAACAATAAGCTTACACAAGACCTATTTGTTCCAAAATTCAATACAAATTAACTCAAACAACAATGTAAATAACCAACTTCAAAATACACACTTCAAAGTCTACACTCTCAATAACATATACCAAAACACTTCAAATTATCAATAAACCAAACACAAATTATTATGGAATAAACATTAAATGAATCACATTGATCCTAAATCACCAATATCGAATGATTTCAGCTATCAAGAACAAGCCCTAAATTATCAATGTGATTCCAAAACACAAATACGCGAACTAAACCTGAAAGAAAAGAACAATAATATATATTAGTCCGAAGTCACCCAAATAACAATGAACTTAGCTAACAAGAACATACCCTAATTGCTAATATATTCCTAACACGAGAAAACCAATAATAATAATAATACTGTTTACCAAAACAATGATATTTTACCAATAATGAACAAATAATAATAACTCAGTACGCCCCTGGCGTTTGAACTGAACAATATTATAACCAATACACAAATAATGCTCAAAAACCAAACATCAAATAACACTGATGCGTATTTGAATAATAAACAGTCTGCTAGCTAACAGTTTAGCAGACTTTAACCAACAGATAACCAAAACCAAACATTAAACTACTATGATGTGTATAATTGAATGTTAAATCTTATATTTAACAGTCTTTAAACCAACTACGAAAGAAATGATACACAAACGTAAGCGTAAATGCTGTACGTGTAAACGCTGCGACGACTACTCGAACACTGAACTGCTTTAACCAACAGATAACCACAACCAAGCATCAAAAATACGACGATGTGTATAATTGACTGTTAAAACTTATATTTAACAGTCTTCAAATCAACTACCAAAGAAATGATACACAAACGTAAGCGTAACTGCTATACGTGTAAACGCGGCGACGAGCTCCCGTAGACTGAACGTTGCTGGGTGCGCGTTCGATGTCAACAGACCCCTAACAAAGCCGCTGACTTTACAAACGCTCGCCGACAGATGCTTCTAAGAAATACTAATGACTGTTCCGATGCCGACAAAGGCCGGCTACGACAAAGCGCGCGCCGCAACCGCCCCTAGGATAATGCTAATGACCATCGGTCCGATTGTGCCGAAGCCGACAAAGAGCGCCGCCAACCGACAAAGAGCGCCTACGTCACAAGGCTCTCGTGCCGCCAACCCTCCTAACTGCGGACAGCAGTTTTGAGCGACAGCGGCGTGCGCGGAAGAATGTTTTGGGGATTCTATTCTAAACATTACCGACCACCAAAATGTCTCATTTTCCCCTAACCTCTAACTACTTGGTAAGGGACACAATTTGACGAAAGGTCCTTTGACCTCCTCCAGGTCAGATCCTGCTCTGGCAAACGTGACCACACTGTCTGGTCTTGGGTAAACCTGCCATCACTGTTTCACAAGTTATCGGGTCACTTTTAACACAAGTGACGCTTTTATTAAGAACTGAACGAATAGTTCTTCTTGCTGATAAGATCCAAAATTGATGACTTATCAATGAACGTAGCGCTTGAGGCGGTAAGTGCATATAAGTTTGATGCATGTACCTCACAAACATAAGAGTAACCTTATGTTTACATGGGAGTAAAATTGGAAATTTCTGTTTTACATCCACACTAGAATGTCGCAGCCGCCCACCAACACGCAATACACCCTCTGAATCGAGAAATGGCGAAAGCGACTGAATGGCCTTACGGCAGGACTTGTTCTGTTGAATCAGAACCATTTCCTTTGTAAATGCTTCTTTTTGAAGCAGAAGAACAATTTTTGTCTGCGCTCTACGCAGCTCGAGAATTGTTAAACAACCTTTCTCTTTTTTTCCTGTGCTTGATTTCCGACAATTATTAATAAAGCGTAATACGTACGCTGTGGAACGTAGCAATTTATTCCACGAGGAACACTTTTCGAAAAGAGCAAACTTGTCAATTTGTTTTGCCAACAAGCACTTTGATTTCTCTTCACTGGAAATAAAATTTGAAATAGAATCTGTTACATTCACAGAACGACTTATTCCGTAGGCAACATCCCTCTTGAACCAGGATCCGCTGCATTGTAGTTTGTTGGGACATGAGCCCAATTTTCGTTCGGAAGAGTCTCTTGAACAATAGCGACTCTATTTGCAATAAACGTTTCTTTAGATGCGTTAAACACTACTCTTAACGCAGTGGTAGTGCTATCTGGTTTTAGCACACCATGATGAGGAATATAATAAGATTTATTTGTTTCCTCATTATCATGATTATGAGGGACTTCCTTCATATGACCCTGTTGTTCATAATCATTTAAAAACTCCTGATATTTACGTCTTAGTTCAGAGTTTTTATTTAGACGTGCCATAAGTGAATTCAAACACACTTTGGCTGTATGAAAAGATTCCCCTAATGGCGGTGGGAACCCTTTAAACGGCAGAGCAACACAATCCCTACCTTGTGCATTCCGTTTAACCGAGTTTACGTAGATCTCCTCAGCTTTGAGATCTTCACTAGGCGGTTTTAACGTCTGTTGGAACATTTTCCAGTTCCCAACATTTAGTAACCAACTCACTAATATTTTCATCCAATGAAAGGCGAAAAGACGTACCAGTTGTAGGTCTTTGAACAAAACTAGGAATTTGCCCTAGTACTACATAACCAAATATAGAATTAAAGGCAGTAGGTCTGCCCACTCTACCATGAACATGACCATTTATTAAACTGTTGGCCAAGACATCAGCTGACAATAAAATATCAATAGATCCAGGAATAGCAAAGTTAGGATCTGCCAAATGTAAACGCATAATATGTATCAATTGCCATACTAGGAATGTTACTAGTAATAGTATCAACAACAAACATTTCTACCTTACGCCAGGGTCGCGCCTGCCCGTGAGGAGAAATTTCACAAGTTACACGGTCTTTAAGAATATTGACCGATCTATCACCAATTGATAGAACTCCCATATTCGCCTGACGAATAGGTAGCTTCAAGGCTTTAGCACATTCTAATGTGATATAGCTATATTGCGAACCAGTATCAAACAACGCACGTACAGTATAAGGTTGACCAGTTTGCCCTTTGGCGTCTACTAACACAGTTGGTAACATTGTTGTTGAATAAGATTTCAATTTATTATCCGACTCAGATGGATAATTTGATAATGTCACTGTAGTTTCCTGATTTGACGTTGCAGTATTTTGATCAGAACCCGCAGGGATTGCAATCTCTGACGCCGTCTCTACCTTGTTCACATTTGACGGTAAATGTAACCATGTGCGATGAAGCCTTCCACAAGTTCTACATGTGTACTTGACTGTACACTTATTTACACTATGTCCTCTTTGTAGACATGAGAAACAATATCTGTGTTCTTTTACGAACTGAAGCAGTTCCGCAGGCTTCTGTTTCTTAAATGCATCACACCGATATAATAGGTGAGATACTTTACACAGGGGACATACATCTGCTGAGGCTACCAATGCCACAGGTTTACCAAATTTATTATTAGTACTAGATTTATCCCAGGATTTTTTAACCAAACCCGCTTTCACAACTGATTTCGAATCCGAGCCACCATTAGCCGATTCCCAATTGGATACACGATCCTTCAAGAAAAACAAGAATTCCGATAAAGATGGTTCTTTACCGCTATTTACGATAGCCTCCCAACGTAGGCGAGAACTATGATCGAGTTTGTCTGCTAATATATATTCCAATAACGCGTTACCAGCAGCGTCATCAACAAAAACAATATCCAAAGATTTTAACGCAGCTATATTCTCACGAGTTAAATTGAGAATATTCTTAAGACCTGACATTGACGGTGACGATAATTTTTCTAAATTTACAATATTTTTAAAATGAATGGTTTTCAACATACGTGCTTTATAATAAACTTCTTTAATAAGATTCCACGCTTCATCAAAGTTATCAGAAGTCACTGGCAAATGTTTAATAAGATCGAGTGGTAACTCAATTTTAAATACTGAAACTTTTCAATAGGACTAATTTCCTCTCTTTGTATGACCATTTGAGTAAATAAATCATAAAAGTTCATAAACGCGGATTTATTACCATCGAACTTTGGTAAATCCAACCGCGGCAATGCTGCTCGATATGCAGCGGTATTAGATAAAACTACAGATTCTGCTTTGCTAGCGAGTGACTTCTCACTGTCACACTTTCTTATTACCTCAACCGAATATAAATCATCATAGATCACCTTTATATCCGAAATTAAATCAAATATTTCCGTATAAATATTTGTGTGTTGCTCAATTTCCGCTAATACTTCAGTAGATGGATCTTTAATTTGACCTAAACCAAACTGATATGCTGCATATTTTTCTTCAAAAGCTATCTTCCATCCTGCTAATGTAGAATAAACAGCTTTGAACCTGCATTGATTCTGTTCGTCTTTTTCCGTAGCATACGCAAAAAGCATTCTAATATTATTGATAACCATATCAAGTTGGTATTTCAATACACTGTCCATGTTTATAATTATAAAAACCAACAAACAAAAATAAACCCAAGACAATTAAATTTTGATTTAAACAAACTGTCTAATACCGGCTTTAGTAACCCAACTGTTTCTAAATCGTATCCTAAATGACAGCAGATGAATAACGGCTTTTCAAGGACCCATAATAAGAAAAATTCAGAGTAAATGAGTATTACTGAAAAAATATATGAACAATTTTCTGACGGTCCTAAAAAAGCGGTATAATAGTATATTATATATTGAGGGACTAAAGTGCATGATTTAATCCTGAGGGTGAAGTTTATTTCACGAGCCGAAGGTGAGGGAAATAATCACCTGAGGGATTAAAGGTACTTTAGTCCTGTGGTATATACGCTATTTTTTGCACTTCATTCTCAAACGAATGCAAAATAGTTTAAAAGAATACACATTTTGTAATTTTGACAGTAAATTTTATGACAAATATTTATATTGTTACCATAGATAGGTACTCTGTAACAAATAGCACGTATTTACTTGACAACGGGATTAATTAATTCAATTCCTTGACAACGGGATTAAATATGAAAAATAATCCCTTGGGATCAAATTTAGAACCTTAGTCTCTAAAAATAAAGACTAAAGAAGAGTTTTAGTCCCGGAAGTGCAAAAAAGAATGTTTGACCTCTTTTTTCAATACGGCCAAAGAATCAAAACGTTACTCGAGTCACCGGGTAGGACAGCTGCAGATTTCCCCTTTCACCGAAACTTTGAATAATAAAATAATATGCATTTTTACCCAAGTTATTGTACAATTTTAGCCCAGTCAAAATCGACAATAAATTCGCAAAGCATGATGTATCTCTGATTTTTTAGTATGTTGTTTTGACCCATTAGGGCTATGTATACCCAAGTTTCCAACTCTCAAAAAGTTGTGGAAAAATTTGTATACACGAAAAACCGCGAAATTTTCGGAGTTTTCTGAGATTCTGCTCCATATCTCCTAATCCATGCATTTATTGTCGAAAGCTATTCTATACATTTTTAAGACCATTAAATTTGTGACAAAATAAGACCAACCGGAGCTTTATACGTCTAACAGTTTCCGAGATATGGCACTTTGAAAATAGGCCAGTTTTTCCAAAAATTGAAAGTTGAGAAATTTTTGCTTTTTTCGTAATTTTGAGCTATAACTTCTGAACGGATAAAGATATTGACTTCGGGTTTCTTTTATTAAATTCTAAGAACATTTCTCTATAAATTACGTTTTTTAAAAAACTTTTTAGGGCATTCATGAAGCCAAAATATCAATTATTTTTTTTGAAAAGTTTTCAAATTTTTTGTATTTATAGTGTTTAATGTGCTATAACTTCTAAACGGATAAAGTTATCGACTTCCGGTTTATCACATTAAATTCTACGAACATTTCTCCATAAAATTCAGTATTTAATTTATTTTTTTTGGGTATTTATTAAGCCAAAATATCAAATGTTTTTTCAAGAGAAAATTGAGAAATTTTTAAATTTGTAATATTTATTGTGTTTAATGAGCTGTAACTTCTGAACGGATAAAAATAACGACTTCCGGTTCCTTTTATTAAATTCTACGAACGTTTTTCATAAGATACATTATTTTAAAAACTCTTTAGGTCGTTCATTAAGCCTAAATTTCAAATGTTTTTCCGAGAGAAAGTAAAGAAATTTTTAAATTTTTAATAATTGCTGTGTTTAATGTACTGTAACTTCTGAACGGATAAAGTTATCGATTTCCGGTTTATCGCATTAAATTCTACGCACATTTTTCCATAAGAAATTTTTTTTTGGGTATTTATTAGCCAAAATATCAAATATTTTTCAAAAGAAAATTGAGAAATTTTTAAATTTTTAATAATTGTGTTTAATCTGCTGTAACTTCTGAAGGGATAAAATTATCGACTTCCGGTTTCTTTTATTACATTCTACGACCATTTCTCTATAAATTACATAATTTTAAAAACTTTTTAGGGTGTTAATTAAGCCAAAATATCAAATAAGATAAGAAACCGAATAGTGTGACGTGAAAGAGGGGGTGAAGATCCCATGAGAGGGTTGGAAGAAGGGTACCTACCCACATTATTCAATTTACATACCTCCTATATGATGATAATACGTTTTGCATGTTTAAATCTCACTTCATGCAACAAAAAAGTGGTTAGGTACAATTCTGGGAAAATGCGATTTTACCTTATATGGGTTTTTTGAGATTTTGAAAGAACTACGAGGCTTACAGATCCCACTCTGCGCTTAATTTAAAGCTAATTAAATTGTCTACAAATTATATTTACAAGTTTTACTCGTAGGATCAATGGTTTCAACGAAATTTCGGTCCAAAGAAGGTCTAAAACTAAAATTAGAAATATTTGGAAAAATTGGCCTATTTTCAAAGTGCCATATCTCGGAAACTATTAGACGTATAGAGCTCCGGTTGGGCTTATTTTGTCACGAATTTAATGGTCTTAAAAATGTATAGAATAGCTTTCGACAGTAAATGCATGGATTAGGAGATATAGAGCAGAATCTGAGAAAAGTCTGAAAATTTCGCGGTTTTTCGTGTATAAAAATTTTTCCACAACTTTTTGAGAGTTGGAAACTTGGGTATACATAGCCCTAGTGGGTCAAAACAACATACTAAAAAATCAGAGTTACATCATGCTTTGCGAATTTAGCGATTTTTTGTGTCGATTTTGACTGGGCTATTTGTCCGCCCGCTCATGTGTAGATACATGGAGCATGCTCTCCGGCATGCAGCCCAGGATCTCATAATCCAGGGTGCTCTTGGGCCCGTTTATCTCGGAAACGGTCAAATTTTCGAGAAAAATCATAAGGACCATTTTTGTAGATAATTTATTTATTTATTTATTCTTTATTCGGTCACTCAACAGGACGGATGTCCCAATTACAGAATGACACATAATTACAAAAACAAGTTACATGAGTACAGTTATTAAATACCTTACAACAAATAGTATACATATATTCCTAAGTGCAAAAATTTAATCAAAAAGTGAAAAATAAACATGAACTAATATAACAAAAACAAATATTTTAGTACTTAACATAATAATTATGTGAAAAAGTTCTTCAACTGACTTCTAAATTGAGTCAAGTTACAATTAAACATGTCAGGGAAGGTGTTTACATTTGAATTTAGATATGTATTATAATAATAATAATAATAATAATTTTATTTCCAAGAAAAGTCCTACGGGACATGTGGAAAGTTTACAACAAAATAATTGACATGCATATACAAAGATATACCTAGAATAAGAATAATAAACTTAAATAATACAATATTATAGAAGTTTGCAAAAACATAATTAATAAGAAACATAATTAATAACAGTGAGACCTAAAATTTACATAATACATAAATAGTTTATTACAAATATTATAACAACGTTTGATTACTACAATCTGCTATAAATTCATTAACAGAGTAATATTCTTTGGCTAACAAAATAAGCTTTAATATATTTATTGCTTTTAAAGCAGGTAAACATTTTATGCTGTCAGGTAGAATATTGTAGTATTTTATACCTGTATATTTTGGACTATATTCATAAGCTTTATACCGGTGGTATGGGAGTTCAAGAAAATGTCCTGTTTGTCTAGTTGTATAGGATCCAGAGACCACAGTTCGAAAAGTATTATGATTTAGGAATACATATTTCAAAATTTCAAATATATATAAGCTGAGAAAAGTTAAGATACTTGTTTCTGAAAATTAACCTTTACATGTTTCTCTTGAACCTAATTTAAACATGGATCTAATAGCTCTTTTTTGAATTACAAATATGTCCTTCGCCCTGGACGAGTTGCCCCAGAATATTATTCCATAGCTAAGAATGGAGTTAAAGTAGGCGTAGTATACGGTGCGTAAAATGCTGACGTCGACTAAGTTTGATAAATATCTAATACAATACACAGCTTTATTCAATTTATTAATGACGATATCACATTGTTTGAGCCATTTTAAGTTATCACTAATTTCTATTCCTAAACAGTTACACGAATCTACAACATTTATGTTTGCAATATTGTTTTCCTTTCTAGTACTAGTGAAGGAAAACTGAACTAAATTCGTTTTACTAAGGTTTAGTTTTAGTTCATTAAGTAGACAACAGTCCTTAACATTAGACACAAGTTGTAGGACTTTTGAATTAAGGTTTTCAAGACTTTGATCAGAGAGAACAAAATTTGTATCATCAGCGTAGATAGTACAACTATTATAGGATCCTAGAAGAGAGTTTGGCAAGTCATTAATATAGATTAAAAATAATAGAGGACCTAGGATAGATCCTTGTGGCACACCGCACTTTAAAGTTCCCCAGTTCGAATAAATTGGTTCTGGAACACTTTGAGTCGCTAGTTTCACTGTTTGTTGTCGTTCACATAGATATGAGTTGAACCATTTTAACGGGACACCACGTATGCCATAATGTTCGAGTTTATGCAGCAGAATGTTGTGATTCACGCTATCAAAAGCCTTTGATAAGTCACACGATACACCGTACACACATTTCTTTAAATCTAGTTCATCGTATACAGTTTGCAAAAAGTCATTGATGGCAGAAATTGTTGATTTACCCCGTCGAAAACCATGCTGGTTACATGTAATTGCTTTGGTGGAGTCTAAAAATGACATAAGCCGCGAGTAAATGAGATTTTCTAATATTTTTGATAGAGTAGACAATAGCGAGATGGGTCTGTAGTTGTTCAGTAATGCCGGGTCGCCTTTCTTAAAAATCGGTACAACAATGGACTTTTTGAAAATACTGGGAAACACACCGTGTTCGATTGAGAGGTTGAATAGATAACACAGCACTGACGTTAAACCTTGCATACACTTTTTTAATACCATGGTTGATATGTTGTCATAACCACTAGAAGCACTAGTTTTCATACTGAGGACACAGTTTTTTATCTCGTCTTCAGTTATTGGATGAAAGAACAAAGATGCTGCTGCGCTATGGGTTGTGAGCGATATAGTACTTTGTGGTTGTTGGTAATTTTCTACGTTTCTACGCTCGTGGTTCGCAGCATTTAGGTAGAAGTCGTTAAATAGGTTGGCCATTACATCAGGGTTCTTTGTTGACGTGTTGCCCTCCTGTATTTTAATGTTTATTATATTATTCTTAAGTTTTTTATTTCCGGATTCACGTTTTATTATATCCCAAGCCGTTTTGGTTGTATTAGTTGATTGAAGTAGTACCATTGATAAGTACTTTTTCTTGGCTAGACGTATTACATTTCTGAAAATATTACAGTAGCGTCTTACATACGCATCAAATTCCTCATTAAGATTATTATACCTTAGACGAAATAGTAATTTTCTTTTTGTTCTGGATGAGATTCTGATTCCTTTCGTAATCCAAGATTTAGCATTGTTGCGTTGTTGATGTGATTTTATAGGAAATGCCCTTTCAAAGTGAAGAGAGAACGTATTAGAAAAATTGGAGAACTTATCATTTATGGGCATATTCTCGCTTAACTCGCTCCATGTTTCATGAATCAATAATGAGTTAAACAATTCAATATTTTTTGCGTTGAAAGATCTTTTGCGAACAGTTTGTTTGCTTGTATTGTTAGTAGAGCATTTGGGTATAGATATTTTCGATAAAAGGGCTCGGTGATCAGAGTAGCCAGGATCTAGTACTTTTACATCGACAGATAAATCTGGTGACGTAATAACGTTGTCTAGGCATGTAGATGATGTTCTAGTGATTCGCGTAGGCTGAGATACAAGCGTTATTAAATTATAACTACGTAAAAGCGACAAAAATTTTATTTTATCACACGAATCGGTGAAGAGGTCAATATTATGATCTGTAGTGATGACTATTTTAACATTGTTCTTATATAGATTAGTGAGTATGTTTTCTAAATTCTTGAAAAATATACTCGTATTGCCATCAGGTGTTCTGTACAGTGAGATTACAATGCATCTGTAACTATTCTTAACAATTTTTATTATTGAAAATTCAATATGCTTTTCGACAAGTTCATTATTAAAGGAATCTATATTTTCATGGTAACATTGATAAGCTACAAAGATACATGTACCCCCATGTAGCATCTGTGTCCGGCAGAAACTATTAGCTAATCTGTATCCCGGAATGGTAATAAGGTTAATCTCATCACTGTTGAGCCAGTGTTCGCATATCGATATGATATCGGGTTTTTCTTTTAAACCTGATAAAAATAATTCCAATTCGAGTAGTTTATTCTTGAGACTCTGCATGTTTTGAAAATAAATTGTAATATTGGTGTTGATAATCTGATCGGTCTGTAATTGCTACATTGTTTGATTTTTATTGGTTATTGTTGGGATTCCCTTAACATATTTAATGGTAAGGTCATTTTCACCCCTCAATTTTCTGTCCTCTAGTTCGGACCGTAGTTGTTCCAAATGATCTCTTTGAAATTGTGTTTTATCCGAGGAAATTTTAATTTCTGAGCTACCTAGTTTAGATTTATTTTTTAAAAGTGAAATTACAACATTCGCGTTCGGGAGGATGACCTTCATAGGACGCGGTGTTTTCTTTTCAGGGTTCTTCTTACCTAAGCGGATGCATTTAGCAGTATCATAAGAAGTTTCAATCAGGGTTTGAAATATTTTATTTGCTTCGGTTCTATCGTGATCTAATCGTATCTGGCTTACATCGGATGAATTTTCTGGAACGTTGTATAAAATGATATTATTTTCCCTGACGCGTCTCTCACTTATTTCATTAATTGCCAAAGTAGTTACGGATTTAGATAAATTCGATTCCGTTGGTGTTGTGGATAGCGCTGATAGATCGGAATATTTAGATTCCAATTGTTCACATCTTTTCTCTAAAGCTTGTAATCTTAGTTTATTTTCTTCATTGTCGGTCGTTAGCATACTTAGTTTACTATTGACTTCTTGTAGACTTTGTTGCATCACAATCTGTGTATTAAGTATTAAATCAAGTTTTTTATCTATATCAAGATTTTTATTGTTGCTATCGTTGGCAACATTGTTTATTTCTGTAGGTAAGCAGTTCGCGCAGCGCCAATCGTTGATTGATTTATTAGC
This sequence comes from Agonum fuliginosum, assembly GCA_947534325.1. NCBI lineage: Eukaryota > Metazoa > Arthropoda > Insecta > Coleoptera > Carabidae > Agonum > Agonum fuliginosum. Next base: position 18,558,775 of record OX384045.1, on the reverse strand, counting down.
TTTCATGGCCATGAATTCATTCAACGGCACCTGAGTGCAAGTGAGATGGTAAACACCTCTGCACTCACCTGCACAAAACAATAAGTCACCATATCGGTCGACGGACTTGGAACAACGAACGCAGCGAGACATACTCAGTATTTGATTCGTTTACTGTATTTACTTAGCAGATGGCTGAGACAGGTAAATTAATTACTTAAAATTTTGACACAATTTATACACTGAAAAATCAAATAAAAACACTTAACACAGCAACTTAGGAACGAGTTAATTTAGCAGACCACAGTAAGTAAGATTATCATTAACACTAAGTAAAAATTTAACTTGAGTTAGGACAGATTTCCACAGCAATTTAACAACATTAACGACACCAATCAACCGCACGTCAATCTAGCAAATCTATAAACAAGCATGATAACAATGAATACAATGAAGGGAGACGATTTAGTGGAGAATTTATAGCTGAATTTGTTCTATTAAAAGAAATTGCAAAAGTGTCAGGTACTCTTGTAGTGTAGATAGGAACACGAATAAATATTTGACTTAGTAACGCCGGACAATCGATAACGTTGTTGATAATTTTATACAATACTGTTAAGTCAATAATTATTCGTCTTCTTTCCAGAGATGGTAAATTACATTGTTAATTTGGAAACTTAAAATGCATATATCTAAAAAATTTAATTTGTATTTTTTCAATTCGGTTTATATAAACAGGATATAGTGGTGACCAACAAATAAATGCAAATTCTAATTGACTTCGCACCAACGTAAAATACAAAATTAAAAGTGTTTTAGCATTTTTAAAATTTTCTGATGATCTTATCAGATATCCAAGCATCCTATATGACTTTTTAGTAATATTGTCAATATGAACATCAAATAATAGCTTAGTATCCATTGTTATGCCAAGATCTTTTACATGAGATACAGCATTTAGGATTGTTCCAGCAAAGTTGTAGGGGTAACATATATTTGTTCTATTTCTGGTGAAACTTATTTTAACGCATTTGCTTATATTAAGAGTTAAACTATTATTTTTACACCATTCGTGAAATCTGTTGAGATCTGATTGAATTGCATTACAGTCATTAGCATCAGTGACAGTGTGGTAGATCTTCAAGTCATCTGCATATAAAATAAAATAACTATTATGAAAACAACTTGAGATATCATTAATAAATATATTGAAGAGAAGTGGACCAAGATGGGAACCCTGAGGTACACCACTGGGTATATTTGCATACCGAGACTGATGTCCACTGACTGTTACACACTGACTTCTATTTGTTAAATAAGATTTTAACCAGTAAAGTAAGTTTCCATCCACACCAAGATCAACAAGTTTTTGAATCAGTATTTGGTGATCAATTTTGTCGAATGCTTTGCTGAAATCGGTGTAGATGGAATCCACTTGAACTCGCTCGTCCATAGACTTTAGGATATAGTCTGTGTAACATAATAAATTAGACTCAACAGATCTTCCTGGATAAAACCCATGCTGCTGTGGTATTATATAACTTCGAACTATAGAAAACAGTACATTATATATAAGTTTTTCAAAAACTTTATTAAAGACACAAAGTTTTGAGATGGGTCTATAGTTCTCAACTGTAGTCTTGTTGCCACTCTTAAAAATAGGAACTACATAAGCTTTTTTCCAAATACTGGGACAGTGACCTTCAAGCAATGATTTATTAAATATGACGGACAGAGAATACGCTGCAATTCTTTACAAAGATGCTTGGAATATCATCAGGACCCGCGCCCTTATTTGGATCTAATTGAGACAAAATTTGAAGAACATCATTCGTATTGAATGATAAATTACTGTTAGAGTCTGATGCAATTTTATTAAAATCATTCTGTTTGCTTATATTTTGAGAACTATTATTTGTTTAAACCGACTTGAAATAATTTAAAAATAAATCACAAATATCCTGACCTGTATCAGCAGTAACATTTTCGTAAGTCATGGTATTTGGTACAGTGTTATTTTTCTTTAGTGAAGCCATGTATGACCAGAATTTCTTACTATTATTGGGTATCTGTTGCTCAATGTTATTTATGTAATCATTGTAACAAATTCTGGCCATACATTTGATTTGTTTCCTTAACGAGGAAAATTTAACATAATACGGTATAGTTTTAAATTTTTTGTATTTTTGGTGTGCTTTATTTTTTTCCTTTATTAATTTTATTAATTCTTTACTGTACCAAATAGGATATGACTCGGAAAAGGACTGTTTTATTAGCACAAATATATGAATGACAAAGTACAGAACGCTATAAAATTCAGAGATCATTTCTTCAGTACTTAAATTCTTTAACAAATCATCCCATTTTACATTGTTCAAATTACTGTTAATTGCATCATAATCAGCTGATTTAAAAAGATATAAAGGTCTGAAATTCTTAGTTAAGCTAGGTAAAAAATCACATTCAATGATAATTTCTATTGGTGGATGATGTAAGTCAATTTTTGTAAGAGGGGATTCACACTCGTATACATTAACATTTTCTAAATTTGATATTACTAAATCAAGAGTTCTGTTGTTTGCATTCTTAATATTACAAAACTGATATAAGTTACAATAAGCCAAGCAATCAACAAAACTCATTGAGGAAGTATTGTATGAGTTAGAGGATACAAGTCCCACTTTATTTACTTTGGATTGCCATTGTAGATGAGGCAGGTTGAAATCACCACATACAACTAATTTACCATTGGGATTTGAGTCCGTAATAATTGATAGTTTATCAAGGAAGTTAGTTAATGCGACGTTGTCTTCAGGAGGGAGGTAAACACAACAGATGAATAATTTTTTACTGTTAGTAGCACTCAAAGTCACAGAAATCCAAACATCTTCAGCGTTGCTCGACCACTCGGACATTTCAGAATACTTTAAGTCACTCCGAATCCCGATTAACACACCACCACCATCGCTTTTATTTGAAGAAATGGATGACCTATTACGTCTACGATGTTATATTTATTTGACAAAATTTCATTATCATTCACCGATGAAATTAAATTAGTTTCTGTAAGACAGGTAATATCAGAGTCACAAGTAGTTGAATTAACACGGATTATATTAGTTTTTGTTCGTAGACCTCTTACGTTCTGATAGTAAATCGACAAAGACATATTTATGCAGTTTTAAAAGTTAAAAGAAAACCTGAAATTTACAATAATTTGTCAATGTCACTTTCGGATTGCAGATAAACCGTCTTCGAAGTATCGGTCTTCCTCGCATAAACCTTGCAATTTTTCGTCCACACGTATTTAAAGTTCGGTTTGAGTGTGTCACGAGCTTTTTTAAATAGCATACCATTCAGTTGTGTTAAATGTTCGTTAATGTATATATTATTATCAGGACCTTCGATTTCCAATTTTCCAGTTGACAAAGATTTTTGACTTTTAGCAGCTGAAATCAAAGCATCTTTGGTTATTCTCGATGTAAACTTAACAACAATATTACGTGTTTTAGCGTTGTTACTTCCTGCTTGGCTGGTTCTAAGTCTATGTGCTGCATCGATGTCCCCATTGTTTATTTTGACTCCAATATTTTCTCCAATTTTGCTAATAATATCGTCAACATTTTCATCGATAATTATGAATTAGAACGTTATTTAATTTAGAATATTGTTCCAAATCATCAAGTTTTTTATGCAAAATAGAAACTTGCTGTTTTAAAACTTGATTTTCTTTAACTATGTTTTCTAATTTACCAATTTTATCATTCATCGTTTTAAGTTTAGTTTCAAAATCTGTAATTTTGTCACTACAAAATTTACTGAATGTATCAATTTGTTGAATCTTTCATCTATTTCACTCATAATTTCAGATTTAAAGTTTTTAAATAAGTTTTTAACTTCAGTTATTGTAAATGACGAATTGTTTATAATATCAGATTCATTATCTATCATGCTGGAACGTTTACAGTTGGTTTTACGGCAATTACAACAATACCAGGCGACTGCATCAGACGCAAAAAATTTATGTTGATCGTCTGTTAATTTGGCGCACGTTAAGTGAAATGAAAGATCGCAGTTTGCGCAGACAATACCTGGATATTTTCTACTTATTCGCCTTGTACATGCTCCACACACATCTGACATGATGAACAAGTTGCAGACAAATTATTTATATATTTTTGATATTTGCTTAAGGTCCGGCAGCCTAAAAACCGAGGGGAAGGTTTGGCCGTGGCGTGCGGTGGCTGGTAGGGAGTAGAGCGGGCGGGCTCAAGCACTTTCCCCTTCCACTATCGCATGCAACGGAATGGATCGACGGGCGACGGATCGAGTTTTATTTCAATATAGTATTTGTTAAAGTTTGAGGTTTGGATAGCAAAATGAAGCAGGGACGCATATTCAAAATTTTCTTTTTTAGGAAATATGTATGGTTTTGTAGAACGATTTTAAGGGTTTTATTTTTTTAATTAAGAGGTTAAATAAAAATTTTATAGTAGAATCAACAATGAGATTTGCTATTTATACATACATCCCGGGTGCAGCCTCTTTTTTGACATAGAAAATACAATGTTATTGGCACTGTCACTCTGACACTGTCATTATCAATTAAATTTTTCGTAGTAATTGTTAAACAATCATGGTTCATGGATACCAAGATACTGAAGTTTCATACTCTAAATTATAAATAATACTTTAATTCCTAAAGTACACAATTTACAAAATTTGGTTGTTAAATGTTTGTAACTTTTTGAGTTATAGATGACGGAAAAAATGTGACATTCATTCATCATCTCGAAAATACTTTAATCGTATTCTATGTACCCTAAAACGTGCTTATCCACTAAAAATTCACACTCGAAAATTTTGACCCGTCACAATACCTCCCTTATAGAATATGAGGCGGGAAGTAAAAATAATTAGATCAAAAAAATAAATATTTCATTTAATTATGATAAACTGTACTACAGGAAGAAAAAAAATTATTATTAATTAAAATATTAACATTGCAATTTATATAGGTTAAAAAATAGTCTAAAATCGGTATAATTATTTTATGAAAGTATTATTTATTAGATTTAGTAAATGTTCTGATTGGCATATTTCTAGAGTGTCGCGGATCAACAATTTCTGGTAACATACCCTTTATATAAAATTCAATGAGCTTATGCTCCATGTTATCAATCCAGAAATTTTCATCCTTAGGAATCTAGAAAATAAATTAAAATTGTAAATAGTACGGACAGTAGAATAAATTTATATACACAAACCTTTTCCGAAAGCATTCCTAATGGAGTCCATATTACAAAATAGCAATATTTTCTATTTGAAATGTGGAGCTGGCCTTGAACTTGATAATAAAAATTATGGTTTCTATGAAGCTTTAAATTTGAATTTTCTATTGAAGCCCAAGTAATTTTTTTATTTTTAATGGCATCTTCGGGAGTTAAATCTTTGACTGAAAATGGACATTTGATTTCAATTAAACCGTCGTTGCCAATTATACCATCCGGGGAAGCAGCCAGAAAGATAAATGTTTTATCAATAAAAAGACCAGATTCTTCAATATTAATATTCATTTCATTTGAAAATTGTAGTTTTGCTAATTATTCATTTTTAGAACCATATTCGGTTGCTTTGTTACCAAAAAACTTTGTATACAAAATTTCAGTAATTAATTTTGCACAAGAGGTTGTTTTTTTCTGTTTACAAAAAAATTCTACCAAACCAAGAAGCTGTCAATCGTTTGGATCTCTGTTGAATCCATTTCTGGTTTGAACTTTGTCCAACAGTGTCTCTTTCTATTTGAATTATTTCTTCTTCTGATACTGAAAGTTCATCAAGTAAATTTTTTTTCATTATGTCAAATACATCTGGAACCATATCAGCAGTACCACTGGCATCCTCACCATAATCAAAATTTTGAAGTGGGATTGTTTCTTTCACTCGTTTGTGGTTGTTTTTTCTATTTGTTATATTATTTAGGCGTTTTGCATCTTTCTTGATGGCTTATTTTTTCACATGTTTACCCGGGCTTACTACACCTATAGACTTATAGACCGATCTGTAATAATTCGATTTCAAATTATATGATATCGCTGCAGCTTCACATCGCATTTGGTAGCCTCCTTTGAAAGAAAAATTTATTCTTTTGCCACCAACAAATTTTGCTACAATACTATTGTAATGCTCTGCAGCATTATTTGTCATATTCCGAATCAAACTTTCGGCATTAGTTGCTACTCGATTTAAGCAAAGAAGTATTTCTTCATACAAACCACTATTTTTAAATTCTGGAATACGATTTTTCTCTCCAGATTTATTACCTTTACAGTAATAAATTTCACAACTGTCATGCTCACCAAATACATGATGAATACTATTCAAAATATCTTTTTTTAACAATTGAACCTTTAAAGAAAACTCCATGTCCATTTTTTTTCTTTCATTTACCGCACCAACTATAGCATTTCGTAATCGTTTAATATTATTATTTAGATACTTTCTTTGAATTATTGGTATGTTTTGCCTTTTTGAACTAATTTTTCTCTGAGTAAGAGCACGTAACTTGGTGCAATAGTTGCGTAATAAATGATTGGTACACTCTATTTTATGGACAATAGGATTAAATCCATATGGTCGATGTTCCTGCAGTTTTCGTGTGACACTACTATCTCCATCACCCACCAAGTACGCAAATTTTACACCATGCATGTCAATGCTTTGATTGAAGCCTTCTAAAATAATTTCGGCTTCCATACTGCCAGATGTTTTGTTCCAGTTTTTGAAACATTTATGTTCTTTAACTTCAATCTTTTTACTTTCAGCTCTACTACAAACACAACAATATTTATTTTTTATTCCTACATATAAAATTTTGCCCGTTCTGTATCCAACTATGCAACCCACACCCGAAGCAGAATCGTAATTTACATTATATGATCTTTTTGACCAGGCACCATCGGCAATTACAGTTATTAGTGGGTAGCCATCAGCATCAATATTTCCCTCATTTTTAGCAAATTCTGATTCCTCCTTCCCTGCTTCCTCCATTGAATTCCATGCAATATTGTGAATATGTTCAGCTAATTCGTTTTTATATGCTGCATATGTTTTTCTTGTCATACAAGGAATATTACATATCGACGTAAATTCCTCAAGTTGTGAAAATCCACAGCCTATCGATGTTGTTCCTAGAACAGCAGCTTGATTTATATCCATATGTTGGGCAGCTTCAGATCTTATTTGTTTAGTTTCTTGACAAATTTCACATTTCATTGTAAACGTGCTACAGAATCCGACGCGCTTTTCTGTGATGATATTTAAATTCTCGATAGAACAAGAAAATAATGAATGATGTTTAAATGTTTTTAGTTCATTAAAAAAATAAAATATGTCCATAAATCTACGGTCGCAGGCGGATTTATAACCGTCTAAAAAATAACAAAAAAATTAATTTATTTTTATTATGATAACAAGATACATTGTTGGTGTAGGTTACATAATATGTATTTTAAATATGCAATCAATGAAAAAAAAAATGAAACACTGAAGTCAATTTATTTGATTGCAACATTAGATCTCCTAATTTAAAAACGGTTTTTAATAATTTATTACTCATCCAATAATTCTAATGCCTAAGTATATCTATTTTTATATAATTAAACTAAACTCTTTTAACTATAGAAATTTCCATACTTTGACATTCTGTAGGTATATTTTATATTGTTGAAACTGAAACTGAAATAAACTACACTTATGAATTTCTCTTATTTTTATTGAAATTATTGTTACACAAAGCTACTCGATATATATAGTTTTTAATTCTAATATTTTTTGTATTTTTACACTTTTGATCTTATTTAATTTATTAGAGTAGCAATAATCGTCAAATTAAAAAATATATATTTTATTTCGTTTCATATTTCTAAATTATTCTAAATTAAATCTGATTAATATCAGTATAAAAATTAAGATTTAGTTTTGTATTTTCCTATTTATAAGTCGAATTTAAAAAAGGTATACGTACGGCTAGTTCATTGTTGTCCACTTCATTAGAAATACTATCATTGGAAATGAATAAATTTTTCCTACAAGATGGTACAGAACCCTGATGTGTAGAAGTCGACGATGTCGGTTCCTAATAATTATAAGTTTACAAACATAAATAATTAAAATAATGAATATAACATAAAACTTTTGCAAGTACTTTTAATTTAGCTGCACGCACTGTTCTTAATTTATTTTTTACGCTTTTTCTTATTTTCGTAAGATTTACATGCTTAGTATTTGTTCTGCCCATGATTAGCGAGATAAGGTTAAAATCTTAAATAAACTCAAGCAACACAACCCACATAGGTATAACTAAAATATTAAAATTGTAAATCTTCTATAAAACGCACTATTATTATATATTATAATTAGCGCGACAAGGTTAAAATTTTAAATAAACTCAAACAACCCACATAGGTAATAACTAAAATATTAACAAAACGCACTATTATTTTTTAATACTGTAAAATCACAATTTACTTCTCATTTGAATAGTATCAGAATGCCGCAGACCCCCTTCCACAGATACAGAGTGAACCAATCAAAACATAAGCCATTACTCGCTCTAACAGTGAACTAGGCACGCTATCTTACGAGGAAAGTGTGAACTAAATTTTACGATTTCTAGGAGTTTTTAAAAGTGAAATATTGTTAATATTGTTGTAAAAATTAGCAATTTATAATATAAAATATGTTCATAAAAGTATGAATTATCGATTTTAATGAATGAATTCCAATTATTTATGATTTAAAGCATAATAAACCCTCCAAAACTTGTACTTAAAAATAATGAAATTTAAATATTATTTACTTAATTATCTTAAGCATTATTTTAAATTTGGTCCTATAGCGCACTTTATACATGCTTTATTATATAGTGTACAAAATTTGAACAAATTTACTGCAAAAATACAGCTACAAGACTAGTTGAAAATTTGGCTATATCAAGAAATGTTCTTATTTGAATTTGATATAAATCAAATATGTTCACAAAAAATTAGAAAAACGTCCTATAGCGCACTAAATCTGACCTTAAATATTCATTATACAAAATTTCAACATTAAATGTTGGATAATATAGCTTCCAGACTAGCTGAAAAATGTTGCTTTTTCGACTGCAGCCTCTTAAGTTAAGTACTGACTTGTTGAAACTACTTATTATTAATTTTACAAGGTTGCACTACTTTTAAGCGAATATTTGACGAATCTGAATAAAGAACACAGATTAAATATAACACTTAACCCATTAAGTACCAGTGTCCTATTTATAGGACAGTGTGAATAAACATTTTTTTCACTAGTTAAAATTGGCTCAAATTTTAAAAAACTTCTTGAATACATTGGTTATACGTCTATAAGTTGTAATATATTTTTTATAATAACATTTTTTTAACAATCCTTGAATAAAAAAATATAGAACTTAGCATTATTTTATTGGCGTTACATCATTATAAATATTTACAAAAAAATTTACAAATAAACATTTTTTTGAGAATTTATCATATTATTTCAATTGATAAATGTTTGTGGTACATTATAGTAAGATGTTTATTGAATAAATATTTATAATTGTTTATTTATTAGTGGGTTGAAATGACTGTCCTATATATATATGACGCTGGTACTTACTGTTATCCAAGCCGTCTTACTGTGCCACAACTCGCTTTGATAGAATTAGTTTTACAACGAAATGCATCAGCATCAGATGTGTGTATAGTTTATTTAATTGTTGTAAATCTTTTATTGCAAGTATATTATTTACGGTAAGTAACAAATTATTTAAATTTTGCATTGTATTTATTGCATAGATATTATTTTTGGGCAAAAATTTGGGCAACTATGTATCGGAAAGCGCTATCTTTACAAGAGTTGGAAGACATTATAAATGATCCAAACTTTATGGAAAGCGGAGACATAGATGTAATAGTTCTGCCGACTGATCCCGATTCTCTTTCTGATAAAGACGAAGCAGATGACAACGTTATAGGAACAGCAGCAGTAAATGACGTGCCTGGAGAACTTATTATACAGTGCAATTTATCTGATATTTCTAAACATTCTGAAACCTCTGAATCTGATGATATCAATGTAGCAGGACCTTCAAATATCCAAAATAAAAGTACTGAAACAACTAAAGCGAAAAAGAGACATCATCTAACAGATGAAACATGCGCGTGCCGCGTATGCGTGGAAAAAAGTGTTATCAATTTACACAAAACTTGAACCCGAGGGTACATTGGCTAACACAAATACTCAAAATTTCATATCTCGTTTGTCAAGCAAGTCTCGACTTCAACTCAAGAGTCTCGAGTTGAAATTTTTGAATATTTTTTTACCATAGATATAATTATAATTTGTTATAAAAAATATTCTTTGCCAATTTGTGTGCTTTTCTTATAAGTATAAATAAATAAATAATTATTCTTTGTTGATGTTATTATTCGTAGTTAAATAACAGTTGGTATTAATTTAAAATAAATAAAATTCCTTTTTGATACACATAATACAAAAGGTTCCTTTGATAACTCTAGATACCAGTGTCCTATTTATAGGACACATCATAACTCAATTGTTTCCTAACTGTTTCCTAATCAGATATACATGTTCAATGCATATTTACCAAAAAAAAGTTATAAAAATAAAAATAATTAATTTGGGACTTAACGGGTTAAATACACTGGACTTTTCTTCACACACAGGTATATTTTTCGTTTAATATAACACTTTTTACTAATAGTAATACTAAAATTATTGGGAGAGAATTTGCACACGTGTTACTAAAATAATAACCGCTAGATATGAACTGATCTTCATTTTTCCCTAAACAAAAATTCTCTAAATGCTATATTTTAGCAGATATTGGCGGAAAACCGATTTTTTGAGCCTTTGGGGCCATTTTTCGCCCCCGTACAAGAAATTTTTTTACAGAACTTTTTCTTATTTTATAGTACCTGTCAATCCCGACAAATTAATATAAAAATTACATTGGTGAGCGATTTTGTCACGGTTGGACGCTTCATTTACTGGACTAAAGCTTAACGCTCCTTCATCATCCCGTCTCGCGCCGGAAGTCATTTTAGTACGCACGTTTAAAGGTCCCTAAATGAATGGCATTTATATGTGACCACTCGCATTAATTTAATTTATCAACGCCCGGTCCTTACCTTTCTTCCACATCAAGAAAAAGAGATTACAGGGTCTTGATTCAGTATAACGTCATCTCTAAAAATATTTTGACACGTAAATATTATGGATAACCACTTCATTACAATTTATATTGGAAAACCACGGACAAGTAATGATCCTTATACAAATGTTATAATTGTAGAAAAAGGATATAATGGAATAAAATATATTATATAATTATATTTAATTATTAAGTAGTCCATAATGAGAAATTACTAGGTCAAATCAATTGTAATTTAGTAAGGATGAATTATTAATGATAATGCATTATAAATAGATATTATATATTTATATAATAGCACCCAACAATAAACTAAATTGTATTGTATGAAGGTACGTGTGTGTTGTAGCAAAAATGCTATTAAAATTAAAGAACCCCGACATGGAAAATTTCGTAAAATATGGAAAAATGTTATTAAAATTTAATGGTAACTGGCCAATTAATAACGATAAATATTGTTTTTTGTACAGTTTATACAAAAACCTGTATTCTCGAGTATTTTCTGTGTTGTATCTTATGTCATTAACAGTGTATCTTTATCAAAGTTTGAAGAATTTTGAAACATTTGCACGAGCAGCTTACTTTTGTGTAACCAACTATTCAATCTTGTTCAAATTTTTTATGCTATCAAAAAAACAATTATTGTTTTCAAAAATTTTGAATGATTTGGATAATAATTTATTTGATACTGAAAATATTAAACAAAAGAAAATTGTTATAAAATGGCTAAGCGTGTCTAATTTTTACGGCAGACAATATTATCTATCATGTTTAATTGCTGTACTATGTTTCTTAATGTACCCGTTTCTCGACAACAGCGAAGAGTGGAAACTACCGATTGAAATGTGGCTACCATTTAATATACAAACATCTTTAACTGCTTACACCTTTGGTTATTTAATTTCGTTAGCTTTTCTCATGTTAACTTGTTCAATTGGATTAAGTTGCGATGTGTTACCAAATGTTTTTATGAATATAACATGTGCACAAATTGAAATTTTAAAAGATAATATTGAAAATGCCATATTGAATATTTATGATGGAAAAATGATTGAAAATTATATTTTCTTAAAACAACAAAGAATAATCAAAGAAAAATATAATTTTGAATATTATGAACTACTTCAAGAACAAGAAAATAAAAAAATAGAAATTATTCTCAGTAAATGTATTAAACATCACGGTGCAATTATAAGGTAATATTTATGACAAGAAAATATAAGTTTGATAAAGAATGTAAACAAATATTTTTTAGGTTATTAGAAGATGTCGAAAACTTTTTTAATCCAGGATTATTAGTCATGTTTCTTGCAAACGGTGTAACACTATGTATGATTGGTTTGCAACTACTTACGGTAATTCTAACTTATTTTATTTTTAAATCAACCACCAGTAGTCCAGTCAGTGGAGATTTAAAAAGGTCGTTGCCTTACAAAAGGTGGGGTAGTAATGATTTTTTAATATGTAAATTGAGTAGTGACTCTGATGAAAAATAGTTTTCGACCTTGGGGAGGGTAAGCGCGAGCCGCCATCTTCAATGGAAGATGCAAAAAAACACGTTTTGACAGAATAAATCGGTAACGGTAAGTGGCAAAGGATAAAATTTCGAAACTTTTTTGAATTTATACTTTTTTTGTAAGTTTAACAGGGACAGAGATACAGTCGAGGAAAGATGAAATTTAGCGAAATTTTTACTCAAAAAAAAGTCAAACTTTATTTTGTGATAGAAGCATAAAGTTAGAACATATATTATAGGTACATGGGTCCTCACCTCTCAAAAAAGTGAAGCCACCCTCGGAGGCCGCACAGAGGCTGTGTATTGCGAGTTGCATAACCAAATTTTCAGTTTTTTTTATTTATCTTGAAAATAGTTAATAATACTGGTAAAACTAAAGCCCTAGTTAGTTATCAAAATATTGTACCTAATAGAAAAATGTTCGTAGAATTTAATGCAGAAAACCGGAAGTCGATACATTAATCCATTCAGAAGTTACAGTTCATCAAACACAATAAATATGAAAAATTTTAAAATTTCTAAATTTTCTCTTGAAGAAAATCTTAAAATTTTGGTTTAACTAAGGCATTCAAAAATAATTATAAAAAATCTATCTTATAGAAAATTGTTCGTAGAATTTAATAAAATAAACCGGAACTCAAAATTTTTATTCTTTCAGAAATTACAAGTCATTAAACACAAAAAATATTTTAAAAGCTAAAATTTCTATATTTCTTGAAGAAAATCTTATAATTCTGGTTTAATCAAGGCCCTCAAAAAAAATTTAATTAATCTATCTTATAGAGAATAGTTCGCAAAATTCAATAAAAAAAACTGAAGTCTTAATTTTCATTTGTTCAGAAGTTACAGGTTATTTAAACACAAAAAATATGAAAAAAGTTAAAATTTTGTCTCGAAGAAACTCTTAAAATTTTACGTTAACTAAGGCCTTCCAAAAAAATTAAAGTAATACTTCTTATAGAGAATTGTTCGTAGAATTTTATAAAAGAAACCAGAAGTCAATATTTTTATTCGTTCAGAAGTTATAGGTCGTTAAACACAAAAAATACGAAATAAGCTAAAATTACTTATTTTTCTCTCTCTCTCTCTACACTCTACAACTTTGCTCGACTGTATTTCAGTCCCTGTTAAACTTACAAGAAAAGTTTAAATACAAAAATGTTTCGAAATTTTACCCTGTACCACTATATTTCAACATTTTTTTCATATAACGAACCGTTACCGAGTTATTGTGTGAAAACGTGTTTTTTGCAACTTTAATTCAAGATGGCGGCTCGCGCTTATCCTCCTCAAGGTCGATAATTTGTATTTTTTATCAGAGTCACTACTCAAACAACATATTAAAAAATCATTACTACCCCACCTTTTGTAAGGCAAAATTCTTCACTGACTGGACTACAGTTACACATTTCAGTTTTATTTTCTGCATCGTAGAAAAACAAAAATGCAAATCAGAATATACTATACTTTATGCTATCATAGCAATTAAGATAAGGAGATTGTATCGTTTGCTTGTTGCCCAGTTTTTTTTTTTCACTCTTATACACGCCGAGAGCGGTACGCTCAAAATACAAATTATGAAATTTAGTAAGTCATGTCAGAGACGCAGTAATATTTTGTACAAAATTAAAACGAAGGTCTTTCAAATCGCAGTTATATATTATACAAAATAAAAACGAATGTCTTTCAAATATTTCAACTAAACCGAATGTTCTTATTGTAGTTAAAATGGAAATAAGATGTGTGTACTGTGTAGGGTTTCTGCGAACGATTCCAAAATACTCGTATAAGTATTAAAATGAAAATACAAAGTAGTGTAAGCGATAGATGTAAGCTTGTGGAACATTCATTAGCATCATGTTCGTGTTGAACATTATTTTTCACTATATTATGATAATATAAAGTATAATAAATTAATGTTTGTTTGTCGGCGTAGTACTATTACTATTAATACTGCGGCATTACGGTAGTTTGAAGTCACCAGTAAAAGCCTCTATTTATACAGAATGTTTCAGAGTTAGAATTATAATTATTTATTTATTGTAAAGTAAGTACATGCGCAGTACGTCAATTTAGATATAACATAAAAATTATAAAATGTTATTACACAAGTAGAATTCGTTACATAGACTTATTATACTGGGTGTACAAAAAGTTCCAGGACTGTCAAATATCTGGAGAAATACGCATCTGGGTGCCTATTCTAATTCATATATCAACTTGATAAACCAAGAGGATCTTGTTATCCCTGTAGCGGATTTTGTTAGAAAGCATCATTAGCCCAGTCAATTTATACATTCGACCTTGCAAAAGATCATGTAATTCTAATTTTTTAATATGTTGTTAGGACTCATGTTAACAGTAAGAAACCAAATTTGCAGATTCGAAAGACCTGTGCGACCTGCGTAATTCGTAAAAACCTACAAAATTTTCGAAATTTTTTCAGTTGTTGCCTAATAACTCGTAAACTATGCGTTTTCGATATAAGTCGATTTTATCATTTTTAAAGTACATTAAATTTGCAACAATTTAAGCCCAACCGCAGCTCTATACCTCCAAGAGTTTCCGAGATAAGGGACTTTTAAAATTACCAATTTTTTCCAAAAAATTTAAGTTTAATTTTTTTTGCTTTTTTCGTAATTTTTGTGCTTAATTAACTGTAATTTCTGAACGAATAAAAATATTGTTTTTCGGTTTCTTTCATTAAATTTTACGAACAATTCTCTATAAAATACATTATTTTAAAAACTTTTTAGGGCGTTCATTAAACCAAAATATCATTTTTTTCGAGAGAGAATTATTCAAATTTTTCATATTTATTATAAAAACATTTGATATTTTGGCGTAATGAACACGCTAAAAACATTTTACAATAATGTATTTTATAGAGAAATGATCGTAGAATTTAATAAAAGAAACCGGAAGTCGATAACTTTATCCATTCAGAAATTATAGCTCATTAAACACAATACATATAAAAAAATAGAAATCTCTTTACTTTCTTTCGGAAAAACATTTGATATTTTGGCTTCATGAACGCCCTAAAATCTTTTTAGAATAATGTATCTCATGGAGAAATGGTCGTAGAATTTAATAAAAACAACCGGAAGGCAATATTTTTATCCGTTCAGAAGTTATAGCTCATTGAACATAATAAATATTAAAAATTTCTCAATTTTCTCTCGGAAAAACATTTGATATTTTGGCTTAATGAATACCCAAAAAAGATTTTAAAATACTGCATCTTATGGAGAAATGTTCGTATAATTCAATGCAAGAAACCAGAAGTCGATAACTTTATCCGTTCAGAAGTTACAGTTTATTAAACACAATATAGGTAATTTATAAATACAAAATATTTGAATACTTTCCTCGAAAATTTTGTTGATATTTTGGCTTAATGAACGTCCTAAAAAGTTTTTAAAATAACGTATTTTATAGATAAATGTTCGTTCGGAAGTTACAGTTAATTAAACACAAAAATAACGAAAAAAGCTAAAATTTCTCAACTTTAATTTTTTCAAAAAATTGCTAATTTTAGAAGTGCCATACCTCTGCAACTATTCGACGTACAGGGCTGCGGTTGGGCTTAAATTGTTACAAATTTAATGTACTTTGAAAATAATACGATCGACTATATATCGAAAACATATAGTTTACGAGTTATTAGGCAACAACTGAAAAAATTCCGAAAATTTTGCAGGCTTTTACGTATTACGCAGGAAGCACAGGTTTTTCGAAGCTGCAAACTTGGATTCTAACTACCCTAACTCATCCTAACAACAAATTAAAAAATTATAATTACATGACCTTTTGCAAGGTCGAACTCTGTTTTGTGTATAAATAGACTTGTTTAGTGGTTACGTCACACTGGTTCCAAACTGGTTCGTTGCTAAGACCGTTGCTATGCAAGTCGGTAAAACAGGCTGGTTTGACGTTTGCCGTTTGACAATAACTGCGTCTTTAAATTTATTTTGACATTTAATTGTTTTAAAGTGGCTTAAAAACACGTAATAAAGTTTAGTTCGGTAATAAATTATTTTATAAATGATTTTTGATTGTCAAACCAAACTGTTTTATCAACTAGCATAGCAACTACCTTAGCAACGAGTGGCCATTTTCTTGTTTGGAACCAGAAAGTGACGTCACACTAAACAAGTCTATTGACTGGGCTACATATAAAGCATGCTCTAGACGATTTATATTTCTCTGCCAAGTTATTTTTTTTTTCTGGGACAATTTGAAATATGAACATAATGCGCGTTTTCACATTGTTGTTTTTTAATAATTGAATAAAACATTTTTTTATAAGCGCATTTGTAAATGCTTTTATTAATAAAATAATATTCGTCTAAAACGGGCTTACATTAGAAATTATATCAAGACTAGTCATAAGATAGCGACACGACATGTCGCTATGAATTAGAATAGGAGGCCTGATCGAAGAACAGAAAAACACGTATTCAATATTTTTTTAAAATCTATCTAATGACATCTAACACGACTCTCCACCCTCCACCCTTGGAGGCGGGCTGGGGGGTAACTTTTAAATCTTAAATGGCAACCCCATTTTATTATTACAGATTCGTATTCTACGGAAAAATAAGTAACTTTTATCTCAAACTTTTTTTTTTAATTCACGACAGATGGCGCTCTGGACATCGCGTAGAATAATTACAGAAACGGTAAGTGATCTCAGGAAATAAGCATCCGATCGAAAAACAGAAAAATACGTGTTCAATCTTACACAAATCACAATCACAAATTTTTATTCTACGGCTACGATAAGTTAATTTCATCTGACACTTTTTTTCCGATTTGCAACAAATGGCGCTGTATTCGCATTATTCAACTTATTTTTTCGTTTAGAACGCCATCTGATGCGAATTTAAAAAAAGTTTGAGATAAAAGTTACTTATTTTTTCCGTAGAATACGAATCTGCAATGAAAACTGGGGGTTTAGTCCAGTCAAAATAGGAAAAATGACGGTTCAAAATCCGAAAGATTTGAAACTTTGTAGCATTGTTCGGGATTAAACACAAGAAATTTTTAAAATGCCACAATTTTACCATTTTCTCTTCGAAAAAAACTTAATATTTTAGCTTAACCAAGGCCTCTAAAAAATTTTAATATAATGTATATTATAGGAAATTGTCAAAGAAATTCAATTCCGGAGCCCGGAAGTCGATATCTCAATTCGTTTATAATATAGAGCTGATTAAACACAAGAAATTTTTAAAATGCCAAAATTTTACCATTTTCTATTCGAAAAAAACTTAAAATTTTAGCTTAACCAAGGCCTATAATTTTTTTTAATATAATGTATATTATAGAAAATTGTCTAAGAAATTCAATTCCGGAAACCGGAAGTCGTTATCTCAATTAGTTCAGAAATTATAGTAAGAAAATCACAAAATTATTTACATTCTTTTTTAAAAATGTTGCTATACAAGGGTTCCCAAAATCTGAAATTTATAATTTGGATAGAAAAATGTCTGCTAAATTGAATATTTAAAACCGGAAGTCTTTATCATAACTTGCGAACCATTGATCGGGGAATAAATTGTTTTATATAAAAGTTGTAGCAAATTTTATTCTCTACAACTTTGCCATAAGTATTTGTACTCTACAATGCAACGATAACGAGATATTATAGAAAAACCAGATTTTGGCAGCCATTTTGTGGTCCCCACGCCCCCGCTCACCACCTACGGGTCAGGACTTTTGATATGTTCATTACTAGACTTTCCCGAACAATGCTACAAAGTTTCAAAACTTTCGGATTTTGAACCGTCATTTCCCCAAAATGATCCTTCGTTGACTGGACTAGTTGCCATATAAGATTTAAAAGTTACCCCCCAGCCCGCCTCCAAGGGTGGTGGTCTTATTAGGTGTCATTAGATAGATTTTTAAAAAATATAGAATACGTGTTTTTCTGTTCTTCGATCAGATGCGTATTTCTCGAGATATTTGACCGTTCCGGAACTTTTTGTACACGGTGTATAGTTAATAGAATTTAAATCTTGCAGCTCACTGTTAAATAAATATTACAAAGAGTGAGCCAGATATACTCGTAATATCGATAACTCCCATCTACCTACTCACCGACACTGTAATATGCTTTTGTTATTAATCAATTAATCCTTGTAATATTATTCGTTTAAATGTTTCAATTTCTAGATTTTTGAATTCATATGGAAGTTTATTAAAATGATCTAGTTTAAATTGTTTGTTTTAATATGTTTTTTGAAATTAACTTAAGAGTTATTGTATTTGAATTCTTTCTAACACTTAAGTAGCTTAACTTAAAATACAAATGTGGAACCTCAAAACAAGAAAAATATTTCATTTGGAAATGTTCTTGCAAACGCTTCGTTCAGGAGATATTAGCTTCAGAAATTCATTAATGTAAGATATCAATGTGTAGCCATAAAGGTTCTAGCCAAGCAACAAGGCAGACAATGATGAAGTCTCTTGTGTTTCTCATTTATTACTAAAACTATAATAATCTTTATTTTTCATGGACATACATGTATTGAAAACTTCACAATAAAAGTAAGAAGTTAATTTCCAACTTGAGAAAATAGTTTTTTTAATAGTAGACAAAGACAGCTAAAATATATGGAAAAGAAAGAAAAAAGAAGTGATTTTAAATGCGCAGATAAATTTTAAACGCTATCAAAGTTCTTGATATATTTGAGCAGTTTATTAAAAATGTTCAGTCCTTTTACATGAGGCGCGGATTTCACCATGTCATATTTAACACAAGGTAAATGCAAATTGCTATTATTTAAAATTTAATGTAAAGTTGTGCTTATTTAAATATATGTATTTACAAATTTCAAAATATAAAGACCGGTAATAGTTAGGATCTTAAATTGTGTAAAACGTGTCCTACAGAAGAAGTCGCGTCTAACATAAGCTATGTATCTTAGAATTTTTTTGGTACACAAATACTTCAAACGAAGATGATGAATTGCCCTAAAAACAAATGCCATATCTTATTAAGGATTCAGCTTCCGCATGATAAAATATCAGTAATTGATCAATATTTAATACCTATATTTTTAAATGCCAAAATTGATAACATATCGAATTAAGTTTACTAACCAATGTAGGTATGAGGTTTCCATATTTGATTTTCATTTAAGAACATTCCTAGAAATTTAAAATTGTTAATTCTGGAAATGCTTACATTATTAATTGTAACATTCAGTTTAGATCTTTCTTATATTGACGATTATGAAAACGAACGTAATGGGTTTTTTACCTTCCGCTTACCTGTAAAGGAAGGTATTGGAATCATGCTAAAAATCGGGTAGTGAGTTTTTAGTGGATAAGCACGAATTAGGGTCCTTACAATTCATTTTTAATAGTTTCACCATGATGTCTGTATGTATGTGTGTGTGTATGTGTGTAGCTATGTGGTCAGTGCCGGATTTCTGTCAGTCGTATAACTCAAATACGAATTAGCCAAAAATTTTGATATTTGGTA
Source organism: Agonum fuliginosum (assembly GCA_947534325.1). Taxonomy (NCBI): domain Eukaryota; kingdom Metazoa; phylum Arthropoda; class Insecta; order Coleoptera; family Carabidae; genus Agonum; species Agonum fuliginosum. The sequence goes on along the minus strand of OX384045.1, from coordinate 18,538,549 downwards.
TTTAACATTAATTTGTATATAAATTGGAAGAGCTCATTAGATTTTGGTACATATATCTTCACTGGAAGTGATATTTTTTGAAGATTGAAAAGATTAATTGTCAAAAATTTATATAAATTTGGATAAATATAGTATTTATTGGTAATAAGAATAAGAGGAAAAGTTATTTGCAACTTACGTTATAAAAAAATTGTCTTTATCTGGTAGCATTAAAGAACTGCAGTAAAATTACAGAACTGAATTTATCAGATAAAACGTTGAAATCTTGTAATCCATGTTCAGTTGATTTTTGTTTCTGCGTAATATATATATATATTTTCAGAATTAACATAGTTAGTTGAAATTCCGTTAGTGTGGATTAAAGTAACGTATTGTTGTCTATTTGCTAAAAATGAAGATATCCATTGTAACGCTAAATCTCTAATTCCATGTTTACTCAGTTTAGATAATAATATGTCGTTGTTTACACAGTCAAATGTCTTTGACAAGTCACAAAAAATGCCCATTGGATGATTTCTCATTTCAATATCATTGGAAATTTATAGTACCTACTGCACTTACTACACTGGTAACGTTTCGGCCCAGTGGGAAATAGGTACATTTCTACGTACCAGACGAATTCGTATAAATAATTTCAAGGTGGTTTAAAAAAAAAAGAAAAAATAGGTTCAAGGTCAATGACATTAAAAGTTTAGTTTTTTCATGATGGGGCATTTTTACACATTTTACCCTCTTTTACAATTGAATTAAAACAAATAACAAATTAAAATATAAATGTAATTAAAATTGGGCAAAATATTTGTGTGTGTGTGTGTGTGTGTGTGCGTGTGCGCGTGCGTGTGCGTGTGTGTGTGTGTGTGGTCCGGGCCGATGCCATCTGTCGAATAACTCGAATACGAATTACCCAAAATTTTTGATATTTGGTATTTTACAATTGTATACGAATAGGAAGAGCTCATTAGATTTTGGTACAAATATCTTCACCGGAAGTGATATTTTTTGAAGATTGGAAAGATTAAGTGTCAAAAATTTCTATAAATTTGGATAAATATAGTATTTATTTGTAATAAGAATAAGAGGAAAAGTTATTTGCAATTTACGTTATAACAAAATTGTCTTTATCTGGTAGCATTAAAGAACTGCAGAAATATTTAAAAAATAGATTTATCAAATAAAACGTTGAAATCTTGTAATCCATGTTCGGTTGATTTTTGTTTCTGCATAAAAAATATTGACAGATGAGACGGGTGAGAAGGTGGCATACTAGCGCTAGATAAGTCATAAGTAAGCTATTAAATGTAGTAACTGAACGGACGATTGCTTCAACACAAAAGAGTTTTCGTGTGAATGAATCTTTTGATTCAGGTAGTATTGTAATCGCGAAAAATTTCGGTTTTTAGATTTTGATGGAAATATCCGTTTTGACCTTTTCTGAATCCATTATGACTAGTTTCGTCGTGACGTCTATATGTACGTACATACGTACGGACGGACAGACGGACGTATGTGTGTCGCATAACTCAAATACGGTTAGACGTAGAAAGTTAAAATCTTGTATTTAGGACTGTTATAGCATCTAGTTGTGCACCTCCTATTTTTGGTTTCAAACTACAAACCGGAAGTAGTACTTTTTTCAAATTTTTCGATAAATATTTAATATAAGACAAAGTTTTTTATTTTAAATGAAAGATTATGTGATTATTACCTACAATCGGTATTTTATAAATATTTTTGTATCTGGTATCATTTACGAATAATTAAAGTATATATTTATAATTTAGTATTTCGGTATCCTGTAGTCCATAATCGATTAAGATTTGTTACTACGTAAAATTTAAATGATTATGACATGACAGTGACAATAGTAAAATTTGCTGTATATCTTCTTCTGCCGTTTAAATAAAATGACTAAAATATATATGTGAGTATAGTAGCAGTAGTAGTAGTATATGGCGAGAGGTCTTGTAGTGGCCACGTCAGATTTTTTATATTATTCTACATTTTAGTTATTAAGAAAAGTATGAACAGTTTAATAGGCGTACAAGGAAGTCATGTGGTGTCCACATCAGATTTTTATTTGTATATTTTAAATGGGCACCGGATTGTACGTATACATTTCTGTTTAAAGTCTAGATATGGCGGAAGGTTGTGTGATGGCCACGTCAGATTTTTTAGTATATTTTTAAAACTGTTCATTCTTCGTCTATATCAATATAAATCCAAATATCCAAATAAATCCTAATTTTAATAAGCAGAAATTCTTTCGTGACATATATGTATTGACATAAAACTATTCATTATTAATGAATTTCTCCGCAGTCTACCAATTAGAGAAGATTAGGGTTTTCGTGGTTTGAGAATTCTTCTGTAACTTTGATGAATTGAAGAATAATATGTACTTAATCATTAATCGTACTTTAAAGTATTTTATTTATAATGTCACAATTTTTTTTATTTAATCGGCGTTGGCGTTTCACTAACTAATTAACCCGACCTATGTAGGTAATAGGGGGAAGTATTGTAATCGTGAATTTTGACAGTTCGAGGTTTTAATGAATCTTCTCGATTTAGACCCTCCGGAATTCAAAAATTATTATTTAAAAATAGTCGGTCTGTGTGGCTGTCGCTCTGCCTGGATGTTAGATAACTTAAAAACGCCGTGGCATTTTGGGCTGAAATTTTATATTTAATATCTTGAGCCAACGACTGACTCATTACAAGCTTTATTTAACCAGTGGTACCAACTTTATAAACTGAACTTTTTTATTGTTATTTAAATACTACCGTGTGTATTAAATTAAAGCTAAATCATTTTTTTGAATAAATTATTCAAATTATATCGAGTTTGGTGTTAATTTAAAGCTCTCGGGGAGATAAGTTTAGTATAAAAAAATACATTTATGCGATTTTCAATTATTTCTTCAAAAATTATTCAAGTGCATTATAAAATTAAAGCTCTCTGGAAAAAAATCTAGTCGAATAATCAAAAACAACATAACGGATGGGCAGTTGTTTTGTCACATATTATTCAAATTATGCCGAAGTTGGTATCAACTTAAATAGTTCGGGAAAAAAGATATATTTATTTAAATTTAAATAAGAATTTATTTTGATTTATTTATATTGATATAAGACGAAGAATGAATAGTTTTAAAAATATGCCAAAATACTAGTTCGTTTTTGCTATTAGTTGTTCTTCACAAATATGTTTAAATATTCAACTATTCAATTATTATAATAACGTAGCCGTAGCATGGCCTACATCAAGTATTTGTGTGCCATGCTATTATTAACGTTTTACGAACTAGCACTGATTTGGAAACCCTCCGCAGCGACGGATTAAGGGGGATATAAAGTCACATATTATTTGATACAAAAAGCCCATTCTTGCTGTCGCAATATCTCAAAAACTATATAAGATATTTAAGTAATTATTGAAATATTGTAAAGAGGAAAGTTTGTAATTTGGTCTGATGTTATTATTTTGTTGATAAATTAATAATATATTAATAATTTTTAACAACAAATAATTGCAATTTTTGAACACATTTTTCTTTACTTAAAATCTGATTTTTCTAAAATATTTTGACATCATTCCAAAGTTCAAACCTTTATTAATCAATATTTGAAAAGAGCAAATAAATATTTCAAGTAGTTTTTGAGGAAACGCGACATTAGAAAACACCAAAACATAACATTTTCTTTTAAAATATACTGACTTTGGGGTGTGATTTGAACACAGGTCTGTCAGTAATTCCTAGTATCTACTCTTCACCCCAAATATTATGATCGACACCCTAATTCTTAGAAGTAGTAGGATAAAGTAAAGTATATTCAATAAATCTTCAAATCCAAAATTGTATTGGTTCTTGTGGTTTGTTAATATATTTGTGCTATTGTAAATATAATTTTAATTTACTTTAACGATGGGTAAAAAGAAGGATACTGGAAAACGATATAAGTGTCGAGGTATAAAAAAAAACGTAGTCCAATCAATAATCAAATTAGATTTTTTAGTGGAAAAAAATTAGTAGAAAGCTGGATTTTGCTATACACCGTCCCAGTACCTTTATCAACAATATACTAAAGTCTCAATCGATTGGACTGAAGCTTCGTCGCCATTTAAAAAAAATGGCCGCCGTCTATTGTTTTTAATTTTTATCTCATAAATTATTAATATTACGAAAAAAAAAATAATAACAAATTGTAGAGCTCAAAATTTGCTATAAAATGGTATACATGTTTTTTTAATGAAAGTGGTACAGTTTTCGAGAAAATCGTGAAAATGTATTTTGAAAAAAACTATAAATTTTGATCAAGTAGTGGTTTATGTCTCATAATACGAAAACGGCTATAATTTTTTATGAATAATAATATGGATTTCCGGTTTGCAGAATCCAATTTTCTGAATACTCTTCTATTAGTAAAATTATTTTCAAATTTTTTGACGCACAGGTTTAAACACAATTAAAGGATATTCTTACAAAAGTTAAAAAAATTTTTTTTTTAATTTTACTTTTTGGTGTTTAATTTACAGTGACTTCTAATTGGATAAAATTATTGACATCGGCATTGCTGCATACAATTCTCTAGAAAGTTTGTCAAAAAATGATGAGTTTTAAACGTTTGTAGGTTTTAGTTAGGTCGAAATTTTAAGGTTTTTTCTAAGAAAAAATTGAAACTTTTGTAAGAATATCCTTAAATTGTGACTAAACCCGTGCGTCATATAGAATTTGAAAATAATTTTACTCATAGAAGAGTATTCAGGAAATTGTATTCTGCAAAAGGGAAATCCATATTTTTATTCAAATAAAAATTACAGCCGTTTTCGTATGATGAGACATAAACTACTACTTGATCAAAATTTTTTTTTCAAAATACTCTTATATTTGCACGATTTTCTCAAAAACTGTACCACTTTCATAAAAAAAATATGTACCTATACCATTTTATAGCAAATTTTGTGCTCTACAATTTGTTATTAATTGTTTTTTCGTAATATTAATCATTTACGAAATAAAAATTAAAAACAAAATTAAAATACCAAATGGCGGTCGAAGCTTCAGTCCAATCGATTGAGACTTTTAGTATGTTGTTGATAAAGGTACTGGAAAGGTGTAGGTATACCAAAATCCAGCTTTCTACTAATTTTTTTCACTAAAAGACAAAATATGAACTAATTTGACTAGATTATATCCCAGAAAACAAAGGTTTGTTTTTTAATATTATTAATATAGGAACTTTTCAAACAATATTTTTTAAAAGACAATAAAACTTGGTTGTTAATAAATCCCAAATCAAATACTTTTATTTTTCTTTATTATTTCTCCTATGCATTTTAGCGGACTGCGCCACATGCATGATTTTTTTTTTGGGTCATCAAAAGAAACAGTTTTTAAAAATATCTTATATAAATTGTATATAAACAGGTATATGAAGAGTGTCTTGTTATGTTCATTAATTAAAATGTTGAACAATCGGAAATAATTTTTACAGTTCATTTTCAAATGAAACTCAAGTTAAAAATCAAAAAAACAATTATTTGCGGCAGATAACAATTATGGAAATCCAATAGAGATTATACCTGACATGACTGACGAAATGTTAGAAGACTCAAAAAAGAATTTTTAAATTCTTTAATTTTAACAAAAACAGAAATATTAAATTTAGAACAAAATACTTTAAGACAAAGTTCTAACAAAATTTGGAAAGAGGCATGATCATGTAGATTAACCGCATCAAATTTTGGTAAAATTTGTAAACTAAAGAAAACTACTTCATGTGAAAAACAAATATCCATGTTATATAAACCATTTACTGGTTCGGTAGCAACAATGTACAGTTTAATTTTTTATTGTATTTATAGTGAATAAATTAATTTCAAATAACAAATAACACGTGATAATGCGATCTGGGATAATATAGTGAATTATCTAGAAATATTTTACATGCGCTGTTTGTTACCGGAAATAATCGACTCTGGGTATAAAAGGAAAAATGCACATACGAAATCCATCAAGGGAATAAATTTTTGTTACAATCAAAATTACACATTAATTGATTAATTTTTTATATTTAGGATTATATTACTAATTCATTACCTATGTTTTGTATAATAATATACTTTACTTTTTATATAGTTGATTCCACATAAGTTTGTGATTGCGCAAAAATAGACGAATGATTTTGTACGACAAACGTAAATGTATAGGTTTCCAAAATGCAAATAATGGATCCACAATTCCTATTTCTGCAAGTAGAGACTAGAGAGATAAATATTTTTAAATAAAATTGAGGTTTTGTCACAAATTAGGTATATCTGTGTAAACGATATAATGTTGCGCAATCACAAACTTACGTGGAATTAACTATACCTATTGTTTATGATTGCAAAAATTTTGCAGATCACATCAAAGAATTTCGTACATAAATTATTCAAAGTTGTGCACTATACAGCTAAATTAATGTTTTTATTAAAAATAGTATCATAATGTGCTAATGGTTTACTCAAAAGATTTACAACCACAATAAAAGAATTCGATTAGGTAGTTCAATAAATTTAAATTCTAGAGTAAATGATTATTACAACAATACGCATTATATGCTCAAAAATCAAATAACAATATGTATGCTGATCCTTGCACATGTATTGTGTCAACCCAGGTATAAAGTAAATATAAAATAGATAGCAGTAATAATTGAGCAATGCTGTGGTTACAGCTATCCAAATAATTTGTTGCAATTTTGGTTCTTTCGTATATTGAAAACTTAGGCGTCTATTTGCATTGTGCGGTAGAGAGAAAAGATACATTTTGAACATACGAAGAAAAAGATAGAGAACATGGTTTGATGTCCAGAAATGACAGGTCCGTCTGGAATCGGTAAAAGTATTTGACTTTATATTCCCCTTAAGAGTTCTTGGAAAAATACAGGTAAAAGGGTCCGAGCGTACGAACTAGCACTATTATGTTGGGCGTACGAATAAGTAGTGTACAAAACAACACTACACCAGATAATATACACTGCTCAAAACAATTAATCATGTGGTTTATGGGATATCTTTTTTCTCAAATGTAGAATTCATATGTTAATTTATTAATAGATACCTTGAACCTTTATTTCAACAATTTTATTAAATTTCAATTAATACGTAACACTGAACAGAATCAGTCAGAACGAAAAACTGCGAAAAATGAAGTGAAAAAATTGAACATTCAGTAAATTTTCAGTAGATTTATTTCTTATTTAAAATTTTAATAACGTGTATTACCCCCGTTAGCATTAAGGTAAAATATTAAGTTTTTTATCTCAAGAACTAGTGCTTTAAGTTTTTTCATTTTTTAATATAATATTACTTAGTAATTGTCTAGTGCCATGCCGAAGTTTCATTCCATATAAATGCAGTTTCGCGTTGTTATAGTTAAAAAACCTAGAAGATAGTAAAAGTTTATTAATACCTTATTTAAGCTAAGAACCATTGATAACTGTGATATATTTCACTAGGGATTGAAGGATGATGAATAAATTATAAGAAAACGTGTAGTGGTTATATCTGATTTCTGTATATTGTTTCTCTAAACGTGTACAATTCATAACTGATCGCGAGATCCCAAAAACTGTTCTTTCCCGATAAACTTAGATTAATTAATACTAATTACAGACTGTGTACCAGTAGCGTACTCTACAATAACTATGCACGAATTTATTTTAAATATATTCCTTTTAACACTAGTCAATGTATTTTTGTATTACAATGAATTGTTTATAACGTTATAAACAAAAATTTTAATAAATAGTAAAAATCATTATAAAATTAATATCACACAAACTGTTGCTTTTAAATGACTAAATTTTATTACGTGCATAAAATTCTAGTTCAACACATAGCAGTTTATTATGTTTGAAATTATAATAAACGTTTTAGAACATTTTTTGCAACTATAATTTACCGGCTCGGCAAGTAGTGACATGAGTAGCGGTAGCGCGTGAGAGATAATGGTACTACGCTTCCCTACTCCAACTACACAACAATACAAAGGAAGCCAACAGCTAACATATAGCAGTAGCAGCCATGGTATATTTCTAAATATTTCAGAATCCGCTTCGTCGTCGTCCGTTCAAGATATTTTGATATTATAGACCAGGAAATTTTTCAAAAATATACCTCCTAGAGGCAAATCATGTAACAATTAATTGATTAACAGGTTGAATATTATGCTTTGATACTCGCTGAACACGCCTAGATATGTTATTTGCTCGCATTTTCTCTCCTCCAAATTCAAGATGGAGGACGAAAACTGTGTCCGAAAATCAGTTTTTACATTTTACAACTGTTCATATTAGGAAAAAAGTATTATATTTATAAGAAAATCTAGACCATAAAATTCTCTATAAGATAGAATCTATCTTATAGTTAGAAGGTTCTAACTAACATTTTGGCGAAATTTGACATTTTTACATAATAATAATAATAATAATAAATATTATTCATCATGTTATGCAAATAAATATCGTACATATGACACAAAGACAAAAACAAATTAATAATTTACATATAATTATAAGCGTGTCTCACCTAAAATACAATTATTATTATTTTTATAATTAAAAAGAAAGAAAAAAATTAGAGACTTAGATCAGTTGCATAGAATTCCTGAACAGAGTAGAAACAGTGGTGAAGTAGCAGTTATCTTAAATGAATTTTAAAAGTTTTAATTTCTAATTGCTTTAGATCGACTGGTAAATGATTGTAGAGATCAACGTCTGTTGAATTTCGTGCTGAAATCGCAAGTCTATATTTAATAGGGCGAAGAAGATCCCCCGATCTGGTCCCGATAGGGTTCTATCTGCTATATTCTGTAATAAAAACTGAGTTTTTGACCCATTTTTTGATTACTTTAGGAGTTACAAACGTAAGAAAGGTCTATCTACATACACTTTTAATAAAACTTAGAAATATAAAATTCTAACTACTGAGTTAGAACGAACTAGAACCTTCTTGATATAACATATACGTTTACAATGCACATAGAACGTTATTTCCAATATTTGTGAAATTTTCGTGTCGTTTTGTTAATCATTTTATTAATAATAGTTAGTAGTATTGTTAGTTTCCTTTAAATGCCGAAAGAAAATGCTATCTGAGGAAAGAAAAAAATATGTAATTGAGCACATTAATAGTTTTCCCCGAATAGATTCCCATTATTGCCGGGCTAGAACAACAAGGGGTATTTGGAAATAAACCTTAACGTATCAAGAATGTACGATTTATACTTGGAGAAATGTGAACAAGATAATATTCAGGTAGTTATTAAGCATGTATAGATATATATATATATATATATATATATATATATATATATATATATATATATATATATATATATATTTGCTAATAATTTTAATTTGGGATTTCACAAACCAAAAACTGCCTGATGTGTTTGTGAGAAACATGAAGTAGCTACAAACCAGAAAATTGATGTAGATGAGTATGAAAAACATATTAAAGAGAAGAATGTTATGCGCGATGAGAAAAACAAAGATAAACAAAACATGGAGATACCAATACTATGTTTTGATCTAGAAAACGTTATAACTTGTCCTAGAGCCATTATTTTATTATAAAAAAATTAAATTGCTACAATTTAACAGCACATTTCTCAATAACTAAAAAAAATTACTGTGCTTTATGGAATGAATGTACAGCTGGTCGATCAGGAAATGTTATTGCATCCTCGTTTATTAAAATTTTGAAACGGGTATATGAAGACAACAGTGAAATTACTGATTTGAGAACAAGGAGCGATTCCTGTTGAAGCAAGGTGACTTGCGAATGCTACGCTCTGTAGTTTTGTTATCTTTAGTTATTTTTAGATACAAAAGTTCAGAGGTCATCTGCACCCCCCTGTACCCTTTAGGCCAGACGTTCCCTTGATTTTTGGGTGTCTGAGTACGGTTCTTTGATAGCCGAGCTCCAGATAAGTCCAAGATGTAGCCCGTTGCTACGGACATCAAGCTTTTGAGCGTAATTTTAAGTAATATTTTTAATATAAATTCATATATATATATATATATATATATATATATATATATATATATATATATATATATATATATATATATATATATATATATATATATATTTAGTTCAAATGATAAGTCATAAGTTTATTACTTATATATATTTGTGTGTTTTTATTAAAGTTTAAGTCAAATATTTTAAAGTAAAGAGTGAGTTATAGTTTTTTGTATGTCATGATTAGTGCCGCTCCCCAAAACAACCCTTCCTAATTCGACCACGACTGGTTATCACTTTTCCTTAAGTAAACTTCCTTACTTTTTATCATACCCCATATTTCAAGCTTGTTTTGCTACATTGGCAACAGCCGGTAGGATTGTCGTGTAAAGTTCTATAGTTGTTTATACAGAATCGCCATTGATGTTTTTCTAAATGGCTGCGAGTATTTAATTTCCGAACTATTTACTCGTTACCGACAATTCAAAAGAATCTGGACAGTAGCAAGTCCGTATAATCATGACATACTTTTAATAATAATTATATAAATATTGTAAAATGAAGTGATTGTGCAATGGAGTGGCCTAGAGATCCTCGGATTATTCCACCGCCGGGATACTTAGTTCCACCACAACCGACATGGTATGTGCCACCACCATCACCGTGGTTTGTGCCACCGCCATCACCATGGTTCCAGCCAGTGCCTGCGCCAGGGCATCAAGCATATGGGTATGGTTTTGCTACGTATCCTATGCCCGTGCCGCCACCATTGCAAACATTAGTTACCAACATCTACATGGTCGTCGCAACGGTCACAGCCGCCGCAATTAGTAAGTTTGCCAACACCCGAGGCAAATAGGGTTGTTGAGACGCCGCTGCCTCTGGCTGTAGCTAAGATAAGCTTGGCAGAGATAGAAGCCATGCTTGCAGCAGAGCAGCGGTAAGAGATAAGGAGGAGTCTGTCGCAGACGAGTCAAAGGTCGTCGATAAAGAAGATATCGACTGGGCTGATTTGCCCTTGATAGATAGAAAAAAGAGGCGTGCACGGAAGTGCAAGGCAGATGCCTGGGTCCAAAATGACAGCAATTGTGGTACTAGAACCTCTGGTAAGTACACAATGTGCAAGAGGTCTGAAGTTGGCCCAGTGATAATCGTTGGCTTCCAAGGTGGCCGCCTCAAGTTTAAAATGCAAGTTAGCACATCACCCCGGAATAGTCAGCATCGGCGACGACGACGAAGGCGACTACGGCGACGCTTCCTGATTCTATGGCGCAGTCGAAATCGGCCGTTCCGACAGAGACGTCGGATACCAGCACCAACAGCAGCAGCCGCAACAGCCAGATGAAATTCACGATTTCACAGGAGGGCCCAGATGTTAGCCAGAAGCCAGAGACCCTTGCATTGTGAAGAGCCCCCTCCCCCACTTGTGATCTGTGCAGTGCAGTGCGTGCTGTTGATTTTTTTTGTGACAAATTTAGACTATGTGTACCCACACCGCGCGGGCATAAGCCCTTATCACAGACCCTTTTTGGTGTGATTTTTTGTGTTAAGTTTTAAGTTTCTTTTATCGCATTTATAATTATTATGTTGGATTGAATTTTGTTATTTTATATTTTGATACTTGCTTATAAATGATATTTTTAATAATTATGCCCTGATTTAGGTATTTTGATAATATAAGCTTTGTGTTTATGATTAATTCGATTGTTTATTGTATATTCGTATTATTTTATTTGTGTAATTATTAACAGTTTTTGTATTGTAATGTGTATGCTTACTTTTATTTGAATTTTGATATTCTTTGTAATTTTGTTTTATTTTTGAAATTTTTTGGATTTTTAGTGTTTTCATTTTGTTTCAGGTGCGCAGTACCGATTAATAAATTATATCTTTGGGAAGATATAATTATTTTAAGGAGGGGTAGGTGAAGCAAGATGACTTGCATATGCTACGCTCTGTATTTTTATCTTTAGTTATTTTTAGATACAAAAGTTCAGAGAGGTCATCTGCATCCCCCTGTACCCTTAGGCCAGACGTTCCCTTGATTTTTGGGTGTCTGAGTACAGTTCTTCTATAGTAGAGCTCCAGATAAGTCCAAGATGTAGTCCGTTGCTACGGACATCACGCTTTTGAGCGTAATTTTAAGTAATATTTTTAATATAAATTCATATATATTTTTAGTTGAAAGGATAAGTCATAAGTTTATTACTTATATTCGTGTTATATTCGGAGTTTTTGTGTTCAATTCAATATATTTTTAAATAAAAGTGTGTTATTCGAGTTTTCGTTATGTCATGATTAGTGCCGCTCCCCAATTAATCCCTTCCTAAATCGAGCCACGACTGGTTTATCCCTTTCCCTTTAGTAAAATTCCTTTCTTTTTTTCCTATACCACAAAGTTCACCCCTACATTTGCTACACTGTGTACCGCAGAACAGAAATAGTATTATTTCATTAGCTATAATTGAATTCTTAAAAAACAATCCGAATCTAAACAGTATTATTTTAAAGTATTCTATTCCGGGACACTCAGCTATACAAGAAGTAGACAGCGCACACAGTGCGATTGAAAGGAGACTTTCAAAAACCAAAGGGGGTAGTGGGATAAGCATAGTGAATCGGCCCCAGAGCGATTTTGACTTGGCATTATGTTGGCCCTTTAAAAAATGTTTAAAAAACAAGATTTAGGTGGTTACCAGCTTTATAGATACCAATCTCTGCTTACAATCCATAAAAAAGTGATTTTTTGACATTTTTGTGGAAAACAATTTTTTGGGCCTTCGTACGTAACTTTAGTGTAACTTTTGGTAACAGAAAATTAATCTGCACGAATTAGAGAATGTCTTCAATTTTTTTCATATACATCTGAAGCGGCATTTACTGCGAAAAATCAATTCAAAGCCAAAAAAAGTTAAAAATTGACACTTTTTTTAGATTGACCTTCGCTTTTTTCGGGTTGTAGTTGAGACTCTTAAAAACACCAAATACAAAATTTAGAGAATTTTATACGCTTTTAGGCGGAAAAAACCGCGTTACAATATCTCTATTAGATTAGGCGACAATCGCATTTAAGTAAAATAAAGTATTTGCCACCATCGCGCCTGATACGGCATACGACTGGTAGTATGGGTTTCTCTGTCTAACATGTATGTTTGAGGACACTGGAAACGTCGGTGTTGCCAACGGCCAACCTAAATATAACCAAACCAATGAAAAAGAAACTTTTGCCGCGTTTATCATTGCTTTTCAAAAAACCTTGTACTTTTTTTTTCGACATGTTACAACACGTTTTGGATATTTTTTATTCAACTATTTTTTTTATGTTGGTTTTATAATTTTGGAACATTCCGGTTTGTTCAAAATGTTTCAAAATTATGATTTGTTCAAAATGTTCCAAAATTATAAAACCAAAATTAGAAAAAAAAAGAGTTGAATAAAAAATATCCAAAATGTGTTGTAACATGTCGAAAACAAAAAATGTACAAGGTTTTTTGAAAAGCAGTGATAAACGCGGTAAAAGTTTCTTTTTCATTGGTTTGGTTATATTTAGGTTGGCCGTTGGCAACACCGACGTTTCCAGTGTCCTCAAACATACATGTTAGACATGTTACCAGTCGTATGCCGTATCAGGCGCGATGGTGGCAAATACTTTATTTTACTTAAATGCGATTGTCGCCTGATCTAATAGAGATATTGTAATGCGGTTTTTTCCGCCTAAAAGCGTATAAAATTCTCTAAATTTTGTATTTGGTGTTTTTAAGAGTCTCAACTGCAACCCGAAAAAAGCGAAGGTGAATCGTAAAAAAGTGTAAATTTTTGACTTTTTTTTTTGCTTTAAATTGATTTTTCGCAGCAAAGGCCGCTTCAGATGTAAATGAAAAAAATTGTAGACATTCTCTAATTTCTGCAGATTAATTTTCTGTTACCAAAAGTTACATTAGAGTCACGTAAGTAGGCCCAAAAAATTGTTTTCTACAAAAATGTCAAAAAATCACTCTTTTATGGGTTGTAAGCAGAGATTGATATCTATAAAGCTGGTAACCATCTAAATCTTGTTTTTTAAACACTTTTTAAAGGGCCAACATGATGCCAAGTCAAAATAGCTCTGGGGCCGATTCACTATGCGTATCCCGCTACCCCCTTTTATTCTCCCATAGGTCTTATTAGAATTTTGAAAACGATAAACCGAAAAAATCCATACACAATAATACAAATGAAAAACTGTGATTTCAAGAATTACTCTGACTGTTCTAAATTATTTAACTTTAAACTTTTGCCTCGGTAGTTGAATTAAGATTCACACAAAATATTTACGAAATGCAGTACAAAACAGAAGATAGTTCAACAAATTATATAACTGTTAATATAAAACCAAGTCTTTCGAATGCGGTGTTACCCATGTCAAAAAAGTTAGTACCACCACCTTGCCCAAAATTTTTTTGTAGGCCGATAATTTTGTACTAATTTTGGACATTTTTGAACCATCAAAATCAAATTTTGACCCAACGTCAGTTCAGATATTGGACAAACTCGACTTCAGAGCAATAAAACTGGTACCCTGACCTTTATGAAATATAGAACAAACATGCCTGTAATTTTGCACTACCTTTTCATTGCGCATACTGCCAATTTCCAAAATCTACCCCTTGGGGGTTACTAGCAACCTCTTGATAAATCGAATATATGTAATTGAAAAAAATGGCAAACAGACTGGATGATATTTTTGGACTAATTTTGCACTATCCATTGCTCATAGTGCAGATTTCCAAAAACTACCCCTTGAGGGTTTCCACTACCTTCATGATAAATCGAATATAATATGAAAAATGTTCAAAAAATGGCGAACAAACTGTATTATACTTTTGGACTAATATTGCACTATTCATTAGGTGCGTGAAGTTGGCATAAGAAGTGCAGGTGCAAATTCTAAAACTTTGCAGATAATTTGCAACCTTATAATTATTACTTTATCTTATTTTGTTTAAGAGCATTGCCGGTTACTGAGCGATGTCAGATTTGTAGTTTGTACGACATTAGTACAGACAAGCTTGCCACCTTCCCCTTCTACTTTTAAGAAATGCAAAGCCCACTTGTCGTTATCTGCTTTTATATATGTTTGCCCTTGTTTAAAGCATCGGGAGAAAACTCAACACTACTACTACAGTTGATCAACACACAAAAATAAGTTCATCAACAATGTAACAAGTTTTTGTTCAGTGTTAAGTTGAGCTACTGTAAATTATAAAGGGATGATTTAAAAGCAAATACAAAATTTGTATACTTTATGTATAATGTACAACTTTGACTATTTTTAAAAATAAAATGTATTTTTCTCGATTTAAAATGTAGGTAACTGTCAGTCAAAATGGTAAAAAAGTACCTAGAAATGCTGATAATATTAATATTTTTATTTATGAACACCATGTAACTTTTGTGTTGATACTTCTCAAACACATTTTTATAATTAATTTAATGGGCTACTTGCATGGTACTGAAAATGAGATTTTTATAATAATGAACTTAATGTTAGGTCTAAAATATTGGTAAATATGCTAATTTTATTTTAAAACAATTATATGTTTTTAAGTAAATTGAGAAAGGAGTTTTGCTGTGACGTCATAATTTTGTATAAGGGATATAGCAGCATTCTACGTCACATCACATGATTCAGTTTTCATTAATTAATTTTGGGCTTGTTGATAAAAATTTTGTGAAAATAAAAAATACGGGTCCTATCCGATTTTACCTCTTCTTAAAAAAATATAGAGGTAATAAATAAATCATACAAGTTGTTACGGTTCACCAAGACTTCATTCTTTTGTATCCTAAAATTTATATTAAATATAGTAGCTGCTTAACATATTTCATAATTCATACCTTAATATTACATAATTGTTCCATTGTTGCTTTATTTCACCGTAGAATCACTGTAAAATATTGTGTTGTTTATAGCGCTTGACAGTTCTTAATTGACACATTCTTGTTGTAGTTCCAAGAGTTCCCGCTTAGTTTAAATTCAATTTGTAACTTTATTTAAAAATACTACAGCAATTAGCTTCACTTCTAAATATCAATTATATTTATATTCCCTTATTGTGTAATTAATTTATATTTATTCTGAAGGCTGGTAACCGCACAATCGAACGTAGCCGACGTATTGTTGATTTACTGTTGGTTCGGCAACCAGAAGAACTCAGACGCAGCCCAGGTCGACGGCGAAGCACCCCGATGCAATATTAATTAGTTTATAATATTAATTGTTCTTAACCTTGGCGGGTTAAAAAGACTTAAGTCAGTTATTAAGTGACCGTTGGTGTGAGAGAATTGTTCAGCGATAGTTAGTATTTTGCCATTGAATTTGTATTGAAGTTATTGGAGTTTTGGAAATATTTAACTACTCAAATTTGAGGATTTACGCTAGCATTTCATTGGGAATTTATTCCAC
Organism: Agonum fuliginosum; assembly: GCA_947534325.1. NCBI lineage: Eukaryota > Metazoa > Arthropoda > Insecta > Coleoptera > Carabidae > Agonum > Agonum fuliginosum. The sequence goes on along the minus strand of OX384045.1, from coordinate 18,522,089 downwards.
GGGACATTACCCGGATTTTTAGACGCACCAGTCACGCATTTTTATATTACTTCGAAGCCGCTCATCAACTTAGGCTTCTTATTTTATTCTTATTCGTCGTTTATTTGGATTTCCGTATATTTTATTATCGGAATATTTGTTGTTGGAAAATCCTTTGTGGAATTTTCGTGGTTGCTGGAAGTTTTCTTGCGTTGTACGAGAGTTGGATGTTGGAGAGGGTTGAGTTCGAGACGCGTGCAGTTGTAGTCCAGTGCCGCCATTTTCCTTCCGCCATCTGGAACCAGGCTCGAATGTACCGCCATTTTCCCCACTCCCACGCCACTGTCTGCCATCAGGGAACACAGATAAGCAACTTATCATTTTATAATTTGGTTATATTGTTATTGAATAGTTTATCCCCGAAATATTGTATTAAATCATACTTACTTCAGAATATTGAGTATTCGCTTCGTGGTAGTAACAGCCGATCTTATGTAAAGTCTGATCAATCGAATTTCACTGTAGTTTACCTTATGCGTATAGTTGACGCAAGCTTTTCCGTAGTTTGTGTTACGACGGCAACAGCTGTTAGGGCACTCGTAGTCATTTAAGTTAGCGCAATACGTCATAGGAACGCTTTTTGTCGACTAACGGTATCCCCCCGTGACTTCGTTGTGCGCACGTAATTTTTGCACATTTTAACGACGCCCTGGTTAGCTTACTTGTACATTCGCTACGCGATATAGTTTACATTCTATGATTTACCATTCATCGTTTGATCGGATCCCGATCGTAGCTACTTATGTCATTATTTTGCTGTATGTATTTGAACACTACGTATTTAGTTTTATCCATATATTTATCTACACAATCTCAATTATTTACTTATATTTATGCAATTCTAAATTCGTTTAATTCATATACTGTACATAATATTATACTCACCGTCATTCTGTTTAATTTTCAATATATGTTTCACGTTAATTGTCAACTTGCTGGTACATTATTTATACGTTACCTGATTTCCCTCCGGTTTGTTGATCAACCCTTAAGGTTGAACCATTTCCAGGCAGATCAACTGGCGTTCAAAATTTACCATCAAGACTCGCCCCTTTCTTCACTGAGTTTAGTCCGTGGTTCGGCCGGCTTTTGGAATTTGACACCGGTACCGTAGCAAAATAGTTCGGCGCTCTTATAGAGTTGCACGTAATAAAGTATCCCATTATAAAATGTTAAACTAAGAAAGTATTGTTGTTTGAATATTTTACATAGGTTATCTATACATAATTCAACTATAAATAAAATGCTTAATTAAGAAAAAAAATCCCTCAGAATAAATAGAATGCCATAATATAAATCGAAATTTTATCATCATATTGAGGTTATCATTTCTTAAGGGTGTATAAATAAAAATCATGATTTCTTTGAAACAAATTAAGAATCAAGATTTTTATTAATTCAAATCAATATTTTCACAAAATGTGCTAGTTTTGCAAATTTTATAACAATACCTAGCTGGAATTTTTTATTATTTAATAATACTTAAATACTTAAAACTTTATTTATCAATACATAATTATAAAAAAAATATCGTGATCTTCGGGCATAATTTTAATAAATAATAAATTTAAATCGTGTTTTCTATGTCGTTTATTTATTTGATTTATGTACTTATAGTTATTTTTATATACCAAACCTGCTAAAGGTCTGTTTAGCATGCGACGGAATTTTTTGCCGAAGCTTCAAAAATCTCGAGGATACTAAACACATTTCGCAGACGAGGTATACACAATATATTTTTGTGTACAGTGCACATAACTAAAACACACATTTTATTTTTGTAACAATTTTCAAAAATATGTGATATTGACGTGCCAACTCAATAAATTCGCAGCCGTTACTAATAGCAACGCGGTCGCGAAATGTATTGTACACAAATGTTTTACTTCGCGGCCTGAATTGCGGACGTTAGTGACTTTTTTGACAGTTGCGTAAAAATAATTTAATTGATTTAAATCATATAGGTACCTACATCCTATTTTTTATACATGATCGTATGAAAATATTTTGTTGTTCCTTTTCTGAAATATTTGATTTCAGGTGAATAATTTCTGGCAATAAATAGTTTAAAGAAATAAAAAATGTTTAACTTATTTTTTATAATTTTTTCTTTCCAAAATTGATCAGTTCGACATAGATAGTCATGTGAAGTTTAAAAATTTAAAGAACATATTTTACGAGTACGATTGATATAACAATGCATTATTTTGTTTACTTTTACTTTACTTATAATTTCTTATTACTAATTACCTACCTAAATAATGTTTTCGACTATTTTACTGTGTTTATTCAAATTTATTACATACAAAAAGTAAGTATTTTGTACAATCCACAATTCATTAATCCCTTCTATTCCCGGAAATTTCATTCATGTATATCAGTATGAAAAGATGGTGGAAAGTAACAAGTTGTGTCTATGTACCGAATGTAAAACTGAAGTTAAATTTCAAGAAGAATTTATAGTTAAGTGCAATGGACTGTGTGGAAATAATTTCCACATGACTTGTGCCTCATTAAAAAAGACTGAATTCAACTGCATAACTACACATACTTATATAAACTGGTATTGTAAACAGTGTATTAGCGTGTGTAATAATTTTATGATATCACACACTAGAGACAGTGAATTAAAAACATGTATTGAATAGTGTGTAAACTTAATTTTAAATCAAGATATTATAATAAAATCACTAAACTCTGAACTTAACAGTTTAAAAACTAATGTAATTGACATCAAGGGTGACCTTGCCAAAATAATTCATTATTTATCTAATAAACAATCAGATGCGCCTACCGAAGCGGTGGCCAATGAAATTAAGCAATTTGAATCTGCAATATCAACAAATAGTGAAACGGTAGCTGACAAAGTTAATCCACCGAAATCTGCAATATCGACAGCAACAAACAATAATATGAAAAAACAGGTAGATGTCTCTCACAGTAGTAAACATAAACAAAATTATAACCAACGTATAAAACACAATTCTAATAACATTAGAACCGAGATTAGAACTAATTCTGTAAAAAATAATTTTATTATTGGATCATCAGTTTCAAACTCTGCAGTATCCTTATGTGCTAGTGAAAAGCGTGCATGGTTGTACGTTGGTAAATAATTACTCAAAGATACTACAGAGGAACAGTTGAAAAATGATTTAGATGACAAATGTCCAGGAAAATCTTTCTCTGTTGAAAAAGTGTCAAAAGTAAGTGATCATAACAGTGCGTTTAAAATTAGTGCAGTTTTTAGCTTACTAGATACTCTTTATGATGACTCATTTTGGCCAAAAGGACTTGTTGTAAGACGTTTTAAATTTTTTCGATGATCCAAATCAAAAACTTTTGAACAGTGAGCAACACAAAGGTACTGAATTCTCAAATTTCACCATCATGCATCTCAATATACAGTCTTTGCGAAATAAAATTGAAGAACTTGAAGTATTTCTTGACGCCCTTCTTGTGACATGTGTATTTCCGAACATTGGCTGAAGAACGAAGAACAGTCGATTGCCAAAATTAACAACTTTTTCCTCACTGTGAGGAAAAATAGCGTACTTCACAAGTGGGAGAAGTAAAATGCTCCTGTAACTCGTGTCCTGATTGGCCACGAGCAAAGCGAGACACTTGTGACAGAATTATTTTACTTCTCCCACTAGTAAAGTAATATACTATTTTCTTACACGTACTGTAGAAGTGCCTACTTTTCTCATTCTTTTTGGTTGGAGAAGTGCGTGTTTCTCCAACTGTGGGAAAAGTAAAATGAGTGAGAGAAGTCCGTGTTTCTCCCACTATTTTTCCGCCGCAAGCGAAGTGAAGTTAACGCCGCATCGCGCGTATTATAGGTATTCAAAAATTCCTCAGGAATCGCGCTTTTTCCTAACCTCAAAATCAGTCAAACTATATATTTTCAGAAATAGATTTAGAGTCCTATTAATTCGAAATGGATGTGAGTCAACGACAAATGAAATAAGTAAACAATAAATATGTACGAGTATATAAAAAAATAATTATTTATTATTTTTATAAATATTTATAACACAATTTGAATAGTTTTATAAATTAACACCTTCGTTAACACTGGCCGATTTCACTTGTGTGTTTGTGCAAGTGGAATTGGCTCGGGAATTGGTTACTGAGACGGTAGCATCAATTTTTTTTCGGATGAAACTACTCCATTCTCTCTCAAAATCTGGACTGCGATTTTCTGCTTATTCTCGGCAGAAGTCTGTATACAACCGAATCAGAACGCCATCCACCGTGTTCTTTTATGTCGCGAATATCTGCACCTGACTTTGTCAACATTGTAGTGGGGGTTTGCCGGAAACAGTGATAAGTAAATTCTTTTGTATCTCTGGTAACCCCAAAAACTCGGCAATTATTTTCGGCATAGGTACTTCCTATTGTATTTATCACAACAGGTGAATTTGTGCATCAAACATTTCTGTATGCCAAAAAAAGCTCATTGGAACAATGTTTAAACCGAAGTCCTATGTAATTTCTGACAGTCTGTACTAAATTAATACCATCAATATTTCCAACAGTTATAAAAAATTCTCTACGTATTACTAGTTTTGGTATCTGGAATTACGACTCTAAAACATCCTTCATCTATGACATTGCTTATGTTGTTAATTCCACTCTTCTGCTCTGGATCCACCTGCTAATCCAAAAATCAAAACAACCTGAAAATTATTATTATAAGTTAAAAAATCACATGACACGTTGTAAATATTCCTTACCTTCCTGCGTAAATATTTCTCGCTTTCCGTTTTCAACATCGAATAGGTAGTAACACCAAAGTGTTGATGGCCACCTTCTAGTTGTTACTTAACTCTTCAAAATATACGAGCAATGCTTTTTCATTACATATGGCCTTTATGGCCTTAATGTTCTTCGAATTGCACCACTGTTCCTACCAATTTAAGACCAATTCATATTTGGATCCGAATTTTGCAGGGATAAGTTCGGAGATCACAGTCTCTGCTTCTTCCTCGATATCAAATGGCACATCCGACGTTTGTTCTTCGGAATTATAACTCATTTTAAAGCATTTGTCACCATGACTAATTTATTATTCTATCAAAATGAGTTTATTTTAAGACAATTATAGCGGTGATAGATAAAACTAGTATTAAATTAATAAATAAATTCAAGCACAGCTGCCGTACTACCTGCTACTTCTCCCACTAGTAAAGTAATATACTATTATTTAGCAAGTAGCTTTCATCGAAAAACCTTAATTCATGGTGGTGTAGCAATATTTTGTAAACAAAAAGACAACTTTGAAAAAATGTTAATCATAGAAAAATTTAATATAGAGCAACTTTTCGAATGCTGTGCTATTAAATTTAAACTAAATTCTATTACTACGTATCTAATTGACAATATATCGTGCTCCAAATACAAATATTAAGATCAGCTGGATCTTTGTCTGATTGAAATCTTAAAATTTTAGAATGATAATTGTAATTTTTTCATATGTGGTGACTTCAATGTTAACATTTTGATAGATTGCAATGAGACAAAGTCTCTACTGGACCTAATGACTTCTTTAAATTTGTATCCTGCTATTCTAGAACCAACTAGAGTAACAAACAATAGTCAAACGTGCATTGATAATATTTTTACAAATTTTGACAAAAGTTCTAATATCGAAATATAATACCTAATTGAATTTCAGATCATACTGCCCAGAGCGTAACATTGATCAATATTATAAACAATAATGGGAAACATATTATTGAGAGAAGAGTTTACTCTGCAAAGCGGATGGAATTTTTAAATCACTATTTAAGTAACATTGATTGGAATAATATATATCTCACAAAAAATGTAACCTCAAAATTTCAATATTTACTTGATACATTATCGTACTATATCGAATTATCTTTTCCTTTAGAAAAAATAAATGTTTCTAAACCCAATAAAATGTACCACCCAATTTGGTCTGACAACAGATCCCACCGCTGCCACCAATTATGTACCACCCAAATTGTGCTGATAACAGATCCTACCGCTGTCACCAATTATGTACCAGCCAAATTGGGTGTACAAATAATAAGTTGTTGGGTCCTTGTCGAGACTGGGAAACTAGTATCAATTAATACTCAAGGTTACAAAAGTATAAAAGTATATTTAATAAGTTTAATAATAATACCATCTTACGTTAACCACTTATATCTATGCTGTCACATACTGGAATCGGAGCGCAACTGAATTGGAACTATCTATTACCCTATCTGTATCTTATTTATACTCATGTACGAGTCCTTAGTAAGCAAAACTAGTATTTGCAATACAAACATATTTATTTATATTTATTTGGTAACTCTTACCTATTAAACTAATGACTGACGTCGCACATACTTAATTGTGATGACTAGGAGTTGTTACAAAAAATTGGATCACAAATTAAATTAAACAATGCTCACAGCAGCTGAAAGAAAAATTTCACTTATAAAAGGATGGTATTATTAGTAAACAGCAATATTTGTATGCAAAAAACAATTATCGAAAAATAGTTAAAGATTCAAAAAGAAATTATAATACTCAGTTAATACAGAACTCGTTGCACAGTACCAAAAAGATATGGAACATTATTAATAATAATTTCAACACCGCAACTAAAAATATTCATAGTAAACCAAAAACGCTTTGCAATGATACTGAAGTAACTTTTAATTCCATGCACATGGCAAATATGTTTAACGATTTTTTTGTTGATACAGCACAGAAACTTGTTGACAATATTTCTCCAAACTCAAAACCAATTAATAAATGCAACACAAATTTAATAACATGCAATAAGTCTATCTATTTATAACCTGTATCGGATTCAGAATTAGTGTCTACTATATTGACATTAAGCAACTCTTGTGCAACTGGAATTGTTGAAATCCCTGCTAAATTGTTAAACAGTTGTTTTAGTAGAATTATTGAGCCACTACTTCATTGCATCAATTTCAAGTGGAATATTTCCTAATGTATTGAAAATAATTAAAGTCATTGCTCTGCATAAAAAAAGGTCCAAGGAACATGTGAATAACTACAGGCCCATTAGCCTAGTGTCTGTTTTCCATAAATTGTTGGAAAAAATTATGCTAAATAGAATACTGCCATTCTTAACCAAACATAAAATAATAATTGAGGAACAACATGGTTTTCTTAGAGGCCGTAGTACAATAACAGCCCTAGCTAACTTATCTAGATAGAAATATAAATACATATTCTATTTTGATCGACCTAAGTAAAGCCTTTGATTGTGTCAATCACGAAAAGTTGTTGAACATACTGGAACGATATGGTCTGCGAGGCAATTGTGCTTCTTGGTTTATGCCATATTTAAGTGATACAGCGCAATTGGTTTACTATGATAATTGTAAATTAAACCAAAAGCCAGTACTTTCTGGTGTACTACAGGGGTCGATATTAGGGTCTATTTTATTTTCACTTTATGTGAACGACATCAAAAATGTTCTAAACGCAAATAAATTCGTAAATTACGCAGATGATATTTCAATTGTTATTCCAGAATGTGAAGTTAATCCAGAGAACAGTTTGTCCATGTTAACTCAGAATATTTCTGACTGGTTTGCTAATCTTAATCTTACTCTAAATGCTTCTAAGTCTGCAACTGTTAAATTTTCAACTAGTAAACGTCATACTAGCATTTTAACCAGAACAATCAAACGATTCCGCAAGTTAACAGTCAAAAAGTTCTGGGTATTATATTGACTGAAAATCTGAAGTGGGATGAAGATATTAATGTCAAATGTACTAAATTAGCTCCACTTTGTTATGCTCTAAAAAAACTTGTACAATATACCACCAAGGAAATAGCGAAAACCTTTTATTTCACGAAATTCCATAGTTTAATGTCATATGGTATCATTTTCTGGGGCCGCTCTCCAACAGCCAATCGCATTTTCATTTTACAGAAACGAGCGATCAGAAATATATTTAACCTTAGCTGTAGAAGTTCTTGTAAACATAGTTTTATAAATGAAAAAATATTATCATTGCCATGTTTTATATTTTAAATGTTATTTTATTTATTAGATCCAATAGAGATCAAATTTTACAGTTTGAAAATTGTCAGTTATAACACTAGAGGAAAAGACAATTTTATATTACCCAAACATAAATTAAATTTATCTTTAAATGATCCGTATGTATCAGGAATCAAACTGTACAATCATTTGCCAGAAGAAATTAAAAATATTGATTCTTTTAAATTATTTAAAAATACTTTAAAATATTTATTAATTAACAAATGTTACTTTATATATATATATATAATATATATATATATATATATATATATATATATATATATATATATATATATATATATATAAAAAATTATATATCTCCACACACTGTATTTCACCATATTTCATTACACCCTATATATGTTTCATCAGCATCCTTGCGATAAGTAAAGAGATAAATACGCTAGCATCTACAGAGACGGGGTCAGTCAATCTGCTTCCGTACGCTTGTATATCAAATTGTAATATTATCTATCAATATAATAAAACTGTATCAAAGAGAAATAAAGTTTTTAAAAACCTAATTAAATATCTCCGATACATAATTATATATATATATATATATATATATATATATATATATATATATATATATATATATATATATATATATATATATATATATATATATATATATATATATATGTTACAGTTAGAAGATTATGACGACACCGACTACTACTAAAATTTAATTCATAAAAATAATATATAAAACATAGTATGTATGTAAAAAAAAGAATTAAGACAACAGAATAAATAAAATATTTTATGACATAATTTGTATTTTGATATAATTTTTCCTTTCGAGCCGGGATAATAATAATACATTTATATTTGACACAACAGGTAATAAATTACATTGGTCCTTCGAAGCCTTTAATGACTCAACTGTAAGGAAATACTACGTTTCACTGTTAATCATCAATATGTCCGATATAATTCGTCGCAGTGTACGAATTAAAATACAAGAACAGCAAAGTCAAAGTGTAGACAATAATAAAGATAGACCAGAAACATCCACGAAAGCAAATGTACCAGAAATAGAAAACACTAAACCAGTTGAAGTTCCTGAAGATGACAGAAGAAGTATAAATAGTCACTTATCTAGAAAATCTTCAGTAAACAGTGTAGTTCGACAAAAGTTAGCTATTCAGTTAGAATATGCCAAGAAAAAGACACAAAAAGAACAAGAAATATTAGACTTAGAAATGGCACTAAAGTTAGCTGAAATAGACGAAGAAAATAGTATTATAGCTAATATACCAGATATACCAGTTACTTCAGAACAATCTAAAGTAGAAGCATGGATTGACAGACAAAATGTTTCTAATAGACGACAAGAAGAAACTCAACTATCTGAATCGACACCAAATATTAATGTAGATAAATTATTATCACGACAATCACTACCTAAAGAACTACCAATATTTAGTGGAAATCCAACAGAATGGCCAAATTTCATTTGCCAATTTAGAAATTCAACTGACGTCTGCGGATTTACTGACGAAGAAAATCAATATAGACTGCAGAAATGTTTAAAAGGGAAAGCTAAAGAAATTGTCAATTCTTTATTAATTTTACCCAAAAATGTTAACAAAGTAATAGATATATTAGAAAAACTATTTGGACGACCAGAATATATAATTGCGATGTTATTAGAACAAATCAAAAGAATATCACCGATAAAAGAAGATAAATTAGATCAGCTTATTGAATTTTCTGACGCTGTCAACAATTTAATTTTTACATTACAATTATTAAATGAACATGATCATCTTCGTAACCCATTACTTTTGCAAGAACTAGTTAATAAATTACCAACTAATTACAAAATGCGTTGGATTAAACGAAGTATCTTCTTACAGTCAACTAATTTAAAATTAGAAAAATTTCAAGAATGGTTGGCCGAACAAGGAGATGTGGCATGTCAACTTCAAATTCCTTGTTTGTCAAATTTTGAAGATAAATATGGTTACACTTCCAAAAATAAATCTAAAACGGTATTTGTTACTACTAGAAATGAAAAAACTTCTTCTTGCTGCTGTTGCTCTCTTCAGAAGCATCATTTAAGTAAATGTGACAAATTTATATCATTTTCAGTTATAGTTACGTATATGTTTCTCTTGTCTTATACCTGGTCATGGTGTGAGAAACTGTCTTAAAAGAGCATCGTATGAAATAAATGGATGTAAACGACCACATCATAAATTACTTCATAAAGAAAATTTAACTACAAATACTAGTACGAAGCACAAAGATCAAAATATTACAAATGAAACAGACTGTCAAACAAATTGTCACGTGTCACATCTGTCAAATGACGTTTTATTAAAAATTATACCTGTCAAACTATCTGGAAATAATATGACAATTAATACATTTGCTCTTCTGGATGATGCGTCAACTGTAACTTTAATTGACGATGAAGTGGCAAAACAACTTTGTTTGGACGGCCCGGAGACACCTTTACATATTCAATGGACAAACGAACAAAATACTACATCAAAAGTAGTAAATTTAAAAATAAGTGGAGAAAAATCTAAATCTTTCTTCATACGTCATGCTAGAACCATTTCAGGATTATCGTTACCAACTCAAATTATTGACATGAAAAATTTAGTTGAACAATATCCATATCTTGATATCCCACAAATACCAAAAACTAAATTTATTGGAAAACCTACAATATTAATTGGACAAGATAACTGGCCATTACTTATAAATAGAAAAACAATATTTGGACCTTGGAATGGACCTGCACTTAGTAAAACAATATTGGGATGGGTTATACATGGCAATACCAGTAACCAACATCAACCAAACCATCAGTACACTTGAGGAGGTAACATTCAATATCCGACATGTCCATTTTTGATGAAAATGAGTTAGACATCAAAATAAACCGTCATCTGCGTCGATTGGTGCAGTCAGATTTTGTCAAAACAGTACTAGTCCAAAGTTATGCGCTTGCAAAAATGAGGGATCCATTCAAAATCAAACACGTCCAAACCAGTTTTTGTACACAAATTGCATCACAAACCGACACGTCCAATAATATTTCGATACTCGTATTCAGAATTCAGTCAAAATTCGATATGTCCAAATCTCACAGTTCTTTCACGATTGCTGCTGTTTGCGTAGAGCTGGTGTATTTCTTGTGTAATGAGTGTGGATTTTAAGGATGTTTATTGAATAAGAAGCGAAATGGATGCCACAGTTTCTGAAATTAACGTGAGTTTTCGCAAAAGTAAAAAAAAAACAGCAAACGTGAAATGTTTAAACTTAAAAAGTAAGGTTATATTTCCTGAGTATTTTCCTAATATTTACAATTTTATACTTATGAAAATAAAAACGTAAACTATTCACTACTGGTAAAACCAGTGAAAAAAGAAAATTTGTTGAAATTAAAGCAATTGAAGCTCAAAAATCATATAAAACCAGCTAAATTGAAGGATGTTAGAGAATTACTAGAAAAACACTATAACCGACAAGAAGGTGATATTACGATTAAATGGCATTATCTACCAGAATTAGAGTATTATAGAAAAATACTAGAAGAGGATACAGGAGATAATGTTAATGAAAATGAGACGAAGAGACAAGAGATGATGAAGATAGGTGCAATTGCCTAGAAGACGATTGTGCCCTTCAGATAAAACCATCATTATTTTTTATTTCGGTATCTGTAATCGTTCCAGAATATTTTTAAAAGTTTAATAAGAGTATATTATTAATTCAAATTAGTTCAAAAATTCTGCTTCGTTCAAATGGCTACATGTCCACAACCAAATTCAAACAAAAACCCACATATTTGTTATATTCGCTGTGGACTGTACAATTGATAAGATTTTTGTTTGTAATTTTAACACATTGTTCTAGTGCCCATAAAGTAAAGTCCAGCTTTTGCGAAATTTAAAAATATCTTTTACTTTTTCGTACACAGTTTTTCTCGATTTGTACGAATTGTGAATTTTGGACATGTCGGAATTTGAATGTTACCTCCTCACTTATCATATTTATCATGAAGTAAAAGACGATTTAGACATTCGTCATGACATGGTAAAACAGCAGTGGAATATAGATAATCTCGGAATCAAGTCAACAACAAATTCAAATTTGTCGAAACAAGATATACGAGCACAAGATATTTTAAATTGTACTGGCGTGTATAGCGGCCAGTATATATTCAGTTTGCGTTACAAAAGTTTCAGTTGTAAACATAATGTGGACGAACGAGCAACGCGCTTTTGCCGTTGAAGTCTATAATCGCCACCCAGCGCGCGTTCCGTATTCGATTCCAAATTCCCCGTCGTCAAGTCGTTCCGGACCGAAAATCGATTACGTCTGGGTAAAAAACTTTCGGGAAACAGGATCTGTTGTCAGGAAGAGAGGCGGACGACCTCGAACTGCTCGAACACCCGACAACAGATCCTGTTTCCCGAAAGTTTTTTACCCACAACGTAATCGATTTTCGGTTCGGAACTGCTTGACGACGGGGAATTTGGAATCGAATCGTCAAGTAGTTCCGGACCGAATATCGATTACGTTGTGGTAAAAAACTTTCGGGAAACAGGATCCGTTGTCGGGTGTTCGAGCAGTTCGAAGTCTATATACTTTCATTATTCACTTCACTGTATATGAATATAATTATTGTTAACAATAAATACACATACAATTCATACCTTTATCAATTCACCACATCAATTCTATTATCTGAATGAATGCTTGACACAGCTACACAAGTATAAAGAACCTACCTTACATCAGTTATACATTAATTATCAATCTATTTAACATCATTCCGGGTGGGTTGTTACGTATTGTCATGTTAGGTACGCTTTTAGTTAACGTTTAACGTTTGATTTCACTCCTCATAAAATTTCAATACCTTATATGAAAATCGATTCTTAAGGAGTAAACTCCAATAACAAATGATTAATAAAATTTTTGAAAAAACAGCATTGAAACATAACAAACAGAAGTAAATGATTTTAAGTATTAAAAGCTAATTGGAAGATTTTCTAATGTAAAGGCTCCCAAATTTTGTAGGAAAAAATCTTCATCTTGGTAAACATCTGCGTACGGTATTATTATAAACCTGGGTCTGATCTTACAGTCGATGAACAATTATTGGGATTTCGAGGGCGTTGTGGGTTCAGGCAGTTTATGAAATCTAAACCGGAGAAATATGGTATAAAGATATGGTGGGTAACAGACGCCAGTAATGCTTATCCTTTGAAAGGCCAGATTTACCAAGGAAAGCAGCTTGATCAACCTAGAGAAACGAATCAAGGAGAAAGAGTTGTACATGATCTTGTTTCGAAATGGAAAAACTCAGGCCGAAATGTTGTAATGGATAATTTTTTTACTAGTGTGCCACTGGCGCTAAATTTATAGAAAGAAAATACTACTCTGGTGGTAGTCCAGTCAGGAGAGTCAAAAATTAACTGAAACCCAAGACTAATACATAACCAAATGAAATTTGGCATGTGAGTAGTTAAGAACATACAGAAACAAAAAAAAAATTCGCTCCACCTCGGTATGCTCCGCTTCCCACAAAAATTTTCAGTTGAAACTCAAAATTTTCTTGTAACGCATTTTCCTCGAAAACTATCAAAGATTTTGGAAAACTGTTTTGACAGGATGAAAGCTGAGGAAATTTGCTATCAAAATGGTCTTTGAAAATTTTTCATAAGTAGCAGCGTGTAGGCTTCAGCCGTTTAATATTCGAATGACTTGAGAATTTTCTGTATAGTAGGCGCTACATTGAGAATGACGTAAAACATTCGCCGCTACAGAATGAATATGGTATAACTTCGTTAAAGAACATAATTTTGTAAAGATAAAAATTGCATTTTATTCGTCGAGGCTTCCACTTTCAATTGCACTAATAACATTTGAATTTCCGACCCCGTTTATACCGAGAAACTTGCTTTTTAAAGAATCATAACTCAGTATTAGCAGACGTTCAAAGAATTCTCAATATTTTCAATATCTATGAATGAAATTGTAAACTCGTAGAGGATTATATTCACCAAATCATCCCCAATCACATGCAACTATTTGGAGCGTTGTGTGTTGTACGTCCGAAAAAAAAAACTGGTTTTCGCTACCTTCTTTATTTATAGGTTATGATCTTTTTTTAGGAAAACATCTGTTACATGTACGTAGTAGTACAATTGATGAAACAAATTACAGAATCTTGTTGATTAGGATTTGTACTTAACGATAAGCTCATTAAAAATCAATTTACGGGGCCAAAAAGTGGCCTATTTTCAAAAATGCTCGTGCCCGCAATAAATAAAGAAATCTATGAGATAGCGAAAACCAGTTTTTTTTCGGACGTACAACACACAACCCTCCAAATAGTTGCATGTGATTGGGGATGGTTTGATGAAGATAATCCTCTACCAGTTTACAATTTCATTCATAGATATTGAAAATATTGAGAATTCTTTGAACGTCTTCTAATACTGAGTTATGATTCTTTAAAAAGCAAGTTTCTCGGTATAAACGGGGTCGGAAATTCAAATGTTATTAGTGCAATTGAAAGTGGAAGCCTCGACGAATAAAATGCAATTTTTATCTTTACAAAATGATGTTCTTTAACGAAGTTATACCACATTTATTCTGTAGCAGCGAATTTATTACGTCATTCGCAATGTAGCGCCTACTATACAGAAAATTCTCAAGTCATTCGAATATTAAACGGCTGAAGCCTACACGGTGCTACTTATGAAAAATTTTCAAAGACCATTTTGGTAGCAAATTTCCTCAGCTTTCATCCTGTCAAAACAGTTTTCCAAAATCTTTGATAGTTTTCGAGGAAAATGCGTTACAAGAAAATGTTGAGTTTCAACTGAAAATTTTTGTGGGAAGCGGAGCATACCGAGGTGGAGCGAATTTTTTTTTTGTTTCTGTATGTTCTTAACTACTCACATGCCAAATTTCATTTGGTTATGTATTAGTCTTCAGTCAAAACCTCTCCTGACTGGACTATGGGTACTATGAGACATAACAAACGAGAAATTCCTAAAGAAATGTTACCATCTAAATCAAGAGAACAACATTCTTCTATATTTGGGTTTGCAGATAAACTTACTTTAGTTTCTTAAGTTCCAAAAAAAAAAAAATCAGTAATTTTACTTTCATCTATGCACCATGAACCAGCCACGATTGAAACAAATAATAAACCAGAAATCATACAGCATTACAATAAAAATAAAGGTGGGGTAGATACTCTAGACCATTTTGTTGCAAACTTTAGCTGTAAAAGAAAAACTCGACGGTGGCCAACGACAATTTTTTTCAATATGTTAGATGT
This sequence comes from Agonum fuliginosum, assembly GCA_947534325.1. Lineage (NCBI taxonomy): Eukaryota > Metazoa > Arthropoda > Insecta > Coleoptera > Carabidae > Agonum > Agonum fuliginosum. The sequence goes on along the minus strand of OX384045.1, from coordinate 18,506,675 downwards.
ATCTGGTGTCGCAGCTTATATCTTATATCAAATTAAAAATCCTAATTGGAAATCAACGGATAAATCACGGCGAAGAAATTTTCTAATTGATTTAGGAAGGCAGCTTGTACATCAACATATAGCAAATAGAATGGAAGAAAATAATCATTTAGGAAAGGAAGCCAAACATGGTCTTGAAGCACTGGGATACACAATCATTCCAAATACCACAAATAGGGTAACAACAACGATGAGAAAACAACGCTGCATTTTGAGCCCACGATCTGCTGACCGAAAAATTAAACGAAAATGTTCTAACTGTAAAATGCATGTTTGTCCTGAACATAGTACTTCCGAAATATTATGTAACATATGTAACACTGGCGAAATGTAAAAAGTAATAAATGTTTGTTGTTTTAAGTTTAAGTTTCTGAAATGTTAAGAGTTTCATTTAGTTTTTGTACTTATACTTTAAATAAATTATAAAATAGTTATGTATAATACAATTATTTAACAGTTATGTATTAATACTTCCTATATATTCGTCTACAACTAATTACAGGGACATACGTTACGTTCAATTCCTTGGGGTCCAAGAAAACCCCACTTGCACACTAACGTTATTTTTAACTACTGTCCAGTTGAAGGTTAAATAAAAATATGTACTTTGGCCTATATTTAAATTGACTAAATACGGTTTCGAAAACAAAATTGATTTTGTTGACATCTTTTGTTTATTTATGAATAATAGATGCAGAAAATTTGATCTATTACTGCCACCAACAATGGAAAATTTAGCAGATTCTGGGACTACAACAACCCCCAGTACGATGTAAGTCGAAAGTGTTGCTAATTGTAATTATTATTCACGTTATTTACATAGATAAAACGGAAAAGCTAATTTGCCGAGCGTTTGATTTTTTTTCTTTTAACAATGTACTCAAAACTGCGATAAGTATTGTTAAATACAATGCACCCCTTTCCAAGAAAATGTAAACTACCTACATTCTTTTACTTCCTAAATTAACTACACTGTATAGCATGAATAAGTTTCAACAAATACCTAATTCTTCTGAATTTAGTTATTTCCATTTTTACCTTCCGCTTACCTGTAAAGGAAGGTATTGGAATCATGCAAAAAATCGGGTAGTGAGTTTTTAGTGGATGAGCACGAATTAGGGTCCTTACAACTCATTTTTGATAGTTTCTAGATGATGTCTGTCTGTATGTATGTGTGTGTGTGTGTGTGTGTGTATGTGTGTGGTCCGGGCCGATGCCGTGTGTCGCATAACTCAAATACGAATTGTCTAAAAATTTTGATATTTTGTCTTTTACAATTGTATACGAATAGGAAGAGCTCATTAGATTTTGGTACAAATATCTTCACCGGAAGTGATATTTTTTGAAGATTGAAAAGATTAAGTGTCAAAAATTTCTATAAATTTGGATAAATATAGTATTTATTTGTAATAAGATAAAGAGGAAAAGTTATTTGCAATTTACGTTATAAAAAAATTGTCTTTATCTGGTAGCATTAAAGAACTGCAGTAAAATTTAAAAAATAAATTTATCAGATAAAACGTTGAAATCTTGTAATCCATGTTCGGTTGATTTTTGTTTTTGCATAAAAAATATTGACAGATGATATGGGTGACAATTTAGCATACTAGCGCGTGAGTTTATTTTAACGTGAAACATGGGATTTTTCATATCCATGGTTACGAATTTGACTAATTTCTGTTTGAATATTTAAGATTTTTATTTATATATTTTAAATGGGTACCGGATTGTACGTATACATTTATGTTTAAAGTCTAGATATGGCGGAAGGTTGTGTGATGGCCACGTCAGATTTTTAATTTATAACACATTATTATACTTGAGAGTTTTATTAGTTCCATTGTAATAGAATCGCATTAAATTAATTTGCCGAGTGTTTGACACTATATTTTGTCTCTCTTAACAATGTACTCAAAACTGCGATAAGTATTGTTAAATACGATGCACCCCTTTCCAAGAAAAATATAAATTTTCTATATTCTTATACTTCCTAAATTAACTACAATGTTTATCATGAACAAGTATCAACAAATACCTAAATCTTCTAAATTTAATTATTAGTAGATGAACCCTGGGCGGCCTGTCTCTTGAGAACGGTTCTGTATCGTATCATAAATTAGAATTATGATATGAAAATGTGAATAGTCAGCACTGAGTATGTATGTTACCGTTAAAGCGTATAATCCCGTTATTTCATGGAATAACTAGGTATTTCATGAAATACCGGTATGTGGTGGTTAAATTATAGAATAGTTTTGCCATTTCATATTTTAACTAGTTATTGCATAAATTACCTAGTTATTCTATAAAATAAAGTGGTTGGATAAAATAAAGTATGAAATATATAGATACGGGACGGAGATTTTAACTTGAGGAAGTAGTAGGGTCCCGTAGTTAGTACGTCTCACTATCCCAGGCTACCCAAAGGCGCGCGTAGCGCAAGTTGGAGCGCGCAGTCCTCGAGTTATTTTTTAAAGTGCGCCGCAGGCTAACCTAATAAATATGGTTGTACCAAAACCATAGTTTCGTAATGCCACTGACACACAACTTATTAAAAAATAATGAATTAACGTGATTTTTGAGGTTAGAAACCCTGGTTTACAAATCATTAAACACTTTAAATGGAGTCCAGCCGATATTACATGGAATAACTAGTTAAAGTATGTAATAATAAACTATTCTATAATTTAACGGCCACAGACCGGTATTTCATGAAATACCTAGTTATTCCATGAAATAACAGATTACACGCTTTAACGATAACATGTACATATAATAAATTTAATTGCATTCCCAATCCTGTAAAATTTTTAATGTGCAAAAATATTTCTTTTTAGGAACAATATTGAACAACCTAGTGATGACACTGACTCTAATGCAGGAAATGCAATTGAAATAGAAGTCGGTCACCTCAGTGAGCACGGAAATAATATTAGGAATTCATGCAATAATTTTATTATTGAGGGCAGACGAATAGTTCAACTAGATCAATTTTTCCAGTCGTTAAAATTAATAACTGAACATGGGCATAAATTTGGGTGTAATTTCAATAACTTGAATATAGTTGAAGAAGAGCGACAGGGATTGAATTCAGTACTATCTATAAAGTGCGCAATGTGCAATTCTATGTATAACGGGGGTTTTGAATAGTTTTTTACTACACAGACAAAAGGATGGGTGATTAATAAATGAGAATGAAAGGAATATATATAATATAATAATACAGTAGTAATCATTAAATGGAGACTATATTAATAAACAGGAAAACTAATATTTAAATAAAATACTTGAATTTAATAAAACGACACTTTCGACATTTGTCTTAAACGTTTAGGAAAACCACTAATTAATTTGTTAACTAATTAATTAGATGGAGAAAACACTAAACAAAAGTTCGTGATGAATTTTAGAATAACATTAATTAGCAACTAATATATTGCTATAGATTACGAAAAACACACAGATAACAAAAACACACATAAAACATAAAATATTAACTTACTCAAAATACATAGTTTCACATTCACAAATAAACAAATAAAAACGGAGAGTATTGAGATTTACTTTGAGCACAAATAAACAACAATTAAGCCAAGACAAATTATTCAATATTTAAAAACGTCTTCGCAATTATCAAGAACGTCTTTCTCTTTTGAAATCTTAAAACTATATGTTTTACGAAACGAAATATGTTACAAAAACTATGGTTCAAAGCCATCACTTAATTCTTAAAATAGTTTTCTGACCGTTGCTACAGTGAATCTCAAACATTTCCAAATGAAGTTGAAATACTTTTCATTGAACTAAACGGTTTCCGTATTTTACATTTTGACATCTGCCGAAATGCCAAAATGTACATTTTAGAAACGGTGAAACTGATATTTTAACAACATAACCAGATGGACTTCTTAGAAGTCGGATAAACACGTGGGAAAAACCGTAGAGCTTTTACAAAAATATTTCAACTTACAAAAACAATAATTATTGATTCTAGTACAATAAATTAGCCCTGCCACATATGTTTTCGGTAACAACAAATGAAACAAAAAATCAGGATATGGATACACTTGGTGTAAATACAGCAGCAGTTGAGGGGATAATGTGCATCGGTGCAGGATTTTACAATCTTTAAGAATTGTTATCTTCATTAGAAATACCTTGTATGAGTAAAAACACATAGGTACTCAAAGTACCACAATATTGTCAGTGATGGTGTTCGATGCATATTTTTGTATACGTTGTTAGTTGTTATTGATTGGACACAGCGGTCACCCCCACCAACTCCCACCTTTTTGTAAGGGTAGTATTTATGGTCCTTCGAGAAACTCATTATATCACAAACATTTTGGTCATTACGAGCCGGATTATAATCAGCGTAACATTGTTAGATAAGAGTGGTAATTCTACGCGTAAAAGTGGAGTAATCAGTGTCCACATCGTGATCGTGTTCAAGTGTACCCGATTGATGTATCACAAGTGATCCAATCCAATCGTCTACAACGACCCGATTGTCGTATCAAGTGATCCAATCCAAGCGTCTACAGTGACTCAATTGACGTATCAACATCGATCCAAACCAGATTGACGTATCCAATCAAGGCATCCATATCATTTCGATTACCGTGTCCAAGTTCAGGACAATCAAGGTCAGATCATTCCTTTTTCTTTATTACAAATAAACAAAACAAGTCTCGACGTTTTTTTTGTCTCTTTTCTTTCTAAAAAAAAAAAATGACTACCTTAGAAGAATTAAAAAATCAGCGTAGACAAACTAAAGGTGCTATTACGCGTCATCAAACGCAAATTTCTAAATTTCAAGAAGGTGACAATTTCTTAACTTTAGAACAAAGATTAACAGATCTAACAAATCTTTTCAAATCTTATAACTCAATACAATCAGAAATCGAAAATATTTCATTCGCTAAGTTAACCCCAGAAGATGACGAAGCAGCCTTAGATGAAGCAAACAATGATGAGCGTACTAAGGTAGAAAACCAATACTACGATACTATCGGACAAATAAATTCGTTATTGTTAAAACACAAACCTGAATCAAATGATGGTTCTCACAGCAATCATTCATCAACCGTTATTAATATAACAAAAAATAATGACACTTCAGAAAAATAACTAATTTAAAGCCTTTGCCATTACCTGTTTTCTCTGGAAATCCCAGTGATTGGTACAATTTTTATGACTCATTCAAATCTCTTATTGATCATGATACAAGCATTTCAGATATTCGCAAATTTCATTATTTACGTAGTTGTCTTAAAGACGAAGCTCTGAGGGCAATTGATAGTTTATCAATTTCAGGCACTAATTATACTAGCGCTATCAGTTTATTAAAAAAGCGATTTGAAAATAAAAGATTGATAGTTGACGAACATATAGCTAATATTTTAAATATAACGGCTGTACATAAAACTTCATATATTGAATTAAGAAAAATTCTTGATACCGTGAATAATAACATAGCTGCATTAAAGGTTTTAAAATTACCGATTGAACATTGGGATCAAATTCTAATCGCGATTATTGTAGGAAAATTAGATTTTACAACTCGCAAGGAGTGGCAAACAACATTAAAAAAAGAACTTCCAAATTTACAAGGTTTTTTAGATTTCATCGAAAACAGATGTCTAATATTAGAATCAGTATCTGCCTTAAAACCTCACCATTCAGAATCTTCAAATTATTTAAAAACTAATCAACAGGGTCATAAAAATTATAATGTGAACAAAACATCAAACGATTCGTTTCAAAATAAAAAGGTTCATCATAATCCATTATCAACAAATGCAATTTCTTTTCAAAAATTCTCTTGCTATTTTTGTAAAGGTGCTCATACAATTTACCAATGTTCAGAATTTTTAAGCAAAAACGTCACAGATAGAATAAAACATGCACAAGACTTAAAATTATGCTTAAACTGTCTTCGACCTAATCATGATGTCAGTACATGTAAAAGTAATTCGGTTTGTAGAGATTGTAAAAAAAGACATCATACTTTAGTACATATTAATGAATTTATCGCATCACCGCCTGCAGCATCTTGTTACGTAAATAGTTGCAATCAAGTACTTTTAACTACAGTTTCATTATTTGTTAAAAATAACAAAGGCCAATTACATCAATGTCGTGCGTTACTTGACCAAGGATCTCAGGCCAACATAATTACATCAAACTATTGTAAAAAACTAAATCACAAACCGTTAAAATTAAATACTTCCATTTCGGGAATAAATTCTCATTCAAGTATGATTAGCGAAATGATCTCTATTGAAATAAAATCGCGAGTTAACAATTACACTCAAGACGTTAAATGTTTCATCATGCCAAAGATTACTGAACCTACACCCGCCTTTAGTTTTCAGAAAAATAATTTAATTCTACCAAATAACATAGAACTAGCTGATCCAGATTTTAACATCACAAACGAAATTGATTTATTATTAGGTGCAGAATTATTATGGAATATTTTAGTTGAGGGTCCAAAACAAGTTGAAAAAGATCAGCCGTATTTTCAAGATTCTAAGTTTGGTTGGCTGATTGGCGGTAGAACTTTCGTATCAAATAATAAAACTTGCAATCTAATATCTATCAATAACAATTTAGAATCGCGAATTGAGGAATTTTGGAAACAAGAAGAAGTTAACGAGACAAAGGACATCTGGTCATTAGAACAGACCAAATGTGAAACTCATTTCTCAGAAGAAAACACTATTAGGAATACAATAGGAAATAGTCCAGGAACTTTAGACATTTAGCTCGGACTCCGGGAAAGTTACACCGATTTTCATGATTTTTTTTAATCGCTTCGAAATCGAATTTGAAACAAAGTTTACCACCTGAGAACACTTGCTTTTGTTTAAAAAAAAAAAAATTCGAAATTTTTTTTTCGAAATTTTTTTATTGTATTATTTCATTTTTTAAAGTAAATTCACGTAATTTCTATTACTAAATTCTCTGAACAATTCTCTATAAGATAGATTAATTTATTTTTATCGTAAATGCCTTAGTGAAGCCAAAATTTTCAGATTTTTGTCGCGGGAAAATTGAGAAATTTTAGTTCGTAATTTTTTTTGTGTTTAATGACCTGTAGTTTCTAAACGAATAAAAATTTTGATATCCGGTTTCTTTTATTAAATTCTCTGAACAATTCTCTATAAGATAGATTAATTTAAAAATTTTTGAAGGCCTTAGGTAAGTCAAAATATTAAGATATTTGTCGCGGGCAAATTGAGAAATTTTAGTTTATAAAATTTATTTTGTGTTTAATGTACTGTAGTTTCTGAACGAATAAAAATTTTGATATCCGGTTTCTTTTATTAAATTCTCTGAACAATTCTCTATAAGATAGATGAATTTAAATTTTTTTGAAAGAACAATAGATACATTAGGTAACATTACCGTAAATTTGTTGTGCGCAAAGTCAAGAGTCGCTCCCATAAAAACGATAACACTACCCCGCTTGGAATTATTAAACGCCGCGGTTTTACTCATCAAACTAGTAAACCAGGTTACTGATTCAATAAATATATAATTTAATAATCGATTCTTTTGGACAGACTCCACAATCGTTTTAGCTTGGATCAAACAGTCTAGTAATACTTGGAAACAGTATGTAGGTAATCGTGTTTCAATTATCCAAAATGCAAGTAAATTTGAAGAATGGAATCATGTGCGATCCAGCCGATATTATATCTCGCGGTGCAACGCCTTTAAATTTAAATAAGTCCACCTTATGGTGGCATGGTTCATCGTGGTTACTCTCAGATGTAGGTCAGTGGCCAACTATAAACATAATCAGTAATGCATCCGATATGCTCTCAGAACGAAAATCAGAACAAATTATCAATTTAGCGAATGTAGAATCAGAATGGTCAGTTTTAACAAAATATTCAAAAATTTTAAAATTAAAACTTGTTATAGCATATTGTTTGCGCTTCATTAAATTTCTTAGAGAAAAAACTCGCCATGCAGCACCATTATCAGCAAGAGAGTTGAATGAGGCTACAGTGGTTATAATAAAAAATATTCAAAGTAAAGCCTTTCCCATGGAATTGTCCAATAACAAAAAACTTCATTCTAAAAAACTTTCAAAATTAGACCCATTTTTGGATTCAACTGGCATAATACGAGTAGGTGGTCGTATAAAAAAGCTTCCATTGGTTATGACCAGAAACATCCTATAATTTTACCGGAAAAACATCATGTAACGAAATTAATCGTAGATTCATTTTATGAAAGCGAATTGCACGCAGGAAGTCAAGCAACTCTTGCTGCAATTAGACAAAAATTTTGGCTTATAGGAGGGAGAAATTTAGTTCGCAAGGTCATTTTTTCTTGCGTTAAATGTAAAAGAGTAAATCCTGTTATACCTTTTCAAAAAATGGGAGATCTACCAAAGGAAAGATTAAACCCATTACGTCCCTTTTATATTTCGGGTGTTGACTACGGAGGTCCTTTTCTTATTAAGGAAGGTCATACACGGAATGCAAAAAAGGTAAAAGCTTATATTTCTCTTTTTGTTTGCTTCGCCTCTAAGGCTGTCCATTTAGAATTAGTTGGAAATTTGTCAACTGAAAGCTTTTTAGCTGCTTTTAAACGTTTTAATTCACGGAGAGGTTATTGTGCTGAGTTATTCTCCGACAACGGCACAAATTTTGTGGGTGCCGAACGCGAATTATTAAATTCATCTGAATTTCAGTCTAAGGTGGGTGATTTTTTAAGTGCAAAAAGCATAAAATTTCATTTTATTCCTGCAAGATCTCCACATTTTGGCGGTTTGTGGGAAAGAAATATTCGAAGCGTTAAACATCATTTACGCCGAGTAGTAGGAGATGCCTCATTAACATACGAGGAATTTTATACGGTTATAACGGGCGTCGAGGTTTGTCTGAATTCCCGTCCCTTAACCCCAATGTCCAACGATCCAAACGCCCTCGATGTCTTGACGCCAGGACATTTTTTAATCGGCGGACCACTGACGACCATTACCGAGGACGACTTCACAAACATCACCATTAACCGTTTGTCACGCTGGCAAAGAGTGCAGCAAATTAATCAGCATTTCTGGCAACGCTGGACAAAGGAATATTTGTCAGAACTGCAACTTCGACCCAAAAATCAACAAGTGCAGTGCGACAATGTTAAAATTGGTGCTATGGTGCTTTTAATCGAAGACAATTTACCTCCCTTAAAGTGGCGTTTAGGCCGAGTTATTGACATACACCCCGGAAGTGACAAATTGGTGCGTGTAGTGTCCGTTAAAATCACAACTGGTGTGACAAAACGCTCCGTAAAGAAAATTTGTTTACTTAGCGATCAATAACTGTTATAGACATTTATCAACATTGTTTATATCAATATTACTATACCTATATCACGTTTGTTATCTAAACTTTAAAATATGTAATTATGTTTATTGTATCTTTGTTTGTTCATTTAGTGTTATTAACATTGAAGTCGTCACCTACTTCAAGAGGGCGGCATGTTCGATGCATATTTTTGTATACGTTGTTAGTTGTTATTGGTTGGACACAACGATCACCCCACACCAACTCTCACCTTTTTTGTAAGGGTAATACCTGAGGGGATGACCAGTGTCTTGAACACAGTTGTAGAATAAACACCACTAAAACCACTACAAGTCTATATCATTTATGGTCCTTCGAGAAACTCATTATATCACAAACAGATGGTTAGGAAAAAATTGCGTTTGAGAAAATGCGAGAAACTGCCAGGAAAGAAGCGGTACATGCAGTAGAACAAGGAAATATAGATAAGAATGGGATACCTTGCATTACGGTTGTAGCTGACGCATGTTGGTCAAAACGAAGCTACAAATCAAATATAAATTCTGGGGCGGCAGCTATTATTGGTCAGCAATTTGGAGAAATTTTGTGTATAGGTATAAAAAACAAATACTGCGCAATATGCAACCATGCCAAACAAAATAATATTGATGTAAAATCACATATATATGTTATAAAAATTATGATGGAATCTAAAATTTTTCTTGAAGGATTTAGCAGCAGCATTGACATTGACAGCAGCTTAAAATTATTGGTGATGGGAACAGTAGTACCTATAAAAAAATGTTAGATTCCAATCCTTATAAAGACACTTCAGTAGAAAAAATTGAATGTGAAAACCATATTTTACGCAAATATTGTAATAAACTAAGAACAATTAGCTCCGACACACGATTCCCTTTACAATTATGGAAATTGTTAACTGCGAGAATATTATGACTACGCCGAGCTGTTGTAAGTGCAGTAAAATATAGAAAAGATAGTAATACGACAACTTTAAACAAAATTAAATATTTAAAGGAAGACATAGAAAACAGTTTGAATCATGTATTTGAAGAACATGTTAAATGTGATGATTATTTTTGAAACAAAAAAACAGAAGACAATTTAGTATCCGATTTAAAAAACTATCCAGAAATGTACAACAGACTACTTATCACAGTTAAATAAGTTACCAGACATGCGCGCAGTTTATTATTATATGGGAAAGATATTTCCCATGTTACATCAATTAAACATGGAAAATCTTTCGAACCAATATAGCACTGGAAATTCTTCAAAATATAATAGATCAACCGATTATTAAGTGCGGCATGTTCGTTGACGCTGAATTTTCATTTCTTGCAGCTACACCAGATGGATTAGTAGGTGAAGACACAGTAGTGGAAATAAAGTGCCCTTATAATCCCCAAAATGTAAGTTTGGATGAACTAATAAACAATAGAAAAGTTATTTTTTGGAAGAAAGATAAAATTAATATTTTTTTATTAATACACCCCACAGCTGGTATGATCAAATCCAGGGACAGTTAAGAACAACAAAGCGCAATAAATGTATATTAGCTGTGTGTGCATCCCTGAATGAATTAAAAACTGAAATAATTACTAGAGACGATGCTTTTTGGACAGAAGATATATGGAAGATAAATTGGTAAAATTTTATATGGATTGTATGTTACCGGAGTTAGTAGATCCAAGATACACGAGGAATATGAACATTAGAAATCCGAAGTACATAGAAGAAGCCATTGAAAATAAAAAAAATCTGACGTGGACACCACATGACTTCCTTGTACGCCTTGTTTGTTCATACTTTTCTTAATAACTAAAATGTAGAATAATATAAAAAATTCTTTTAACTTATTATACTAGTATACTCACAAATATATTTTAGTCATTTTATTTAAACTGCAGAAGAAGATAGAAAGCATATTTTACTATTGTCACTGTCATGTCATAAACATTTAAATTTTACGTAGTAACAAATGTTAATCGATCATGGACTACAAGATACCGAAATACTAAATTATAAATATATACTTTAATTATTCTTAAATGATACCATATACAAAAATATTTATAAAATACCGATTGTAGGTAATAATCACATAATCTTTCATTTAAAATAAAAAAAATTGTCTTAAATTAAATATTTATCGAAATTTTTTTAAAATTTACTACTTCCGGTTTGTAGATTGAAACCAAAAATAGGAGGTGCACAACTAGATGCTATAACAGTCCTAAATACAAAATTTCAACTTTCTACGTCTAACCGTATTTGAGTTATGCGACACACATACGTCCGTACATACGTACGTACAGACGTCACGACGAAACTAGTCATAATGGATTCAGAAACGGTCAAAACGGATATTTCCATCAAAATCTGAAAACCGAAATTTTTCGCGATTACAATACTTCCTAACTCCGTACAAGGAAGTAATAAATGTAAAAAATCTGCTGTGGCCACCACACGACCTCTCGCCTAATTCTGCTTATTCTACTAATCTAATAAATAGTTTTACTTACATTTTAATAGTTTCATGTTCATGTAATATGTAAACGATAATGTAAACCAATATGCAAGCAAAAGATGTCAACTGTACTGTCACTGTCATAATCATTCAAATTTTATGTAGAAACAAATTTCATATCATGGACAACAAGATACTGGAATTTCAAAAAAATAGAATATTAATTGTACTTTATTTTATTGTTAAATACTTCCAGATTCGGCAATTTGTATTTATAATTAACTGTACACATAGATAATCACAATTTCATTTATTTTTAATTGCAAAAATTGTCATAAATAAATAATGTACCAATATATTTAAGGAAAACTTCTAAAAGTACTACTTCCGGTTTGCGGATTTCTACCAAAATCTTATCCGGTGTAAAGATACTTATTAAAACCTTAAATATGAAATTTGGTTATAAACGGTTTGATACTTTTTAAGTTATCGTGGACGAAAAATCGTCGGTTCATACAAACGCACACACACACACACACACACAGACATCATCGTGAAAATAGTAAATTCGTATTCTAGAGACCCTGAAACGTGCTTATCCACCAAAAACTCATACTCGAAAATTTTGACCCATTACAATACCTCTCTTATAGAATATGAGGCGAGAGGTAAAAATAATTAAGTGTTTGTTTAATTTATATTCTTATAGTATTTTTAAGTGTGTTGCTGTTTTGTTTTAATTCATTTATTAAACACCGCTATATATAACTCGTATGGCTGTTTTTTTTATAATTTAATCTTACCTACACATGCATATTATCATAGTTATTAAAAATATTAGAATTATGAGTAGGTATATACAAATTTACCAAATTACAAATAATACAAAAGACACTTGCTGCAATTCTTTGAGAACCTGTAGTTGCTACAGATTTATAAAATTGTAAATATTAAACAAAATCGCAATGAAATCTATAATCATATGAACATTTTGGTACATGTCAACAAACATTGATGTTATTTTGTTCAATATTTACAGATTTACAAATTTGTAAAACTTATAGTTTTGCATAGAATTACAGCATTAATTTATAGTTTTAATTTGGGAACTATGAAATAAGAATTTTATAATGACGACTTTTATAATAATAAATAGAATTATTAATAAAATAAAACTTTAACAATTGTTCAATTTACGAGCTGAGACGCTGCCTCACCTGCTTCACCTGACGCACCGCCACTGATATATTCGCAAAATTTAACAACAAACTTAATTCACGATGGACGTAGGTAGTTTTTTAAATCATCTTTCTTCAATACAATTTTGATGAGATGTCGCTAAATTAAAATTTTAACATAGGTTAGGTACCTATTGAATTTTCTATGTTTGGAATTTTTTTTTTCGTCGTAAACATGTTGAACATTTTTTTCTTCATCATTCATCATCATATCGGTCCCTGATTAAATAATATATTATGATCCTTCTGGGCTCAGTCTCATTATATTTTTGAATTAATATTGTAGTAAATCACCAAAAGTACAACAATGAAAATACCTACAGCTACAGCATGAAACCCATTGTCACCGAAATGATGCTATATAATATAACTTAAAAATTGATTCAACTTTCGATTTATTATACTGCAAAAATGAACGAAAATAAGGGGGTTTTGTTTTACACCAAGTATTGAAATTCCGTGCAAATTTCATAAATAATATTTACAGTAATAGGTAATAAAATATGTACATTGAGTTAAAATTATGCTATATTTTAGATGTTATTATTTAATTACTAACATCTTTTTAAATTCAAAACAATTAAATGATACGAGCCTTTGGATCTATTACGAGGAAAATTTATATAAGCTCGACTATACCCCTCATCTATTTATTATTTGCAGTAACCATGACAATATCAATTTACAAACCTATGTATTATCGATAATACAAACCTTTGTATTCTCGCTGACTTGAGTAACAAAATTTGTTAATTTTGAATATAATATTTCGGTTTATAAATAAAATATCATCATTCAGGATATAGTCTAGCCGTATACCACTCGACTATAGAAAATTCTCGAAATTCGACGTATTGCCAGATGGAAACACTACTCGACCTTCGGTCTCGTGATGTTTCCGGCAGTACGTCTTATATAATCGAGAATTTTCTATAGTCTAGTGATATAATATTTGATAATACCAAGCATATCACGTGGTACAGCTAGGGTGCAACCCGAGTGCAACCATTCACATTAGGTCATGCCCACAGCGTTACCCCTCATACACCCGAGCCGCAAAAATAAAGTAGTGGGGTGGGGATTAGCTTTAAGAGTTATTAACCCTAGCCGAGCGAAAATATATACAAAACTTAAAATACCACATATGGGTCAAAAGTGACCCAGGTTTTTAAAATTACATTTAGGATTAGGATAATATTATATAATATCTTATATTTATTTTGGACGTACCTACATATTAAGACATTGCTGCTCTTTCAAACTGTTCATGATTAATACCCCGCACACACAGAGTGAAAGTAGCACCTACATATAATACCTGGATATTTTTGATTCACTACTCGTTTACACGAACTGAACTGGCTAGACATGATGACTAACTTAATTAAATTAACTGAACAGAGGACTGTGCATACTTTTATAAAATTGTTAGCATATTTTTTAAAATTACTTTTGAGCAAGTTATTCATTTATAAATTCAATAATTAACTTACCTTCTGAATATTAAACCTAATATAAATTTTAGATTCCATTCGGAACTGCAGAATTTGCATCAGCTATTATGTATTTATTTTTAATAGTAATTCAGCTGTTTTTATTTTGTTGGTGTGGACATCAAGTTGTGATTCAGGTAGGTACCAAACAAATATTTTTTGCTTAAACGTTTTATACATAATACATATTTTTCTAGAGTGCAACAATTGGAGATAGTTGTTATAATATGGAATGGTATAGATGCAATTCTAAAGTAAAACAAATTCTTTTCATCATAATGGAAAGATGCAAAAAACCAATAAAAATTAAAGCAGGGGGAATTTTTATACTATCCATTATAACATTTACAAGCGTATGTTAAAATATTTAACTTTGAATATCTTAATCTAGTAATTCGTGCTTTAATTTTTCAGTTATTACGTACTTCTTATCAATACTTTACCGTTATGCGAACTGCTTATAGATATTAAATTAAGACATCTGTATGGATATAGAGTCAAATTACATTTCTTAGTGGAAAAAATAAGTAATGAACCAGATGTTGGTACACGCCTTTATCAATATTATATTTATTTTATTTTGAAATCACAAACTTGTCTTTCTCTTTTGGGTTGGTAACAAAGCTGTTACGACACTAAAAACAGCAAAAAGTAGTTGTGTTGTGGCTCATTCTCGTGCTGTAATAGCATAATGCTATTAATATTTGTAAGGTTGGTGATTCTGCTTTAATTCCAAAATGTCAAAAAATTTCAAACACACAAAAACTTGCTTGTTCACCATTTTTTATTGGAAGAGCTGCGAGGTCGGTTAAATGAGCAAAATTGCACCATTTTGTATAAGAAAATTGATATTGGCAAAAAAAATTTTACCAGCGGTTCCCAAAATATGGGACAAAATATATATTTTTTAAATGGAATATATTTTTTATTCTTTCATTGGTATTTTTTTTTGTTTTCAAAAATGTAATGTTGTTTATGTTTATTTTTTCAAATAATAGAGTTATTTGCATTTAAAATTTAATTTTTGTTTAAATTATTTTGATGGTACAACGAACATGTTAATACAATAAAATCACCAAAAAATATACTTCAAAGTGCTTTAAGGTCAAATATATAGTAACAGTAAGAAATTTTTACAAAAACATCGGACAAGAACAAAAACCAACGCATTGCAAATACAAGATAAAAACTTAGGACAAAAGGTCAACAATTTAAATAACAGGTTAAGAAAACAATTACTTTCATTAGAATTTAAGGAGGTACTGGTCCTATCTGCGAAATATGAGAATGATGTAAAAATTTAATATATTCTTCATTACATTGTAACGGATGCAAATAAATTTCACGATTTCTTCTTTATCTTTTTATTTAACTTAACATTTTCTGTAATAGATAGCACTGCAGGACATGGAACGAGGTGTCGGCTAGGAACGTACGTGTTCGAACTTCGAAGATAGACTTGGTTTCTGATCGTTGGTGTGGGCGGACGCAGTGAGGCAGCGAGCGGCATTCTTTTCAATTTTGCGGATCCTGAAAGTTACTTTTGGCTTCACGGTAATATTTTTCCAAATTGTGAAATAAATTCACGTAAGTGTTTAACACATTTCATTTGTTTTTTTTTAATTTAAACATTTATTGGCACTTTGAATTTTTAAAGTTTTAACCTATTGTACAGCACTAATTGCTAGAATTTATATTTCTAGGAATTTTGTACTGTATTTATATCTAATATTTACTTTTGCTCTAAATTTATTCGTTGTATGCTGGCTCGCGCAGCCTCGCTGTGGCTCGTCCACGCACATGTTCAATTTTTACTTTTAGTGCGTTTAATTAGTAACGATTTGTTTGATGCGATCTAAGTTCACGAAACCAAATCCGGATTTTTTAGTTAGCTACTTTGCATTAATTTTTCATGCGTGAATGAGTTCATATTGTGATTTGGTCATTTAGTCATTTTATCATTTTTGTTCAGTCATTTCTCATCTCATTTTGTCAAAGAGATTTAATACCTAGGCTCTACTATTGGTGCAATTAAATTTGGATTTTAAAGCGTAAATTTAGAGTACCAGTGTCGTATCAAAAAGATTTTTTTTGATACAGTTTTGGTTTTGTCGTTAGGCTATTTCAATTTAGTCTATTAATTTATATTGATACTGGTATTCTGGTAGAGCCTAGTGAACATTACGTTCAGCTTTAGTTCTCAGCATTTTCTACTTTTTGTCTTCTCTAAAACGTGCACGTGGTCCCGAATTCCCGCCCATTCCAATTTGGGCTTTAAAATAATTTTGTTTCGCTAAAATTTAAATTCATTTTTCAGTTTAATTAAATTTCATTAAGCTAAATTTAGTACAAATTTTAGTTTGCTGTTCTTTTTCGGTGTACACCAAATAAAAGCTTTCATTCACGCTAAAAACAATTACACATTACATTACTATTTATATTTTATAATTCTGTTTATTTTGTAATATTTAGAACAGTGTAAAAGGTTCAGAGCATCTATTTTGCTGTCCCAGATTGTGATTTACCAGCGTAATTATTTGTAACGATTTTTGTATCAATTGCTGAACCAATTATTGTTGTAACTAGGGCAGTAGTAGCTCAACCGGTAGTGTAGACTTGAGAGATTTTGGCGAGAGTCAGTTACCAACTCGTGGGGCACACCAGTCAAGGCACAGAGCGAGACCCAGTCAACAGGCGGGCGTCGTAGGGGCGCGGTAATTTGTGGCGACGGCCACGCCGCAGCCCAAAGCCCAGAGGTAGCCATTGGACAGCTAACCAGCAGGACAGCGATTGCTGTAACGGTCTAAAGGCTAGTACCGAGCTCTCCGTTCGACGGATCCGTTTGTCCGGTGACGGAACAGTTCTTCCGTCTTGCGGTTTCGAGCTCTACGTTCAAACGTACTATTTTTTTCTAAACGTAACTAACTTCATATTGGACATTTTGACTTATAACATAACTATGTTCAGAATACTTAATTTATTGTATTATTGTCATGTCAAAAAAATGAGTAATAATTATTTAAGAGACGTGTACAATTGTACATCAACTTCTGTCAACTGACTGCAAATGCAAACGATGATCCTAACCAAAGAATACAACAAAGACAACGATATGGAGAAAGACAGAGAAAGAGAAACGTCCGCTCGCCGGACAAAAGTTGAGCACGATCCGACTTTTTTGCGGCACCGGACTGCTTTGAATGTTACAAAGCATTTGATTGGCTAGACGGATCCGTCGAACGGAGAGCTCGGTACTAGCCTTAACACTTTCCGCAGCCTGACAAGTACCAGTGAGCAGAGCATCTTCCTCCGCAAAATCACTCGTCGCCTACAGGTTGAAGGAAGAATTTTAGCTAGCTATTGAATTTACTCTGAGACTGTAGTTTTGTTGTTTCACCGAATTTTGTTGCTCTTTTACATTGTTTTGAAATTACAATTATTTCAAAAAAAAATTTGTACACCGACTTTACACTGTTATTATATTTTCATATTTTGAAATCAGTTATTTTTCTTATATTTTGTGCAATATACATTTCAACCCTACTCCTTCCGATACTGGCGGAATTTCCTTTTTTTTTCAAGTCAGTGGCGCTCAATTTTCTTTACTGCCAGATCGAACCACGGCCCATTGCACCGCAACACTTTTGCTAGCCTGGCATTTGTGTGATCAACTCAGGTAGGTCACAACATCTTTATAAACGTGCATGCAAATTTTTATGCACACTTACTAGCTCGTTCAGGAGTTATCAACGTGTTAGTTGCACATGATATACTGAGGTTAGTCTTAATTGCGACATTTGATAATGATAATATAAATATAATATATTGTTTATTTCATCTTTATAAAAGTGCATGTAATTTTTTTGCACATTTACTAGCTCGTTTAGGAGTTATCGTCGTTTTAGTTAGACATGTTTTACTCAGCAGCCTACCATCAGTCAGTCAACACGGATAAAAGTTATGAAGGAGATATGACAGTTTCATGAGTATCTTTTAATATTATGCCCTATACTTGTAAACACATCCATGCAAAATATCATTACGATTTACTACTTAGATTTAAAGATATAAAAGAAAATGTGAACAAAAATTTACTTTTTTGACGTCTCCCGAAAAATTGCGTAAAACATTATAGAATTGAAATATTGGGGACGCAAATTAACTTACGTCATCACAAGTAGGCTATTAAAACTGTCAATGTGACATTTGTTACTGTTTTTGTTTTTTTCTATTAAAATAGAGAAATCATAAAATTTCTATAACTTTTGATTGGTTGAAGATAAAGTGTCAAAAGTATATATCAAATTGAAGGAAATTTAATGTTCTACAACTTAGTTTTAGACAATTTTTCTGAGAAACGATCGTGAGCGGCACTAGAAGCAAATGTTCGGCAAAAAGAGTAGATACAAATTATTTTTACGAAAATTATCGATTTTCAATAACGTATATCTCGGAAACCGTTAGGAATTCGACAAATATGTATATAGACAAATTTATAGAAAATTTAATTAGCTTTCATTTTTATTAGAAAAATTTTTTCCTACATGCACCGTTTCCGAGATATAAGCGAAAAACAAAAAAATGGGATCTTTCAACCCCCCTCCCTCCTTTAGCTCGCCTCCCATGGGTGGGGACTTTTAGTATGTTTACCTACTCCTAACTAATTCCTGAAGTGAAAAATTATCGCATATTCCATGCACTCTACACCCTTCCTTTGAGCACTCATTGACTGGACTATTATACCACTGTAAATTAACATTTTAATTGTATTATGTTCTGAATTTTTATTAATCCTAGGTGTAAAAATAATAACTTTCATCAATATTCCAGCACATTTACTATAATATGTTCTTTACTACAATCATACGACTCTATTAAAATAGATAAGATTTTCTTGTTGTGAAGTTTTTTTCAGGGCAAAATGACATTTCGAAATTTTATGTCATTGATAATAAATTGTTATAAATAATCATAACTACCTTATCTTAGGCCTGGAAAAATTTATTTATAATGCAGTGAGTGTTAATGATCATTTTAGAGGTAATAGGTACATCAGGAAATCTCTTGTATGTCCATATATTTAAGTTACAGAAATGTGTGTGTTTCTGATAACTTTTGTCTCCGACGGTACGACCAGTTCCTCCTTAAGAGCACAGTTCAACATCTTGATCGGATCTGTAGTGTGTCATGTTTCCATGTCTTTTACTTGTGTAACTTTTTGTTATTTATATATATTTTTTGTATTTTCTTGACAGTATCCCTGATGAAGGACACAATTATTATCCGAAATATTGGAATTTTCGAAATAAATTTAAGTACGTAAAACATCTAGTATTTGAGCCCTGACCGATTCCCCAGATTTTTTTCCAAATAAGAACAAGTATAGGATTTATATTATTTATTTGATCACCTTAATGCTTTTCAATCATACATTTCTCATTACATCAACTGGGGAGAATGCACCTCCTTGGTCGTCAAAAACAACATCTACTTTACCTACATACAGGCAGTGTTGCCAACTTTGGTAAAATTAAATGTGAATATATATATATATATATATATATATATATATATATATATATATATATATATATATATATATATATATATATATATATATATATATATATATATATATATATATATATATATATATATATTTACATCCGACTATCATTCGGACGTCCCCACATGGTTAATACATTGTGGCGTCCACCGAAAGCAATATAGTTAGAACGTTATTATTTAAAGTATATTGCATAATTTTGATTGCTTGTTGTGATTATCGGTTTCAATTTTCAAAAAAATAAAAAATAAAGTATACATTCACTGCTGTATTGTGACGTCCTTTCATGGTCAATACATTGTGGAGTCCTCTTATATACATATTACATTATACCGCTCTTCTGGCGTCCTTTTCGTATATATTTTTACACATTAGCGTTTAACTGACGTCCAGCACTGTTGCCAAATATTAGTAGTAAGACTGCGGTTGAGAATTATATCCAGTAGTTTAGATTAAGTAGAGATGAGTATTTGGAAGATGGATAACATTAATTCAATCTCTCATATACTAAATTAAATGTTGCTTTATAATATTATTTATTTAAAAATTTGTATTAGTATAGGCTGATTTTACAAAACTTTGATTAACTAGGTACTTACATTATAAATTAAATACAGGGACTCGAACCGAACTGGAACAGAAACGAAAACCGGAACGAACCGCAGCTATTCTAACGACCCGCGAACCAAACCGAATCTTTAAAAAATAATTTAGCAAACCCATAAAAGGAGCCGAAGCGATGGTTGTGAACCGGATCAAAATGGTTGAAAAAATTAATGACATTTAACGTTTTTTCGTCAAAATATCATTAAATTTCTATTAAAATTTTTTTTAAAGAAATTTATTATACGTATTTGATTCCAAAACTGGCACGAATTCTTTTAATTAATTGATTGTTTTAATAAATTATTGAATTATTATTAAAACGGGAAATCGAATAATTTCAAGAAGAAATATCAAAACCGGAATAAAACCGAACCTTATTATAAAGCACAGTGACCCGAGAACCGAACTTGAACTGTTATTTTGTGCGGTTTGAACCCCTGATTTAATAGTATAACAGTGAAATAAATACAAATATATCAAAGGATATAGCAGAATAAGAGGGTGAAAGATGCCTCCAAAGCAAAAGATTAATTGCGAATTTTAGATAAAAGGTCTTTGAAAATCCCGTCTATTTCCAAAATTTTAACTTTCTAACCTCATTTTTGCGAGAGTTATTTTTTTCTCCGATTTTTTGGTTCCAAATTAATATAGAAAATGTAATTTTAATTTTCAAAATCAATACTCGTATTGAAGGAACTCTATTACTATTTCAATTTCTTTCTTAATCTAAGCGCGAAATTCAAATATGTAAAGTCATAAGATTCGTTTTTATTATTTTTAACTTTCTAAATATCTGAAAAAAATATATGTTGTAAATTTTTCTCAGATAAATTACACGAAATAAATTGAAATATTAATCGGGTTCCTACAATACGAAAATCTATTTTAAAAAATTAAAATATTTTTCTATTTGAATTTGGCGCCAAAATAAAATAAAAATATTATTTTGGGTGTAAAATAGGGTTTTCTTTTTGATAGAACCTTTTCAGCTCGATTTATATGGTAGAATCGGAGAAAAAAATAAAATGGAAAAACTCCCATAAACATGAGTTTAGGAACAAAAATTTTTGAAAATAGACTGGATTTTGAAAGACCTTGAACCGAACTTGAGCCGTTATTTTGTGCGGTTTGAACCCCTGATTTAACAGTGAATAAATACAAATATATCAAATGATATATCAGAATAAGAGGGTGAAAGGTGCCTCCAAAGCAAAAGATTAATTGCGATTTTTAGATAAATCGTTATTTGTATCACAAGGCCAGAAACTGACCTTTTGCAAAAGCTAGTATTTGCGACACGCCGAGCCACAGGCGAGGCTTGCAAATTACGAGCACTAGCATAACAGTTTCTGGACGTGTAATACACAATATTTTATGTGCCGATTTCATTACAAAAATATAAAATGAATTTAATTAATTTGTTTAATATCAAATATTGTTGTTGTCGATTACATTTTTCTGTATTTTATTATACATAACCTAAAAAATTGTGCACTGAATACTTGCATTTGAGATTAAAATATATTTATTTCAGTTTCTATTAACGATTTACGTCTAAAATTTGTCAAAATCTTGTTAATTCTTGTATAAAAAATATTCAACACATAAAATTGACATCTGCTTGACAACTGTAGTAATGTCAAGATGCCAACCTATAACTTCCGGTTGTTTGCCGGCCTAGGCTGGCAACAAAGAGTTTCTGGCGGATTTTGAGATATGGAAAACTAGCGATGCCGACCGGAGGCATATAAAGGTCTTTGAAGGCCGTCTATTCCCAAAATTTCAGCTTTCTAACCTCATTTTTACGGGAGTTATGACGAAAACGTGTTTATTACGTTTGTTTCTCTGATTTATGCGGATAAATCAAGCAGAAAAATTCGATCAACCAGAAAAAACAATTTTACACCTAAAAATATTTTTTTCAATTAATTTTGATACCCAATTCATAGGTATATAAAATTTATTTTTAAGTTTCAAAATCAATTCTCGTATTGAAGGAACTCGATTACTATTTCAATTTATTTCTTAATCTAAGTGCGAAATTCAAATATGTAAAGTGATAAAATTAGTTTTTATTTTTTCTAACACTTTTTAAATATTTGAAAAAATATAATTATGTTGTAGATTTCTCTCAGATAAATTACACGAAATAAATTGAAATAATAATCGAATTCCTACAATTAGTGATGCCGCCGAGACGAGAAATTTCTCGTCTCATACTCGTCTCGTAATTTCGAGATTGCGAGACGAGAATCAGTAAATTTCTCGTCTCGGATTTTCGGGGTGAGACGAGAATTCATAATTTTGAGACGAGAAATACCCTCGAGAACTCGAGAATTCTCGAAATTTTTACTTAAAAATATCTTTTTTTAATCAGGAATGAAGAAAAATTACTGGGATGCACTCAACAATATTTTATTTCTCAGTCGACTAGTTTCGACGTCACATACGTCATCATCAGGAGCTACATTATTAAAAGAACAATCAAGAATAGTGAATAGTTATTTATGAACCAAATGCGGGAAGATTTTGGTCTCATATGAGCGGTTTTTTGAAATACGAGCGAAGCGAGGGTTTCATTTACGCGAATGCTGGGATGGTGTCTTCCCGCAAGTGGTTTGTACAATGTTTTTTGTAACGAATAAAACTATAATCAAATACATTCAATTTGTAGTAGTCTGATAATTAAATTTGAGGTTACGATGTTTTTTCTACTCACTACTACCGACAGATGGCGCGCTGCACACAAGTTTTATTTTTAAATATTGGCGGTTTTCGGTGGTCATCACTAATTATAATTCCGAAACGGTGGCTATTGTAACTTATTTAATTATTCATTTAGAAAATATTGTTGAGTTTAATAAAATTAAGTACTAAAATAAAAAGTCGCACACCCAAACTTGGAAATCAAACTTTTCTTCCTAGAAGTCTAGTTTTAATAGCATTTAAGAAAATTGCGGGTCACGTGACTGTCAGTTTGTTTTGATCACTCCGATCACTCTGTACAAGTACCTATTACATGTGTGACATGGGCATGACGCGAAATCTAATAGTTCTTGCAAAAATCGTTACGTGGCTCTAACTTTTTGTCGAGAAATTTGAGACGAGACGAGAATCGAGTTCCTTGAGACGAGAAATGAACAGCTGAAAAATGACCGAGACGAGAATACTAAAAATTCTCGTCTCGAAAATTTGTGATGAGACGAGAATTGACTATTTCTCGTCTCGTCTCGTCTCACGGCATCACTACCTACAATACGAAAATTGATTTTAAAAAATTAAAATATATTTTTCTATTTGAATTTGGCGCCAAAATGAATTAAAAAAGTTATTTTAGGTATAAAATTTGTTTTTCTTTTTGATAGAATCTTTTCAGCTCGATTTATGCGGTAGAATCGGAGAAAAAAAAATAAAACGGAAAAAATCCCATAAAAATTAGTTTATGAACCTAAAATTTTGAAAATAGACGGGATTTTGAAAGACATTTGCTTTTCAGCCTCTTATCCGGTTATACCCTTTAAGTTATTACCTAAACGAATTTTTTTATCTAATTCAAACTATTTTTATTCGACTGGTAAAATTATTTCGCAGTTTATTTGATATTGTAAATACCGGCCCAATACTGTACCTACTGTAATCATTTTGAACAATAGTAGTTGATAACTAATAAGATAATTATTTATTTTAAATAAAAAAATTATTTCAGATTTCTTTTTAATATTAAGGAATATTTATTAATATCTAACAATAACCTACAGAACTAAAATCAAATAAATGACTAAGAGATTCAGACAACTTCTTTTAAATTAATTAAAAATTTACGTTTTGGGTGTGTTTCTCGGGTTTCATTGATAAATTTTTGGGACGTAATATTTGATTTTGCCCCTACAAAATATTATATAATTTTTAGATACTTGCGGTATCTATCTTATGAGCTAACAAAAATAAATACCAGTACATATCGTATTAATAAAATTATTGTGATCAGGAATAAAACAAGAAAAATAACCATTGATAATTTTAATACGATAGGTTATATAAATGTAGTGAAAATAAAGTATAGGTACAGTAAATACATTTTTCCTGGAATTATGCATCTTCCGTGCTGCGTGCTATTTGTTACACTAACACTAAATGAAACGCACAGAACTATGAAAACAAATACTATCTAAGTTACAGCGTTGCAATACTTCGGAGTTCACTTTAACGCCGACATGATCTGTAGGTATACGCTTTCAATATACACTGAGCGACGCCAGCGCCAAGAGTAGCAAAAAGCTGAACTACAAAAATATACACTTTTTCACTCGGCCATCATTTTGACGTCCATAGTAAAATTCGTTTTTAGACACTAGAGGCCTCCCTAATACCGAAAAACTTGATCACATAGCATTTTAATGTGACGTCCGTATACGGACGTCAATTTACACGTGGACGCCACATTAAATGCACTTTTTATTAAGGCGGACGCCACTTCTTCGCCATGATGTAAATATATATATATATATATATATATATATATATATATATATATATATATATATATATATATATATATATATATATATACATCTCACTATCAACAGAGCGTCCGTTCAAAAAACCTGAATAGAGCGTCCGGTTGGTGTATATTCCCAATTCATAATCATTGAAGCGTCCGTTCAAACTATCATCTTTGAAGCGTCCGGAATATACGGATTATTACAATTCATCGATTATCAAGCGTCCGACAGTGTTGCCGCGACTGAACAATGTTACTTCGCGCGTTATATTGGGGATTTGAAATGAAAAGACGGAGTTATTATCGACAAGTTGAATAAATATGACAAAGTTATATGTGGAATAAATCGCTTACATTTTGTTTTCAGATAGTACGTTAATTGATTATTCAGTCCATATTTTAAGTTGGATTTGTATGCTTATAACCAAGTATAATAAAAATATATTGAAAATCGGTCAAATTGTCTGTGATCTGATAGTTAATTATTTAAATGAAAATTAGCAACAAATGCATTATATTTCAATAATTACTAAATTCACAAATTTGTTGACAACACTATTGATTAGGTTTAAAATTAGAATATAATACTACATAATGCATTTTATAAATAATTTTTGTTCAAAATTTATTACTTCTGGTTAGGAAATGGTGATTTACCCAGTTATTTTGGCATGGAAAGCACAAACCGAAAGTAGTAAATATTTTAATGTCAATGTTTGTAATGTTAATTACATAAGAGCTATTTATTTTTCCGAATAAATTTGTTTGTTACTTATCGAAATCTTGTTACGTAGCAATTTAAAAAAAAAGTTTAATAATAATAAAAAATTGTTGTAAGATTTAAAGGTAAAAATATGAAACAGAAATTTACCTATTTAAAATCTACTACTCATTATACAGAAAAATAATAGAAAATTAATCAAATGACATTAGGACATTACAGTACCTACTTATATCAAGCAGTGTTTATTGGGATTTTAAAAATAGGTATAAATATTATTTTCTTACTTTCGTTTGGTTATAGACAATTTATTTCTCAAATTTGCGCAAGGAAATTAATTTAATTACTTCATGCAATGGTTTTTATTTTACTCTTTTTTTAAAAATAAAAAGTACACATATAAAACTACATTTATTTAAAAAATTATAGATCACATTGTAAAGAAACTTGCAATCGCATATTTTATGATTTAAATTTAAAAAAAATTCGAATAAAAATGTGGTTTGTAGATAACCTAATTTGGGTGTTTTAGTTTCATGTCATAATTTGTAAGACATTAAATGACAAAATTTCATAATTTCAAACAAAAATTCCATTTATTCTATATTAACGTATAAAAATATTGTATGCAACAAGTAAGGAATCTCGGTAGTCACCTTACTTATGTGTTTACAGAACTCGGCCACGCCTCGTGGTACAAATTTCACATACGTAAGGTAACAACTTTTGTTTTCTTACTTGTTACATAAATATCTATTATCTATTTACTAAATAAGGTTTCATTAATTAACTATTTCATTATTTGCTGTCAAAGCAATACAATTTTATTTCAATTTCATAAAGATCGGACAAACCTTCTAGATATAGATATTTAA
This sequence comes from Agonum fuliginosum, assembly GCA_947534325.1. NCBI lineage: Eukaryota > Metazoa > Arthropoda > Insecta > Coleoptera > Carabidae > Agonum > Agonum fuliginosum. The sequence goes on along the minus strand of OX384045.1, from coordinate 18,479,843 downwards.
CCCCTACCCTTATGATAGTCCGATCGAATAAAAAATTATATGTATGACCCAATTTAAAAAAAAGACTCTCATTTGTAATACCATAAGTAGTAGTAGTCTCGTAGTTATGTCGGTAATTTTTCTGGTAGTATTTCGAATGTTCCTTGTGCTTGGATATTAATATTACGAATGCGCATAAAGTACATGAATGTATAATATAACTACCAGAAAAATAATATTTCTTATTTTATTTCAATGGTATATACCGAGTATTGTTGCAAAAAAACAATTATTACGGTCATTTGAGTGATTGTTGAATTTAACCCCCACCTCTTTGGACCCGAACAAAGTCACACCACACATACCTTAAAATCAGGCTCTTTTCAAAAGATATCTGCTTGTAAAATTATGTGAAAATCGGACAAACGGCCTAGATCTAGAGGTTAACCCTCATACCTCAATTTAAATATAATTTATAACCCGATAAATAAAAACTATCTTTCTTACTTTAGTTGATTGCTACATATTACCGAGTTTCGTTAAAAAAAAAAACGACTGTAAAGCGATTTTTTTAGTTTAATCCCTCGTCTTTCCTTATAATGATTCGATCGAATTTAAACATACTTTGAAATCTGACTCTAGTCAAAAAAGACGCGCATGCAAAATTTCGTGAGAATCGGACAAACAGTCTAGATCTATAGAGATTACCCCCAATAATAGCCCAATAAATTTCAAATATACCTAAAAATCTGACTATAGTAAAAAAGAGTCCAGCCTGCAAAATTTCTAGAGAATCGGACAAATGGTCTAGATTCTATAGATTTATAATCCGCACCCCTTATGATCGAATTTAAACATACTTACTTTAAAATCTGACTTCAGTTAAAAGAGACCTTCGTGCATAATTTTATGATAATCGGACAAATGGTCGAGATTCTATATTATTAATCCTCACCCCCTAATGGTCCAATCAAATTAATACATAGGTAACTTAAAATCTGAGTCTGGTAAAAAGAAATCTGCATGCAAAATTTCATGAGGATCGGGCAAACGGTGTAGATCTTGATGTTTAACTCTCCCCCCTAATAGTTCAAACAAATTTGAATATAATTTATGACTCGATTAAAAAAATCTTTTTTATTTAATGCACGCGAAGCACGCCAATACTTACAGTTTAGAAAAAGAAAAACACGTTTTTGCCTCCTAGGGAGCAAAAGCGTGGTTTGCTCCCTTTAGTTTAAACAGGGAATAACGGCGTGCTTTGCGTTCACGTGTGTCGAAACAAAAAAAACGTACTTTGATATTTTGCTTCATACTCCAATATCAAGAGAACACGAACACTTCGAACATAACATTTGAAAACATACGTTTCAGTGTTGCCAGTTTGAGGACGCTCGGTAGGCGATAGATTGGATGAAAGTATACTTATACGCCTAGCGCAGCAACACCACGAGTGAGCGTTCGGCTGAACTAAAAGTATACGGCATGTATACGGCAAATGATAATTCACTATCAATTCGGCGTCCACCAAAATTTTTAAATATGACTACTAGATGGTACTAGGAGCCAATTTAACATGGTGACCAATCGAGCGTCCATATATGGACGCTTCATTGGAGCCGGACGCTCGATTGATGGAAAATTGTCAATATAAGGACGCTTCAATGATAATAAGTTGTATATATATATATATATATATATATATATATATATATATATATATATATATATATATATATATATATATATATATATATATATATATATATATATATGTAAATTGACGTCCGTATACGGACGTCACATTAAAATGCTATGTGATCAAGTTTTTCGGTATTAGGGAGGCCTCTAGTGTCTAAAAACGAATTTTACTATGGACGTCAATGTATAGCTCTAATGTATTGACATTTAATTTTACCAAAGTTGGCAACACTGCCTGTATGTAGGTAAAGTAGATGTTGTTTTTGACGACCAAGGAGGTGCATTCTCCCCAGTTGATGTAATGAGAAATGTATGATTGAAAAGTATTAAGGTGATCAAATAAATAATATAAATCCTATACTTGTTCTTATTTGGAAATATCTAAAATTGCGACGAGGATAAAACTATAATAGTGATATAGTGAACAAGGTTCATAATATAAAAGAAAACAAGAATTAAGACCCGAATGTGCTGTCTGCGAGAAAAGGATAGATTTATACTGACTTAGAGTGTCGAACAAAGGCAACAATAGGGAACGCGCTCTTGTAGAGAGGTTAAAATTGGTACTACATTTGAACGTATCATCACAAACAAGGGTTCATTTGAAAGATAAAAGTTCAATCTAGATCCGTCTAGTGTTGAAATTTGCAATTTTTGTTGATATACTGAGTAACAGTTATGTGAAGTAAGGCAAATTATGACAAGTTTATGGCATTGTAAAATTGAAACAAAAAATAAAACTAAAATTTCAACACTAAGCGGATGCGGAGTTCATCTTTATCTTTAAATGAAAAAAAAAATTAAATCGATCCGACCAAAATTAGTCTCAATTTCAATCCCTATTCAAAAGCATGTTTTTGCTGCGCGCAACTTCACTACATTAGGCTCTTAAGTCAGGAAACTGAAAACGTGTCGATAAAAACGAAACTTAATAATAAGAAAAACAATGGCGATCATTGAAAACATCGAACAGTTTGATATAAAATCAGGTCAATTTGACTTATGGATAGAAAGATTAGAGCAATATTTCATTGCTAATGACATAGAAAATAAGAATGCGGCAATATTATTATCGTTAATTGCATTAGTCAGGGACTTATGCACGCCGGTGAAACCAGCACAAAATACTTATGATCAATTAAAGAAACTAATGTCTGATCATCTTCAACCAAAACCAAATAAAATTACTGAACGTTATAAATTTAAAAATAGAAAACAAGTAGAGTTCGAAACAATAGCTCAGTTCATAACCTCACTGAACAAATTATTTGTAAATTGCGAGTTTGGCATAAATCTATAGGATAGTATATGCGACCAAATAGTGTGGGATGTGAAAAATCAGCAAATCAAAAAGAAGTTGTTTAGTGAAGCAAATTTAACATACCAAAAGGCAACTGAAATCGTATTAACGATGGAAGCAGCAATGCAAGATGTGTCTGAACTATCAACTAAAGGTTCCAGCTCAATGAATTAACTCAATGTGAAAGACAAGAAGAAAACAAACCAAGGACAACCACAATTTCAAGGTAGGGGACGAGATTTGGAGACGTGCGATAGCCTTTCCAAGAGGGTCGAGGAAGTAATCCTTGGCAAAATAGAAGTTCGCAACAACCAGTCCAGAGTGGAGGAATTAATAAACAAGCGCCCAATAGTCAGGCGACACCCAGAGGTAATGTAGAATGTTTTGCTTGTGGTGGATACAAAATTTTAATGTCAGAGACTCCTTAGTATGTAATAGTTGTGGTAAAAGAGGTCATGCTACTGTCAAATGTAGACCAGAAAGTCATTATTATGTACAATCTGTAAGCAATTTTATTTTTTTGAAATTTTGCGCCTCGTTTAACTGCCGAGAAGTAGATGGCGTTAGAAGGTAGCGTCAGAAAAACAGGAAGCTAGGCCTGTTACGTTTTACCGCCAGTTTGTATTAGAGTATAGAAGTTGATGGTCGCAAGGCGGTAGCCATCTTTATGTTAGATTTATGTATTTTGATATAATTAAATAAACGTGTGAAATATTAAACAAACCTGAAGACTTTTAAAATCAGAAGTGGTATTACCGGGGATTACCGAGGGATTATCAACGAATTTATGAAAGTATTACGTTGGATGTGTCGTGTGAAACTGGATATTCGTGGATAAAGTTAGACCTCAGAGATAAGCATTGTTTGGTTCTGAACATGGCGGATGGAACTGAAAATCAAGGAGATCAAGGAAATAATTCCCAAGAAGAAAATGTTGTAACTATGGAGTCGGTGCTAGACATTGACTCAATTATTGCGTCAACAACAAACGCAATATTATAAGCTCAAGCAGCCAACAAGTGTCTTAACTATAATGATATTGCTACACAAATACCACTGTGCGGTGAAAAAGATGACGATATTGTAATGTGGATTAGACGAGTGGATGAAGTTAAACTTGCATTTGATTTAACTGAACCAATTACGAAAGTGTTAGCTACGAAACAATTAAGAGGACGGATAAAAGACTGGTACAATTACATGCCTGAAGCTATTACCAAAACATGGAGTGAACTTGAAGTAGAGTTAATTAGAATGTTTTGCACATATGAAAGCCACACAGTTTTGATGAAGAAAATGGAAGCAAGAAGATGGAGAAGTGGAGAAAACTTTAGTCAGTACTTTTATGAAAAGAATAAACTTCTAAGTCGATTAGGAATTTGTGAAAAAGATAGCGTAGAATATATTATTGAAGGTATTGATGACTACGTATTGAAGATAAGTGCGATTGCTGCAAAACATAGTTCGTTATCATCATTATTAGAGATGATGAAACAGTTAAGTGGGGATCGAGTACATCGAGAAAAAAAAGCCGGAAAAGACAGTTCCAGTCAACCCATTGTAAGAAAATCAAGTTCGTCAGCAACTGGCCATTATGCATCACAGTGTACGCAGCCAAAACGAGAACGAGGGTCGTGTTTTAGTTGCGGCTCTAAAGACCACAAGCGAAAGGAATGTCCACAGAAGACAGCAGCCGGTGTCAAAGCGGCAGCCGACAGTTCCACTATGATAGGCGTAGTTGAGGAAATAGCAACACCAATACCAGCCTATAGTATACCGATCGAATTGGAAATGTATCCTTTTAAAACAAATTTAGACGCTTTTCTGGATACAGGTAGTCCTATTTCGTTAATTATAATTAAATTAGTTCCTACTGAATGTGTAAAACCTATTGATGTTAAAATCGGTTGACAGGGTATTAATAATAGCCAGTTAATAACTTTGGGAATTTGCCAATCTATAATTAATTTTGAAAATTGCACATACAGTAAGAAAATAGATTTAAGAATAGTACCGAATGAAACTATGTGTCAAGATATAGTATTAGGACGAGATTTCTTGTATGATCCAGATTATCAGTTCACATTTGGGAAAAAAGTTAATATTAGTAGTACCAAGAAACATTTAGAATTTATTAATAATGAAATAGTTTTAATAGATTGTTTCGAAACTAATGAGCTCGATACTCTCAAGGTAGGTGAGTCAATTGAACCTGAACAATTGTTGCACGAAATTTATTATTCATCCTATGTTAAATCGGCAAGACCGTTGTAACCCGAGGTTAAATTTTATATGCAATTAAAGCTAGATAAAAATCACAAACCGTTTTCGTGTAGTCCAAGACGATTATTGTATAGTGACAAAATGGAAGTAACCGAAATAGTTACCGATTTGTTAGACCGCGGCATAATTAAATCTAGTTCGTCTCCTTATTGTAGTCCGATAGTTTTGGTGAAAAAGAAAAATGGTCAAACAAGAATGTGTCAAGATTATAGAGAGTTAAATAAGCATGTTATCCGAGATAGATTTCCACTGCCTTTGATCGACGATCATTTAGACTCGCTGAGGGGAAAAAATGCTTTAGCAAATTGGATTTGAAAAATGCTTTTCATCATGTCAAGTTATCAGATGACTCCACAAAGTATACCTCATTCATTATGCCTTTAGGGCAATTTGAATATTTGCGAATGCCTTTTGGCTTATCTAATAGCCCAGCAGTTTTTGCCCAATACGTTATATTATTTTCAAAAATTTAATAGAAGAAAATAAGCTACTTATTTATTTTGATGATCTATTGATAGCGACTGAGACGGTTGAAGAAAATTTAAAAATACTAAAAGAGGTATTTGATATTTTAGTTAAAAATTTACTGGAATTACGAATCGACAAATGTAGTTTTCTAAATTCCCAAATAGAATACTTAGGGTATGTTATTAATGAGCAAGGGATACGCCCGAATCCCGCTAATGTTGAATCAGTTATTAATTTCGGTGTACCGCGAAACCGACATGAATTGCAAAGCTTTATAGGTCTAGTTAGTTATTTTAGACGATTCGTAAGAGACTTTTCTATTATTGCTAAACCATTGTACGACCTCCTGTAAAAGGGACAAAATTTCAGTTTTGGCGAAGAACAGTATCAGGCATTTGAATTATTAAAAATAAAATTAACTGAGCAACCTTTATTAGCTGTGTATTCACCCACAAGTGAAACTGAATTGCATTGCGATGCCTCTGCATTGGGGTATGGTGCTATTTTGATGCAACATCAAGTTGATGATAAGTTGCATCCAGTATTTTAATATAGTAAAAGAACAGCGCCAACTGAGGCGAAGTATCATAGCTTTGAATTGGAATGCTTATCAGTTGTGTATGCGTTAAAAAGATTCCATATTTATTTGCACGGTATAAAATTTAAAATATTAACAGACTGCAACAGCTTTAAGCAAACTTTATCAAAACAAATAATTAATCCGCGAATAACTAGGTGGGCGTTATTTTTGCAAAATTACAACTACGTAATAGAGAATCGACCTGATGCAAAGATTGTTACGGTATATTTTCGACGTTTGTTCCACTTTGCACATTTCAACGATTCCAACCTAAAATAGTTTGTTGTTTATTAAAACCGATTAAATAAATTGGTACTATTAATTTCAGTTTTGTTCACTCACTTGTCAAGTGTCACGAATTTCACATTTCACCTTGATTTCACTCATCTGTCATCAATTAGTTCATTTTTTGTGTTCTTCGGTCTCTTCTTTGTGCTGCCATCTACGCATTGAGTCAGATATTCTCTGCGCCGATGTGCATTGCAACCCCCGTAACACCCTGAATGTCCTGGTCGTTGGAATTGGAATCGTGCGGTTTTGGTTGTCACGGAGGATTTGCTCAACTTCTCGACCTTGGTATAAATAAGAAGGGTGAACGAAGCTACTTGAGTTGAGTCACGTACCGTACTTGGGAAGTAACGGTCTTTTTAGTTGATGCTAAAACTTTAAGTTGGAGTTTTTGTGAAAAGTGGTACTAAGTTTGGTATTTTTGGCCTCTTTGGATAATTGGTTGTGTGCGAGGTCAATTTTGCTGCCGTTTTGGGATTAATTAGAGCACTGGAGAGTATAATTAGTTCAGGGAACTCTTATAGTACAGCTTCTGGTTGTAATAAAATGCAGCACATTGACGCCCTTAGTCGTTCACAAAACATATTCATATTAGAGGAAAATACTTTTGAAGAAGTCCTTGCACTAAAACAGAATCTTTTCTTTTATTATTATGAAATTGTTAAATTACGAGAGTTATTAGAGAAACAATAAGATCCTTATATTGAACTAAGAAATGGGTTAATTTACAGAAAGTGTAAAGAATAAGTATTGTTTTATGTACCGGAATCAATGATAGAAAATGTAATTCGAAATTGCCATGATGATGTTGGTCATGTAGGGCTTGAAAAAGTATTAGAACTTATTTCGCGAGTATATTGGTTTAGAGATATGAAACTTAGAGTAAAACAGTATATTTCTAATTGTCTCAAATGCATAACTTTTAATCAGAAATTCGGAAAGCAGGAAGGATTCCTGCATAACATAGAAAAAGCTCCATATCGATTATTATGGTCCCCTAGAGAAAACGAAGCGACAAAACAAGCATATATTAGTTATAGTGGATGGATTTACCAAATTCACCAAATTATATCCTACGCGAACGACGAATAGTAAAGAGGTAATAAAACATCTAAAATAATATTTTAATTATTACAGTAAACCGAAACGCATTATTTCCGATAGAGGAACCTCATATACTTCTTTGGAGTTTGAAAATTTTATGTCAGAAGAAAGTATTAAACATGTTCTAATTGCTACAGCCACCCCCAGAGCAAATGGTCAGGCAGAGGTAGTTAATAAGTCCATAACCCCGATTCTAGCAAAAACCGTAGATAACGTTTCAAATTGGGATATGCATTTAACTGACGCATAATACGCGATTAATAATACGAAAAATAAGTCAGCAGGTGATACGCCAAGTCGATTATTTTTTGGAGTAAATCAAATAGGAAAAATCGAAGACCATGTACGATTAGTTTTAGAGGCAATGCCTGAATTCGAAAACGAACGCGATTTAGATACAATTAGAGAAAACACATCGGAAAATATTATGAAATCACAGATGGCCAATAAATTAATTTATGACAGGAAACACAAACAACCAACGAATTATAAAGTCGGAGACTATGTCATGATAAAAAACCAGGTAGTACAACCGGGAGTAAATATGAAAATTATTGCCGAAATACCGAGGCCCTTATGAGGTGACTGCTATATTGCCGAATGATAGGTATGACTTTAAGGACATATAAGGGCACCAGTTGACTCAGATACCTTATACAGGCATTATAGCACCAGACAGAATGAAAATGTGGTCAACCACAGATTAGAATGAAAAAACCAAATTGTATGTGAAAATTTTGTTGTGCGTGATTGAGGGCGATCACGGTCAGGATGGCCGAATCTGTAAGCAATTTTATATTTTTGAAATTTGGCGCCTCGTGTAACTGCCTGGAAGTAGATGGCGTTAGAAGGTAGCGTCAGAAAAACAGGAAGCTAGGCCAGTTTATATTAGAGTATGGAAGTTGATGGTCGCAAGGCAGTAGCCATCTTTATGTTAGATTTATGTATTTTGATATAATTAAATAAACGTGTGAAATATTAAACAAACCAGAAGACTTTTAAAATCCGCCGTCATCCTGAAACGCCTCTTACAAATCTAACAATGAAACCAATGTTGACAGCAACACAAACTATGATGATAACTTGATGGACATTATAGATGATGATTATGGAATTTTTATGTTATTTCAAACTGATACTATTAACAATGTAAACCATGGAACTAAAGTTAGTGAAAATGCATATCTTGATCCAGTTTACACATAACTTTACATATTGAAAATGTAGAAACTAGAATCGAAGTAGACTCTGGTGCTAATATCTCAGCAATATCACTAGATTTTTATAATGAAAAAATTCTGCAGTAAGTTTCAGAAGTTATAATAAAAAGGCAATTTAGCCTATAGGTTATATGCAAGTAAATTTAAAATACAATAATGTTTATAAAAACTTAAATGTATTCATTATCCCTGAAGGGGAACCACCTCTAATGGTTTTAAATTCACCTACTTTTTAACGCTTTATCCGAATCTGCAATAAAAATAGGAGTTTCCATTTAAAATTTTAAAGTTGTCCCCCGTTCCCGCCCCCAGGGGGTCTGGTTGGAAAAGGTAGACGGCATCAGATGTCCCCCCTCATAACCATTAACTTTTTATTTGGAACATTTTTGTTTCACCGCACTATATCAAAGTTATCGCTACTGGCGGATTAAAATGGGACACCCGGTATGTGGTGATTACAAAACAACCTTGAATCCATTTTTGAAAGACGATAATTATACTATTCTTAGACCCGAAGAATTTGTTCACTACCTTCTCTGTGGTGGAGAAAAATTTACCAAACTTGATTTGAGTAGTGCTTATCAACAGCTAGAATGAGACGATGAATCGAAAATATTGACAACTATATCTTCTCATCGCGGCCTATTCAGATATAATAGGTTCCCATTCGGTGTCAAACCAGCTGCAAATAAATTTCAAAAAATCATGATAAAGCTGTTAGGAGGAATAAACAATGCCGGAATATTTTTTGATGACATAGCTATAACTGGTAAAACTGACGAAGAACATTTAGCTACTTTAGAATTGGTACTGAAAAGACTCAAAGATGTGGGATTATCTTTGAGAAAAGAAATATGCACATTTTTTGCTAATAGTATCACTTATCTTGGTCATAAAATTGACAAAGAGGGTCTGCACATGACAAATTAAAAGGTAAAAGCTATTTATGAAGCTCCAGCACCCACCAATACAACACAACTAAAAGCATTTTTAGATGCCGTAAATTATTATTCCAAATTTTTGCCGAATTTAGCAAATGTTTTGCATCCGTTATATATGCTTTTTAGAAAGAATTCAAAATGGTTCTGTGGCTCCAGCAATAATATATTCAGTAAATAGTAATATTCAGAAAAAAAGTTCGATCAGTATATACAGGCTGAGTCATCGAAATGCCCGTCGTCGATATCTCCCTTGTCGTTACAAATACAGCATAAATTTATTAACAGAATCTTTCGTCTACTCAAGGAGCATAACTTAAAATTATTTTCACATATACAGGATGTTGCATAACGACTTGGCAATAATTGTTCGTCTTTTTTTAAATGAAACATCCTATATATTTTTATATATTTTGAATTGTATTTTATTTATTTATACATACATATAAATTTCATTTTAGTTTTCCGGGGCGTTGCCAAGTTATTCAATTTTTTCTCTAAAAAAAGCCGAATACACGTATTGTTTTATGGCGTACTGAAGTTATTTTTATATATATATATATATATATATATATATATATATATATATATATATATATATATATATATATATATATATATATATATATATATAAATAACTTCAGTACGCCATAAAACAATACGTGTTTTATGTTTTTATGTTTTTTATACTATGTTTTCTTTATATATATATATATATATATATATATATATATATATATATATATATATATATATATATATATATATATATATAAAGAAAACATAGTATAAAAAACATAAAAACATAAAACACGTATTGTTTTATGGCGTACTGAAGTTATTTATATATATATATATATATATATATATATAAATAACTTCAGTACTCCATAAAACAATACGTGTATTCGGCTTTTTTTAGAGAAAAAATTGAATAACTTGGCAACGCCCCGGAAAACTAAAATGAAATTTATATGTATGTATAAATAAATAAAATACAATTCAAAATATATAAAAATATATAGGATGTTTCATTTAAAAAAAGACGAACAATTATTGCCAAGTCGTTATGCAACATCCTGTATATGTGAAAATAATTTTAAGTTATGCTCCTTGAGTAGACGAAAGATTCTGTTAATAAATTTATGCTGTATTTGTAACGACAAGGGAGATATCGACGACGGGCATTTCGATGACTCAGCCTGTATATACTGATCGAACTTTTTTTCTGAATATTACTATTTACTGAATATATTATTGCTGGAGCCACAGAACCATTTTGAATTCTTTCTAAAAAGCATATATAACGGATGCAAAACATTTGCTAAATTCGGCAAAAATTTGGAATAATAATTTACGGCATCTAAAAATGCTTTTAGTTGTGTTGTATTGGTGGGTGCTGGAGCTTCATAAATAGCTTTTACCTTTTAATTTGTCATGTGCAGACCCTCTTTGTCAATTTTATGACCAAGATAAGTGATACTATTAGCAAAAAATGTGCATATTTCTTTTCTCAAAGATAATCCCACATCTTTGAGTCTTTTCAGTACCAATTCTAAAGTAGCTAAATGTTCTTCGTCAGTTTTACCAGTTATAGCTATGTCATCAAAAAATATTCCGGCATTGTTTATTCCTCCTAACAGCTTTATCATGATTTTTTGAAATTTATTTGCAGCTGGTTTGACACCGAATGGGAACCTATTATATCTGAATAGGCCGCGATGAGAAGATATAGTTGTCAATATTTTCGATTCATCGTCTCATTCTAGCTGTTGATAAGCACTACTCAAATCAAGTTTGGTAAATTTTTCTCCACCACAGAGAAGGTAGTGAACAAATTCTTCGGGTCTAAGAATAGTATAATTATCGTCTTTCAAAAATGGATTCAAGGTTGTTTTGTAATCACCACATACCGGGTGTCCCATTTTAATCCGCCAGTAGCGATAACTTTGATATAGTGCGGTGAAACAAAAATGTTCCAAATAAAAAGTTAATGGTTATGAGGGGGGACATCTGATGCCGTCTACCTTTTCCAACCAGACCTCCTGGGGGCGGGAACGGGGGGCAACTTTAAAATTTTAAATGGAAACTCCTATTTTTATTGCAGATTCGGATAAAGCGTTAAAAAGTAGGTGAATTTAAAACCATTAGAGGTGGTTCCCCTTCAGGGATAATGAATACATTTAAGTTTTTATAAACATTATTGTATTTTAAATTTACTTGCATATAACCTATAGGCTAAATTGCCTTTTTATTATAACTTCTGAAACTTACTGCAGAATTTTTTCATTATAAAAATCTAGTGATATTGCTGAGATATTAGCACCAGAGTCTACTTCGATTCTAGTTTCTACATTTTCAATATGTAAAGTTATGTGTAAACTGGATCAAGATATGCATTTTCACTAACTTTAGTTCCATGGTTTACATTGTTAATAGTATCAGTTTGAAATAACATAAAAATTCCATAATCATCATCTATAATGTCCATCAAGTTATCATCATAGTTTGTGTTGCTGTCAACATTGGTTTCATTGTTAGATTTGTAAGAGGCGTTTCAGGATGACGGCGGATTTTAAAAGTCTTCTGGTTTGTTTAATATTTCACACGTTTATTTAATTATATCAAAATACATAAATCTAACATAAAGATGGCTACTGCCTTGCGACCATCAACTTCCATACTCTAATATAAACTGGCCTAGCTTCCTGTTTTTCTGACGCTACCTTCTAACGCCATCTACTTCCAGGCAGTTACACGAGGCGCCAAATTTCAAAAATATAAAATTGCTTACAGATTCGGCCATCCTGACCGTGATCGCCCTCAATCACGCACAACAAAATTTTCACATACAATTTGGTTTTTTCATTCTAATCTGTGGTTGACCACATTTTCATTCTGTCTGGTGCTATAATGCCTGTATAAGGTATCTGAGTCAACTGGTGCCCTTATATGTCCTTAAAGTCATACCTATCATTCGGCAATATAGCAGTCACCTCATAAGGGCCTCGGTATTTCGGCAATAATTTTCATATTTACTCCCGGTTGTACTACCTGGTTTTTTATCATGACATAGTCTCCGACTTTATAATTCGTTGGTTGTTTGTGTTTCCTGTCATAAATTAATTTATTGGCCATCTGTGATTTCATAATATTTTCCGATGTGTTTTCTCTAATTGTATCTAAATCGCGTTCGTTTTCGAATTCAGGCATTGCCTCTAAAACTAATCGTACATGGTCTTCGATTTTTCCTATTTGATTTACTCCAAAAAATAATCGACTTGGCGTATCACCTGCTGACTTATTTTTCGTATTATTAATCGCGTATTATGCGTCAGTTAAATGCATATCCCAATTTGAAACGTTATCTACGGTTTTTGCTAGAATCGGGGTTATGGACTTATTAACTACCTCTGCCTGACCATTTGCTCTGGGGGTGGCTGTAGCAATTAGAACATGTTTAATACTTTCTTCTGACATAAAATTTTCAAACTCCAAAGAAGTATATGAGGTTCCTCTATCGGAAATAATGCGTTTCGGTTTACTGTAATAATTAAAATATTATTTTAGATGTTTTATTACCTCTTTACTATTCGTCGTTCGCGTAGGATATAATTTGGTGAATTTGGTAAATCCATCCACTATAACTAATATATGCTTGTTTTGTCGCTTCGTTTTCTCTAGGGGACCATAATAATCGATATGGAGCTTTTTCTATGTTATGCAGGAATCCTTCCTGCTTTCCGAATTTCTGATTAAAAGTTATGCATTTGAGACAATTAGAAATATACTGTTTTACTCTAAGTTTCATATCTCTAAACCAATATACTCGCGAAATAAGTTCTAATACTTTTTCAAGCCCTACATGACCAACATCATCATGGCAATTTCGAATTACATTTTCTATCATTGATTCCGGTACATAAAACAATACTTATTCTTTACACTTTCTGTAAATTAACCCATTTCTTAGTTCAATATAAGGATCTTATTGTTTCTCTAATAACTCTCGTAATTTAACAATTTCATAATAATAAAAGAAAAGATTCTGTTTTAGTGCAAGGACTTCTTCAAAAGTATTTTCCTCTAATATTAATATGTTTTGTGAACGACTAAGGGCGTCAATGTGCTGCATTTTATTACAACCAGAAGCTGTACTATAAGAGTTCCCTGAACTAATTATACTCTCCAGTGCTCTAATTAATCCCAAAACGGCAGCAAAATTGACCTCGCACACAACCAATTATCCAAAGAGGCCAAAAATACCAAACTTAGTACCACTTTTCACAAAAACTCCAACTTAAAGTTTTAGCATCAACTAAAAAGACCGTTACTTCCCAAGTACGGTACGTGACTCAACTCAAGTAGCTTCGTTCACCCTTCTTATTTATACCAAGGTCGAGAAGTTGAGCAAATCCTCCGTGACAACCAAAACCGCACGATTCCAATTCCAACGACCAGGACATTCAGGGTGTTACGGGGGTTGCAATGCACATCGGCGCAGAGAATATCTGACTCAATGCGTAGATGGCAGCACAAAGAAGAGACCGAAGAACACAAAAAATGAACTAATTGATATATATATATATATATATATATATATATATATATATATATATATATATATATATATATATAAAGTTTAAATTTTCTCGATATTGAAGATCTGCTTACAGGTCTGTAAACTATAAACTCGTGAGATTTGCTTACTTCTTTAAATGAAATTGGATATTTCGTGTGAATAACTCAAATTGCCAAAACTATTAGAAATTTGAAAAAAAAATTAATTCGTGAAAAAAACAATTTCGTCAAAAAACTTCCGACTTATGAGTCACAAAACCACAAAATACACTTTTTTCAAAAGCCCATAACTTTCTGCCAAATCGTCGTAGGAACTTTGTTCTTTGTCCCTGCATAGGTAATTGAACAAATTTCAATGCCTTTTCTGTGGATCGAGGCGACAATTTTTTTCCAACTCGGTACACATGGCCAAAGTTGGACGTGTTTTTTTCCCAAAAACGTGTTTTTTGTTCTGGTTTTAAAGGGTACGAAAAGATATCATCCTAATCTGAGTTTACCCCCTTAAAGTAGAGCCACTATGGATTTTTTCCACCAAAAAATCGTCTAATAAACTCGTGAGATTTGCTTACTTCTTTAAATGAAATTGGATATTTCGTGTGAATAACTCAAATTGCCTAAAATATTAGAAATTTTGAAAGAAAATTTCATTCGTGAAAAAAAAATTGTGAAAATTTAATTTTAGTTAATGTAAGGTAAATTACAATTAAATTTTTATGTTATTTCAAAACCACATAATTCTTACCTACGGATATATATGTACGTAAGAAAAACGTAAAATTTAATCCAGTTCAACTTTACGTATGTTATATTCGTTTAAAAAAAGTCTCTTTAAGATTATGCTCATGGTAAATTTCGACTTATAACGTTAGTGTATTATCTTCAGAAAAATTTGTGTAATAAGCACTCTAGCTAACTTTTACATAATCACATATCTCAATTAAATGCAAATAAATCATAAAATGCAAGCATATAATTGTAGAAAACTTTATTAACCGTTAAATCATACGACAATCCACAATCCCTGTTAATATCGTATAAATATTAACTTTTAGCATAACTTTCATCAGTAAATTATATTCATAATTAAGAAGCAACACAGACATGATAATTCTCAATAATCTTTATTAATCGATTTATACAGAAATTTAATATTGTTAGGATTTGTGGAATATTTTTATATATTTTTGAACGGAAAAACCCATACCGACATGTTACAAACGTTATACTTTATTTGGTAAGAACAACAATAATGCCAACATACATTTATTATATTAAAATATTTGCCATTACGAGACATTTTTGTTTGCATAGAAAAAAAATGGATTAAACTCGACCTTAACATTTAAATGCACCAAATGCGGCGATCAGAGTACAGTCGAAACGAATCCTGCTCCAAAAAATTCGGAGAATGTCAATTTTTCAGCTGTGTGGGGGACTATTGCAACTGGCAAAGGATACTACGGCATGGAAGAATTTCTATCGGCTATGAATGTCCCAGTCATGAGCTGCAATACTTTTGCAAAATACCACCAGGAAGTTGGACAGGTATTATTCAAATAATTATATATTATATATGAGTATTTTATTTATTTCTACATTTCAATGAAATATTCTTTTACCGTAGGTATTCATAAATTAATCTATTTTCGCGATAAAACATATTAACAAAAATATTTTTAAAATTTTATAATCAATTCATTATTTTTTATTTACCAATATTATTTAATTTAAGACGTGATTGACGTTTTTGACCGGGGCAATCGAAGAGGCCGCAGCAGCTAGGCAGCATGAAGGGGGATACCTATTGCCGAAATAGCAGTTTCGGTGGACAGAGGTTGGAGCAAACGCAGCTACGGTCATGCCTATACGGAGTTGCCGTAATCATTGGACAGCATACAAAACACATTTTACATATTGGTGTACGCAATAAGTACTGTAGTATTTTCGCCATCGCTGAAAGAAGACAGAAAGAGACACAACACACATCTGCTATCGGAACTGGGACGGATCATCTCCTGCTATGGAGGCGGACATTATTATAGAGGGTTTCCAGACCAGTGAAGATATGTTTAAGTTACGTTATACAACGTATGTTGGCGACGGTGACACCAGTGTTCGAAAAAAAAGACAACTCCGTATCATATAGCCAATATGTGACAAAAGTAGATTGCACGAACCACTTGCTAAAAAAATGTGAAAAAACATCTTCCCAAGTTCGCTGCAGAAAATGCTGTTCACAAAAAGATCGCAAAATTAATGCTTTATCAAAATATTGCCGTAAACTTGTTGTATATCATTCGAATTTGGTAGATCCGTCGGTTTCCAATTTGAAAAGCGACTTATCACATGCTGTGGATCATATATTTGGACAGCACAGTGCATGTAGTAAAGACGTGTGTGATTTGGCAGACAGGAGCATGATTGACAGCGGATTCGATAAAATTAGTGGCACGGCAAAATCTCGAATTGTAAACATTATTGGAACATTATTTGCTAAAGCCAAATCACTGATACAAAACGCAACAAGTGACTCAGTCGAGGAATACATGAATATTTTGTCAAAGTTTAACGGTGGCAAACAAGTATTTTACGGTCCGCGCAATTACTTCAATATACGATGTTATGGAGCAAGACTCGCCTTTTAGTACGGTCCAGACTGGTCACATATGGCCTGGAAAAATTATTTGGGGAGAAGTCCTGGATCTCCAACAAAAAAAAATTATTTCAAGACGCAAGGCATCAAATGAACGTACTCGGCGGTATGCAAATCGGTACAGAAATTGTAGATATAGTCCATCTCTTCCTGGTTCTGGAGTACAAAATGCAGCAGGAAATAAAGATTATGGGCCAAATTCTCAACAACCTGATTTGCCCGAGGAAGAGGTTGCGGTACTTGTCCAGGCGCAGGTTACTTCATTACAAGTTAATGAAGAACAGCGGAATGAACTTGAGAAGAGAACTCGTGGGCAGAGTACAAATTCAGTTTGGATTGAAGAAAGATCACTGCGACTCACGGCGTCAAACTTCGGCACAGTGTGTAAGCGACGTGCTCTTCCTGGCCCACTTGTTCATACTATTTTATATAGGTCTATATTCACAAGTGACACTATAGAATGGGGCAAAATAAATGAGCAAGTGGCTCTGCAGGAATACTCCAGGATAACCGGTCTTGCTGTTCACGACTGCGGATTGTTTGTATGTCTGGCTCCGGATTCGGGCTATTTGGCAGCGTCTCCTGATGGCGTCATAAACGACGATAAAATTGTTGAAGTCAAATGTCCGTATATAGTAGGGTCTGTAATGGATAAAATACTGCATTTTGGGATAAAAGCGATTTTATTGCAGAAACTTATTAACAACATCAAAACAAAAAATTTGAGTCGAGGATCCACTCCGCCGGACCTCCCAACCCCCGGGTACAGCCCCTTAAAGTTCGGCAGTGCGCGCTCTGCTTTATTATTTATTTACTGGAGAACGGTATAGCTACGGCAAAAATTCAAACACTGAAATATGCACAAATGTACAGACTATTACTGTATATTTTTAGTTTCTCAGATTTTTGCTTGGAATATATCTAAAATATGTGTTTTTTCAGATTTGGATCACTTGAATTGAAATATTTTATTTTTTTACGGCTATACTAATCATTTTTTGAAGTTTTTTTCAAGTAAAACTTGTGGAAAATTTACTTTTCTATGTATATTCAAAATTTCAGCTCCTAAACATGAACCATTATGAACTGGTGATTTTTTAAACATTATTACGCGATGTCATAGCGCAGCGTCTTGAAGTCTACGATGAGTGGGGGAACACGCGTTTATTTAATCATACTCAATATTGCAGATGTTTAACTATTTCTCTTAACTTAAAATAAATCTATCTATCTATATATCTATTTATCTTAGAGATATTTGCACTTTAATGGAAGCATTTCAAAATGGTTTTTTTGTTTTAAATAAATCTGGCAGTCGATTTTCCGATATTGGTCTGGATCAAGCCCATGAACGCTACCTATTATAAAAGGTGTTGGTGGTGCCATAAATCTCACGCAAAATACAAGTGCATTTTCAAGATAGATGCTATCTGGACCAAAAATCGCTAGATTGATTGAGGACTTCCAAAAATATATTTATCCAACATGTTCCTAATTTATTGCATCACGAAGAAACATAATCTTTTCAAGCTAATTTCACTGAAAAATTTAGTTATGAGAAAAGAATGTACAAATTTTTTAAATAATTTTGAAGAAAAACTTCAAATATGTATCAAAAGTTTTTAGAAAACCATCCACACTAAAAATGTTTCAAGATACATATTTATTTATTTTTTTAATTTAATTTATTTACCGGTAAGCAAATACATGCACGGTACGTCAGTATATACATAGAAATAATAGTTACAATATAACATTGAAAATTATAATTTTAGATAAAATATAGATTAATTAGTTAGGTCGAGACAACTAGCAGGCTATATACAGCAGTGGTTACTAAGAAAGGTACTAATTGAGATAGAAGAATTAAGAAATAAGTTACCAAATATTCAATTTCAAAAGTTTTCGTCTGTCAGATATTCGTCGATACTATAGTACGCCTTTTGTATTAGCTTTTTGGATAAAACAGATTTAAATTTACTTAGTTTTAACACTTTTATTTCCTGAGGTAATTTATTAAAGATATTTAGGTTTAAATTGTTAATTCTAACGTTTTTATAAGTCAGTCTAGGAACAATTAAGTTGTTATTTTTTCTCGTGTTATGATTATGAATCTCGGCAGAAGTTCTGTAATTCTGTATATTTTTCTTGATATATATTAGGGAATCCAATATATACTGGGAATATATCGTAAGAACGTTGTTATTTTTAAAAAGTTCTTTGCAAGGATGTTTACCACTAGCACCGGAAATAATTCTAATTGCCCGTTTTTGCATTAAAAATATTTTTTCAGTGTGTGGAGATTGTCCCCAAATTATTAGGCCGTATGACATAACTGAGTGAAATAATGAAAAATAAGCGATTTTTGCCGCTAGAGGCCCTACAGTGTGATATATTTTTCGCAGAGCATATAAACATTTGGCTAATTTAGTGCTTAACACATCAATATGACCCTTCCAGTTTAAGTTTCTTTGCAAGTGCAGTCCTAGATATAAAGTTACAAATTCGTCAGTCTGATTCGAGTTGATAAAATCTAGTGTCTTTGTTTTTTCTTTATTTAGTATGAGCCCATTAGATGTAAACCAGGATAGAGCTTGGTTTAATATTGAATTTGAATTGTCGGTTAAGATATCTAGATTTGCATTACTAGTAATAAAGACTGTGTCGTCAGCAAATTGTATGGTTTTTGAATACATATTTATAGCTAAGTCGTTAACATATATAGTAAATAATAAGGGCCCTAATATACTGCCCTGAGGCACGCCTTTCTTTATTTCTTTAACATTATATATATAGTGGCTTTACACTCCAGTGGAGTATCGCCGCTCGTAGAGCTCTCTAAATCCGGTTTTTTAGGGTGGATCAGTCCCTGTTTCTTGTTTTATATGTTTTCTATTGTTTCTCTCCATATTTCTCTATGTTTTGTTTTTTCTTGTCAGTTCTTGATGCCTGCTCTTCTTAAATCTTCTTTTACTTCCTCTAGCCATTTTGATCTCGGTCTGCCTCTTCTTCTTCTGCCACCTGGGTCCCATTGTACTATTGACTTTATTGTTTCGCTGTCATCTGTTCTCCATACGTGCCCTAACCATCTTGCTCGCTGTTGTTTTATCTTTCTTACTATATCTTCTTCTAGTTCTTGTTCTATCTCAAAGTTCATTCTTTGTCTGAGTTCATTTTCTGGGGTTTTTACTGGTCTTTAACATTACTTAGCGTATTATTTACTGAAACAATTTGCTGCCTACTTTTAAGGTATGACTGAAATAATTGCAGGGAGACGCCTCTTACGCCGTAATATTCTAATTTGCTCAGTAATGTTTCGTGACAAATCATATCAAAAGCTTTACTCAAATCAACAAAAGTTGCCCTACATATTTCCCGATTTTCCCAAGAATTTGTTATTGACTGGATCAGGGATAACAGAGCATCCGTAGTAGCCCTTCCCTCGCGAAAACCGAACTGTTCGTCAGCAAGACAATTCTTTGAATTTAAAAAATTTAAAAGACGTGAGTAAATTACTTTTTCGAGAATTTTAGAAAAGATGGGAAGAATCGCAATTGGTCTATAGTTAGATGCAACGTCTCTTGGTCCACTTTTATGGATGGGAACTATTTTAGCCTTTTTGAATTGGTCGGGAAAAGTACCGGATTCTAAACATGTATTAAATATGTTGCACAGTGGATTTGCAATCCATTCTGCAACAGTTTTAACTAATTTAGTATTGATGTCATATATATTAACAGAATCCTTGGTTTTCATATGTTGAATAATATTAAGAATTTCACCTGGCGTAGTTGGTTCAAGATAAATAGAATTATAGTTTCTATTTAGTATTGAAATATAATCGAAATATTCATGCTGCAAGGGCGCTGAAACATTTGAAATATTATCCGCAACCGACACAAAAAATTCGTTGAATTCATTAGCAGTTACAGGACATTTATTATTATTCACATTGCGACCAGTCTCATCTTTAATTATGGACCAGGTAGCTTTCATCTTATTTGATGAATTACTAAGTTTGTTTAGATTGTATGTTTTACGGGCTTCGCTTACCTTGTTGCGATAGTCTTTCCTCATTTGACTGTATAGAGCCTTATATTGAGCTTTTAGAGTGACGTCCTCACAAGATTTAATTATTTCATTAATAAATTGTAGCTGATCCTGCAACGCCTTTAATTCTGGACTAATCCACTTGTGATTACTGGACTTTTTAATATTACTTAGTGTTATGACTGGAAAGGCCATATCTCTGTACTAAATAAACGTCTCCAAAAATATATCACACTTTTTTTTAACACAAGTCTCAGAATACAGATCATCCCAAGATTCACTGGAAAGAGAATTATAAAAATTAACCATATTAGTTTCATTATTATAGTTTCTTATTTGTTTCTTTGATGACTTGATTAGATTTTTAACAATTGTGACTTCTGTATGAAATAAAAGTGCACAATGATCTGACAGACCGAAATCCTGCACTGAAACTGTAAAATTTGTAATTATATTTGTAAAAATATTGTCAATATATGTTTTACTATCCTCGGATATGCGTGTATATTGTCTGATAGTGTGTTTCATACCATAACTAGCCATCAGGTCAATTATTGCATTCTTATTGTTATTCCTGCTCAAAAAATCTACATTAAAATCGCCTAAAATTAAAATAAGTACATTTTCATATTTGTCTAAAATTGCTAAAGCTTCATTAAGAATATTAATAAATACATTAAAGTCACCATTTGGTGATCTATATAAAGTTACGATTATACATTTTAATTCTGGTAAATAAATTGCTATAATTTCACAATCCAATTCGACAGATAATTATTTAATATTTAATATTTCAACAGAATTCAAATTTTTTTTTACAAATGTAATAACACCCCCGTGTATATGTTGGATTCTGTTAAAGCATGCGGCATTGTAAAAGCCATTTACATTAAATAAATTATTTTGCTCACTTTTTAGCCAATGTTCGCTTAAACATATTACATTGGGTTGGATTTTTTCATTAATAATTTCTAACTCGTAACATTTATTTGTTAAGGAACATACGTTACAGTAAAAGATTGAAAGATTGTGAGAAATTGGAACATTTTTTTCACTTATACTAGTTTGCAAGTTCTTAGAATTTGCCAGGTTGTTGCCGGCGAAAAAAGAAACGTTTAATAACAATATTTTCAGGCCAAAAAGCAGCATCATGAAGTGTATCCAACAATTCAAAGTCCGCACCGACTTTAAAAGAGTTATTCGGACCGGTATTTTGTAGTTGCTCACAGGTAAATTCGCCATTTGGACACTTTGACTTTAGGTATTTTAATATGTCGTCAGCTGTTGTTGATGCGCTTACTCGTCCGACATACACCCAGATCTTCTTTTTCCCGCCTTGAAAATTGCTGGTATTATTGGATGCGGAACCAACTAATAGTTTGGGAGCTCTATTACTTTCGCTAGTACTAGTAGAGCTATTTTGTGAGGTTGTTTTATTAATAACTGTTTTGTTTATAGTTTTGTTGTGCGATTGATTTGTTTTCGCGCTCGGTTTGTTATTTTTAATATATTTGTCTTTCTCAGTTGATCCGTTATTATTTTTAAGTTGAAGATCACGCACAAGATTTGAATTTGTTAATTTCAGTTCAGTATTTTCAGCACGCAACGTATCAATTTCAGTTTGTAGAACGTGATTAGCGGTACTTAAGTTTTTGAATTCCGTTTGTAACACTCCGGTCACTATTTTAGAAATTAGTTTTTCAAAGTTTTTTGAGTTCAAATAATCAGTAATAGTTTTAATAACATATTTTCTTGTTGATTGGTATTACTGCTTGGTTTAGTTCCAGAGCGCAGTGTCATTTAATATTTTAAATAAACACACGAGGATTGGCTGCGCAGACACGGTTAATTATTACGAATAATGAATAAAAATTTTCAATTTTAGATTTTATCGCTCACATGTGTTTTAGAATTGTATTAAAAGCATATGTTAGCTTCAGTTTTAGCACAAAATTTATTTAGCACTAAACTAACACTGCACTTATGCACTTTTTGGTGGATTTTTGTATCAAAATAGACACTTTTTCTCCTCGAAAAGGCTTATTTTTGTAGAGTAAAAACTTTATGCTACCATCATAACTTGCGCGGTTCATATTTTAAAAGAAGTTGAAAAATATTCAGTAAAACGCGTAGATGTTGTCTGGGATGTGTATAATAAGGATAGTATCAAAGGCAACACTCGCAATATGCGAGCACCAGGAACGCGTCACCAGGTAAAAAATTCCTCTTTTTTTAACAATACAGAAAATAAAACTGCTTTATTTTCACTTCTTAATGAAAGTATAATTTCATCTGAGCAGAGCATTAGCCAGACTGTTATCTTCTCTACTCATAACGAGAATGTGCTATAAAATAAAACTAATAACAGTTTTCCAAATTTAACAAAATGTAACCACGAAGAGGCTGACACAAGGATATTTGTTCATATCCTAGACGCTATCCGTACGGGTCACAAAAATATATGTATTAGAACGGTTGACACGGATGTTGTAATTGCAATTGCTTTTTATTTTTCATTGAAATCTGAGGGATTAAATGAATTTTGTATTCATTTTGGAAGTGGAAAGCATTTTCGTAAAATTAATGTTACTGCAATATCAAATAATATTGGTAAACCTAAGTGTAGAGCATTGATGGGTTTCCATTCATTTACAGGATGTGACACTGTTTCATTTTTTTCTTTTTTTGAAAAAGCAAGGCATGTGGAAGACGTGGCAACTGTTTTCTGATGTTACTGAATCATTTCAGTATATTTCTATACCTCAAAATTACATACCGACTACAATAATTAAATTATTACAGCGTTTTTTAAATTCTCTGCTATTGCAATAGTTGTGAGTGTATAGACATAAATGATGCACGGAAAGAACTATTCACGTCTAAAACACGAAATATAGTTAATATACCTTATACCATTATCAGCATCTGTATTTGAACAACATGTTTTACGTGCAGCTTATCAAAGTGGGCATATTTGGGGGCAATCATTATCCGAAATAATGATTTTACCAAATCTTGATAATTAGGGCTGGACCACTACTGATCAGACCACATATCCAAGTCCTAAATGGTCAACATTACCTATTGTTTCAAATGCATTACAGGAACTTATACACTGCTCCTGCAAATTAAAGTGCAAAGATACGATTTGTAGTTGTAGAAAGTCTAATCTTGCATGCACTGTGTTAAGTAAGAATTGCAAGGGAAGTTGTTTAGAATAAGACTACAAGCTTTTATTTCGAATACTTTCAAAAAATTTCGCAAAAGAATTTGTTAATGTCGTTCAATAAGTTTGCAATAAGTAATCATTGTCTCAAATTAATAGTTTCGTTTGTATGTTCGTTTGAGAAATTCTGCAAATGTGCAATTTACCGAATTCTCAACAGATTGATTACAACAGTATGATTGATTGTGTTTGAATGTGAATACTTAAACAATAATGAATATTTAACTAATATTATATTCACTCTAACATTTCAAATAACTTTATATTGTTAAACAATTAATATGCAATAAAGATTCCTTCATTTGTTCTAATTACCATTTTATTAAGATAAATATCACAAAAATTTCCAATATTAAAAATATTTTTATTTTAATTACATATACAAACGAATAGACCTGCGCTAAAATATTATGTCCAAGCTATATCATATTTACAAGAAGAGTTTTGTGCACACTTTGTTTAAAAAAATCACCATTTCGTAACAGTTCATGTTTTAGATTTGAAATTTTAAATATAAATAAAAAAGCAAATTTTGTACAAGTTTTACTTGAAAAAAAATTCAAAAAATGATTAGTATAGCCGTAAAAATATAAAATATTTCAAATCAAGTGATCCAAATTTTAAAAAAAAACATACTTTTGATATATTTCAAGCAAAAACCTGAAAAATTAAAAATCCATATAAATAGTCTTAATTATGTTTCTTCGTGATGCAATAAATTAGGTGCATGTTGGATAAATATTTTTTGGAAGTCCTCAATCAATCTAGCGATGTTTGGTCTAGAAAGCATCCATCTGTAAAATGCACTTGTATTTTGCGTGAGATTTATGGCACCACCAACACCTTTTATAATAGGTAGCGTTATTTTGTTCATGGACTTGATCCAGATCAATATCGGAAAATCGACTGCCAATTTATTTAAAACAAAAAAACCATTTTGAAATGCTTCCATTAAAGACGGGTGGTTTTTATCTAAAGTGCAAATATCTCTAAGATAAATAGATATATAGATAGATAGATTTGTTTTAAGTTAAGAGAAATAGTTAAACATCTGCAATAATGAGTATGATTAAATAAACGCGTGTTCCCCCACTCATCGTAGACTTCAAGACGCTGCGCTATGACAGCGCGTAATAATGTTTAAAAAATCACCAGTTCATAATGGTTCATGTTTAAGAGCTGAAATTTTGAATATACATAGAAAAGTAAATTTTCCACAAGTTTTACTTGAAAAAAAACTTCAAAAAATGATTAGTATAGCCGTAAAAAAATAAAATATTTCAATTCAAGTGATCCAAATCTGAAAAAACACATATTTTAGATATATTCCAAGCAAAAACCTGAGAAACTAAAAATATACAGTAATAGTCTGTACATTTGTGCATATTTCAGTGTTTGAATTTTTGCCGTAGCTATCACCGTTCTCCAGTAAATAAATAATAAAGCAGAGCGCGCACTGCCGAACTTTAAGGGGCGGTACCCGGGGGTGGGGGGTCCGGCGAAGTGGATCCTCGACTCAAATTTTTTGTTTTGATGTTGTTAATAAGTTTCTGCAATAAAATCGCTTTTATCCCAAAATGCAGTATCATGCCTATTTTCGAGCATTACAGACCCTACTAATATTATAGTCCATGAACCAATTACTTTTTTGGTACCACCTGGGGTGGCAAATGCTGACTATGTTTTTTTTGTTAATTTTTATGTGAAGACCAAGAATATATGTGATAGAAATGTCTAAGTAGTAGCTTTATGGCACAAAATAACGATTTTTATAGTAAATAGTGATTTTTCTTCTTATCAAATTATAAAAAGGTACCAAACAAGGTGGCACATGCTATCATTGTTTTTATTTTTCAGTTTTGTGTTTAGATCAAGAATATATAAGATAGCACGGACTATGGAGTAGCTTTTTGCAGAAAAAAAAATAATCTAAAATTATTATTTTCTAAATCGAAAAAATTATGCTTTCTCTGTTAATTTTTAAAACAAACAGCAATAAAAAAATGTTTCAAGTGAAATTTGTTAACAATACCAATTTGTACAATAAACCTATCTTCCATATTTCTATGTTCTATGTCCTGCCGTTGAGGTGTTATTTGACCTGCAATCTGTCACTGCGCGCGAGGTAGCCAGGGAGTGCGATATCCTACTGACTACTAATCTCATCTGTTAGAAAGATGAACTCAAATGCGACATTATTATACACACACATTTCTTCGTATATTAATAGTGAATTGATAAGGTTAATAAATTAAATTTAAAAATTTTCTCTTGGAGAAAATAGTTAAATTTCGGCTTATCAAAGGCATTTAATAGTATATTATACAACGACGCTATAATGGATGGTATTATTCCTGAAGATGAAGTTTACAACACGAGTGAGCAACGCGAGCGAGGGTTTTAATCATCTGAGGAAATAATAGCCATTATAGCGAGTTATATACTGCACTTTATCTACGACTAAATTATTAATTACAAGATTTAAATAAAATAAATACCAATAAGCAAAAATTTTGACATTTCCAAATTTCACTATCACCATAGTTACATCATTAAACATTGCAATGTTTTAAAAAAATAATGTGCACGGAGAAATTGATTCAGGCAAAGTAATTTTCTGATTGGTGCAGAGAAGGGAATACTGACTATTATTCCCTGGTGTTATTCCCTGTGGGATTAATATATGATATTATGTAGCAAACATCACACAAGTAATGTTAATGTTATACATTAGTCGTAGATTAAAAAATTAATACTATGTACATTAAAATGTCTGAGGAATCCAATGCCGAAAACCGGAAGTGGATATCTTGATCCGTTCTGAAATTAAAGTTGATTAAACTCAAGAAACTTTTAAAATTCTAAAATTTTACAATTTTCTTTTGAAGAAAATAATGTAATTTCGGATTATTACAGGTCTTTAAAAAATAGTACAATGTGTCTTACACAAAAATGTCCAAGGAATCCAATGCTGCAAACCGGAATTCGATGTTTTTATCCGTTCAGAAAGTAAGTTGGTTAAACACAAAAAATATTTTAAATTTTTAAATTTTGCAATTTTCTCTTGAAGATATAAATTAAATTTTGAGTTATCAAGGGCCTTACAAAAAATTTAATATAATGTATCTTACGTAAAATTTACTAAGGAATCCAACGCTGCAAACCGGAAGTCGATATCTTTATCCGTTCAGAAAGTAGAGTTGATTAAACACAAAAAATATTTTAAATTCTTAAATTTTGCAATTTTCACTTGAAGATAATAATTAAATTTTGGGTTATCAAGGGCTTTACAAAAAAAATTAATAAATGTATCTCCAGTAAAATTTACTAAGGAATCCACTACTGCAAACCTCAAGTCGATACCTTTATCCGTTCAGAAAGTAGAGTTTTATTTATTTATTTTTGATGGGTACCAACCTACAGAATTAACTTCCAATTACAGGATGGTAGATGTTATTATAGTGGAATCTAACCACTCGGACCCAGTGGTATTATTGTCGGTTATGCTGGGAATCGAACTGGGGACCGCTAGCATGCTAGGCGGACCCTCTACCACTGAGCTAACCACAAAAAATATTTAAAATTCTTAAATTTTGCAATTTTCATTTGAAGATAATAATTAAATTTTGGGTTATCAAGAGCCTTACAAAAATTTTTATACAATGTATCTTACGTAAACTTTACTAAGGAATCCAACGCCGCAAACCGGAAGTCGATATCTTCATCCGCTTAGAAATTAGACTTGATTAAACACAAAAATTTAAAAATACTAAAATTTCTTTGTTATTTTTGAATTGTTTTTTTCTACAAAAAGCTATTCCATAGTTCGTGCTATCATATATATTCTTGATCTTAACACAAAACTGAAAAATAAAAACTTTGTTAGCATGTGCCACATTGTTTGGTAGGGGAGAGGGGGGCTACTGTGGACATATTTTTTTAATTGTTGCATATTATGGTACTTTTAAAGGTTTAATATAAAGTTTACACTTATCACTATCATTTGCTATACAAATTTGTGATAAATTTTATCTGTAGAAATTATACTCATATTTTGAAAAAAAAAAGTTTTTTGTCCACATTGGCCCCTTGCTGGGGTTAATGTGGACCATGCCTTTTTCATAAGGGGTTACTGTGGACATTTATTAAAATACATTATTTCGCTGCATATATTTATTGAAATAACTGAAAATATAATTATTGTTAACAAATATACTAAAAAACATAAAAATAACATTTTCAGGAACGCATACTTACTGAAAAAAACAAACATACATATAGAAGACGACTACCCACCTAGGGTAGTCTCCGAAAGAAAAAAACTAAAACCACACTACAAAAAAGCTAAATCAGATGGATATAATGTAAAACTGAAGTATGATACACTCATAATAAATGGAAAACCATATACAAGCGCGGAACTCGAAGACTGCAATCCCCATAGCGAGGGTGATGATCTACTAGAAACCCAACGACGTCTCTCCGTATCTCTTCACAATCTACCCCTTGCAACAAACGAAGAAGTGAAAGAAAAAGATCAAGAACAGAATAAACAGAAAAAAATAGAGAAACAGAATCAGATAGAAGATCTAAATCAAACAATTATTCAACAAAAAGCAGATAAATCACCAATAATGAAAGAAGCTGCAAAAGATCTCAAAAATAATACAACTAACCAGAATTATGGTCCACTGGACAAACATTTTATAAGACAAACTCGCTCTAATTCACAGTCAAAAAACCTGCTAAAAACTCCAACAACGAAACCAAAATAATATTCTGGAATATACAAGGTTACAAAAATTTATTTAGATTAAGCAATCAGGAAGAAAAAGTACTAGTAGAACACGACATCATATGTCTTTGTGAAACGTGGCTAAATTTTCATATATCCGACAGTCCAAATATATTTAAAAATTATAAAAACTTTCAACAAAAAGCAGTAAAAGAACATCATACAGGAAGGGCTATTGGGGGCCTCTTAATATTTTATAGAACTGAGCATTTATCAATCAAGTACATAGAAAGCGAGCAACACTGGATATTCCTAGAAATAAAGGCAAATGGCGAAAATATAATTCTTGGTACCGTGTACTTCTCTCCAAGTTACAACTTTGAAATTCTTATGGAGCTATTCACATACACGATGAAAGGACTTACAGAAAAATATCCAAAGCACTCATTAATAATTGGAGGTGATTACAATGCGCGCATTGGAAACCTAAATCAAGCTGAAAACTGGATATTTTCCAACTCTAAACTGATAGCTAGAAGAAGTGCATTGGACAACAAAATTAACAAAAATGGAAAAGATTTGTTGGAAATATGCGAAGAGGAAAACCTGTTTGTTTTAAATGGAAGATCAATAACCGACTCACCAGCTAACTACACTTACTTAAGTTCTATAGGGAAGAGTACTATAGATCTGGTATGGATAAATACAAATGCGATCCCAATTATATCAAATTTTACTGTACTAACTGATATCGTAGTCTCAGATCATATGATAACTTCATTATCAGTTACAAATTTAAAGTCCATAAATACCCAGGAGAGCCAGAGTACCAAAAAAATTGAAAAACTAAAATTAATTGATAATATGCAGAATTCCAAAGCATATTCAAGCGTAATGGAAATCGTATTTAGCAATCTTGAGAATACAGAACACAATTCAACTAATATGTATAATTTATTAAAAGATAAAATTATGAACACTTCACTTGTCACAGGCCTAATAAGGAAAAGTCCAACCTCAACAGTTGGCCCACACTCAAATAAACCATGGTTTAACAAATCACTAAAAGAACTTAAGAAAGCTACAAGCAAGAGTCTGAAAAACTGCAAAAATCAAAATTATGACCAAGAAAGTGTAGATATTTATATCCAAGCAAAAAAAAATTATAAAAATAGTATCTCGTCAGAGAAAAAAATATATAAGGAAAATATAAAACATACTCTGGAAAACATAAAAGACCAAAAACAATTCTGGAAAACATTTAAAGCCCTTCAAAGAACATGTTATCGTCAAATCCCTTTAGTTGTCGAAGAGGTACAAGAATTTTACTTCACTTGGTTTGGACCGAGAATAACGTGCGAGGTACAGTACTTTGACGTACTTCACCCATACTTGGACATAAATATTACCCAAAATGAATTAGAATACGCCATTAAAAGTTTAAAAAAAGAAAAAAGCCCCGGTAATGACAATATTACAAACGAGCATCTTAAGTATCTACCAGAAAATGGAAGGATTTTCTTAAAAAATTTAATGAATAAATTCCTTGTGGATGAGGATATCCCTAATCAGTTAAAAAACATCACACTGTCTTTAATACACAAAAAAGGAGATCGATCAGAAATTAGTAATTATAGGGGAATCGCTTTGGTCAACACAATAACGAAACTATTCACATTCATAATAAACAACCGGCTACAAACATGGGCAGAGAGTTTCAATATACTTCCAGAAGCACAGTCGGGCTTTCGTAAGCATCGCTCTTGTATCGATAATTTATTTGTACTCGATACGGTTGCTAGATCCCGTCTCCTAAGCAACAAAGAAGGAACCTATGCCATATTTGTAGATTTTGAGAAGGCCTTCGACTCGGTTAATCACAAAATTTTATGGAAGAAAGCATACAACTCTGGAGTAAGTGCTAAAATAATAAGATTATTGTCGAATATCTACAAAGAAGCCAATCTCCAAGTAAAAGTCAATAACGATTGGACAGAAAACATTCCCATAACAACAGGAATTTTACAAGGAGAATGCACGAGCCCACTTCTGTTCGCTCTTTACATTGCGGATTTGGAATCTTTCTTCAGAAATCAAAATCTTGAAGGCATATACCTTACACCACAAATAGATATTTTAACACTACAGTATGCCGACGATATAGTCATCTTCGCGCGATCACCTGTAGATGTTCAGAAAAAACTAAACGTTCTCGAAAACTTTTGTAATTCACTCTGCTTAAAAGTCAATTCTGAAAAAACCCAAATAATTCATTTTCATAATGGGAGACCACCTAAAGTAAAAAGAAAATATATGTGTCAAGGCAGGGAGATCAAACCTACTAAGAAATACAAATATCTGGGAGTAACTTTCATCTCATCCGGTCTATATAACGAACAAGCGATTAACGCAATAAATAAAGCAAATAGTATCTCTGGCGCTATCAGAGAAACGTTGGCAAAAAGCGGTATTTACAACTGGCAGACAATTATGAAATTATTCCATTCAACGATCGCTCCAACTGTTTTGTACGCAACCGAAATTTGGGGTGCAAACCACATAGAGAAATTAGAAATGAGCCAATGTCAATATTTCAAATCCATCTACTGCTGGCACAAATCAACACCAAACTATATTGTCAGACGGGAATCAGGACAAGTAAAACTAGAAATTATAATTTTAGAAAGATCTCTCAATTGGTGGTATAAAATACTATTAATGCCAGAAACGCGCTACGTCAAAGTATGTTATAATTTCCTGATTAATTCTGTCAATAAACTGAAAACTAAATTCGAAGGCTCGAAACTAAGGAAATATATCTGGGTAAAAAACCTACAAGAGATGTTGATCAAAGCCAACTTTGGTTGGGTTTGGGACAAACAAAATCCGCTTATCTTAAAAAATGAAATGATGAACATAAAAAATGCCTATGCTCAACAACTTGATACTGAAGACACGACAAGAATCATAAGGGCATCGCATAACACAGATTATGCACTGTACAGAACTACTTTAAATTACCTAAGCTATAACGTCTCTCTACGTATTTTGCGAGTAGTTAGTCAGATTCGAACAGCTAATAACATTTGCACACAAATTTTCCACAACGGCACAGCATTCAAATTCAAGACTAATGAAATATGTACTTTGTGCAATAAATTTGAATTTGACACACTAGACCACTTCCTCTTTAGCTGCCCAATATTTTCTCCTGTTAGGACCGAATTTATATTAAAATATATCAGAGACAGCACAAAAGAGAATTTTAACAGAAATCTACTGGCGGAAATATCAATAAAAAAAATCTACGACATCTATAATTTTACAAGTACAGCACTAAAATTAAAAGCGTTTGTTGAAAACTTTTAAATCAATAATATCAAACATATAAAAGCAAAAAGTTAAAATTTAAATAATAATAAAAAATAAAAAAAGTTAAATGTTGCAGTGTTAGTGAGAAATCGCGAAGGGCCTGTTATACCGTTATACCGTTATAATATACGAGTGACGTACCAAAAGTGACCGATACAGACAGAATGTGTATACTCGAAGGGTTATGTATGCGAGATGCAAGTTTATTGAATTTTTTTTTTTTTCTTCATATTATATCTATGTATATAAAGTTAAATTTAGAATAATTAATTAGAATCATTATATTTTATGTATAAGTAAAATAATTATTTTTTATGTATGTTTACCTTTACAAACTTAAATGTTTAACGTAAAATGTACCAAAATGTAATAAGCTACGGTTTAGATACAAATATACATTATTATTATTATTATTATTATATACTGTAAATTATTCAGTTTACATCATAAATACTAAAATTAATATTATACGATAATAAATTAGAGGTGCGTGCAAATTCGTTCTGTATAACAGCTTTCATCACGTCTTCCTCTGAAATTTTAGTCCGGTCGGTTTTCCTTTTGTAGGATAGAACCATTTTGTTTATGTATGTCTGTTAAAATGTAAAAAAGAGTTGAATTTCTTCAAAATGATCCCACGGTTTAATGTGGACATGTCTATATTATAGCCTCGAGGGTTATGTGGATCTGATGGATTTCAATTTGGTATACCATGCTGAATTTTGTGGCATTGAACTAGTTAACGAGAACATTTTACTAATTGCCGTCTACAGGTCCTGTCTTGGTAATTTTAATGATTTTTTATTTAAATTTGAAAGTTTACTAGATAAATTTAAATGTTTCTATAAAAAAATCATAATTTTGGGTGATTTTAACATGGATTTTGTCAGTGAAAAACTTAATAATAATAAAATTGATTTCATTAATCTGATTAGAACTTACGGTCTAAAGATCACTATTGGGGAATGCACACGAGTCACAGAAAAATCAAGTAGTTGCATTGATAATATACTAACAAACTTAGAATCTAATGTTTATGAAGTCGGCGTTATCGACCCCTGTTTGTCAGATCACTTTGGTCAGTTTTTAGTACTTAAAAACGTTAAATCATTTGAAAGTCAGAATACGAAAGTCGTGAGAAATTTTGCTCGAACAAATATCGACAGTTTTAAATACGCATTAAACTCTATTAATTTTACCTTAATGTTTTCCAGATGTTTCTTAGAAGCAAATGACAATGCCATCCTTATGTTAAATTGTCTTTCAAACTTAATTGAAACATACTTTCCACTTAAGGAAATTTGTTCTAAGGAAAATAAATCACCGGTTAGCTGGTTTAACCCTTCCTTAAAACAAATGAGATACGAATTAGAGGCTTTGAATATTTGTTTCATTAGTTCCAATAATGTACAATTTAAAAACATTTACAATGAAAAACGGAAAATTTACAGACAGGAAATCATGAATAGCAAACGAGCTTCATACAATAATTTTCTATTAAATTCAAACAATAAAAGCAGAGACAGTTGGCGTCTGATTAACTGTGAACGAAACATTTCTACTAATAGAACAATTCATTCAAATCTGACACCAACTGATTTTAATGATTACTTTATCTCAGTTGCTTCAAACATTATAGAGCAAATCCCCTAAGTTGATTCTAAAGCAGCCGATATATTAATAAATACGGGCAAATCTCACAATTTTGAATTTAGTCTCGAGCCAACAGATGTAATAGAGGTTTACAAGGCAGTTACTTCTTTGAAAAATTCAAATTGTTGTGATGTATATAACATTAGCAATAATCTTTTAAAGAATATAATTGACTTCATTGTTGAACCATTATGTTCTCTATTCAATAAATGTCTTACAAATGGTATTTACCCAGATGTTTAAAAAAAACTAAAGTCCTTCCTCTATATAAAAAGGGTGAATCTGACAAAGTACAAAATTACAGACCCATCTCTATCATACCAACATTGTCAAAGGTTTTTGAAATCATTTTAAAAAATAGATTCGTGAAATATTTTGACGATCATAATTTTTTAAATGAAAACCAATTTGGTTTCCGCCAGGAGCGAAGTACGAGTCAAGCTGTTTTAAATGTTATTAATAAAACTATCGAGGGTCTTGAAAAGGGTCATCATATAGCGATCACCCTTTGTGACCTCAGTAAGGCCTTCGACTGTGTTTCGCATGAGATTTTATTATCTAAACTTGACTATTATGGAGTTCGGGGTACCTCTCTAAAACTTATTACGTCCTATTTACAAAATCGTACACAAAGTGTTTATATTGACGGTAAATTCTCCGACTTCAAACCATTAGATCATGGAGTTCCTCAAGGGTCAATACTCGGTCCTTTCTTTTTCATTGTCTACGTAAACGATTTCTGTGACTTTGTGCAACCTTGCAGTAGTGTTCTTTCTGCCGATGACACAACAATGATAAGTGGACACACAAATATTGATGAGCTATTGGATATCGAAAATTCGAATTTAAAGAAAGCTGAGACTTAGTTTGCTGCCAATGAACTTTTATTAAACAAGGAAAAAACCCAACAATTAATTGTGTCCTCTAAACATGAATTGATCAAAGGGAACTCTGTATCTCTTCTTGGCATGCTTATTGATGATGCTCTCAATGGAAATTCTCATATTCAACACATAAGTAAAAAATTATCAAGCGTAATTTTTCTTATTAGGAGACTGAGTTTTCTCATTGACAAATCTATGTTGAATACTATTTATTTTTCATTATTTCACTCAATTATATCCTATGGTATTTTACTTTGGGGTAATGCAGCGACGCATTAAAAATATTTAGACTACAAAAGACGGCAATTAGGATAATTTCGGGTCTAAAGTACAGAGACCATTGTAAACAGGCTTTTATTAACGAATTATGCCTTTTCCATGCCTTTTCATTTTTTATACCTTAATTGAAATTCATAGAACCAAGTTTTGTTTACCTTCAAACGCTTACTTTCATGCCTATGGTACAAGATCTGCAAATATGCTACGTAAGCCTCGCTGTAGACTTAAAAAATCTACTAGAAATTCTTTAAATTTAGATCTTTATAATGTTTTACCGCAAAATATTAAAAACTTAAGTAAAAGTAAATTTAAATTAGTGATAAAAAAATGTCTGTTACAACACTGTTTCTACTCCGTTCAGGAATATTTGAATTATAACTTTAAAGATTTAACTGACATATTGAAGTGAAACACTTTTCTTATACTTATTTTTATTATACTTTGACGTACTATAAACAAACTCTGTATGTAAAATAGTCAATAAATCTAAATCTAATGTCATGTCCAAATTAGCCCCCTCATACAATGTCCATACTAACCCCAACAGACCATTTTCATATAAATAATGTATTTTATAGATAACAATAGTCATTATTCAAAAAAAATTACTGGAAAAGATAGGCAATTTAATGAAGAATTATATTACCTAACTAACCGTTAGTTTTAACAAAAATTACTAAACTACAAAAAACGCCTTCAAAATAGTATTGAAAAACTTACTTTTGACGCACGATATCACTTCCAAGCCAGTTACTCTAGTACTTAGGAATGGATCGCGAAGAAATTTCATAATGGTGATACCTACTGGTATTGCCAACCTACATGAATTATTTCAAAATTTTCCTATTCTCCAGTTTTGAAATATCGTTGATGTCCACATTAACCCCATGTCCACACTAACCCCCCTCTCCCCTACCTACCTTTTTATAATTTGATAAGAAGAAAAATCACTATTTACTATAAAAATCCTTATTTTGTGCCATAAAGCTACTACTTAGACATTGCTATCCCATATATTCTTGGTCTACGCATAAAACCGAACAAAAAAATCATAGTCAGCATTTGCCACTCCAGGAGTACGTTCTTAAACGCAGTGAAGTGGTAGAGTGAAGGTAGAGGAAATGTCACGTGACATTACTCTTCCTTTCCATTCTGAACGTACTAGGGTACGTAT
This sequence comes from Agonum fuliginosum, assembly GCA_947534325.1. NCBI lineage: Eukaryota > Metazoa > Arthropoda > Insecta > Coleoptera > Carabidae > Agonum > Agonum fuliginosum. Next base: position 18,443,374 of record OX384045.1, on the reverse strand, counting down.
TTGTCATCACGAACTGTCATACGTCAAACAAGTTAACAACATGGATTTGGATAATACGAAAAAGTGCATAATATCGGTAGCTATTTGCTTATCAACGCGTTGAGATATTTTCATGTTTTTTGGGCCATAAAATTTATCTAAAAATGCTTTGTAACCCTGTAAGAAACATTTAAAAAATGTTGAAATTAGAGAAAATAGGTAAAAATGAAATTCTTAAAATTTAATTTTTATCTTACTGTAAGATTTGAACCCGTTGAGATAGAATTTGATTATTTTAATCGTTAATAAATCAAATATGTTGAAATACACGGATAAACATTCCTATTGCGCATGACGGGTAAATCTTAACGCACTGACCGAGTAGGGGAAGAAAAGTACACGCTGAGTGTACCCTAGCGCGTTCAGAAACTCACCGTTTTGTTACCCAATAAATTTCACACTGCAATTTAGAACGGCTAGAGTGTACCCTTACCTCGTTCCCCTACGTTTTAGAACGTACCCCAGGTGGTACCAATTTAGTTCATTTTCGGGTTTGGCTCATGGACACATGTCACGTCCAAAATTTATTCATGCAGCAAACTTTAGATACCTAATTCATAATTTAAGATTAAAATATGTTATTTATTCGTAGTTGTAATGATTAGTAACACAATATGTTAGAATAATTTACAGCAAGGAAGATTGACAGTTTCACGCACTTTTAACACCAAATCGTTCGGATATTACATTAGTTTGATGCATTATTTACACCAAATAAACGTTGTTGTTGTTACAACAACATACTACACTACACTTCACCAGACTTCTTTTACCGAATACACCTTTAGTGTATTGATCTGGCGACAATAAAAAAATTTAGGTGCATATAGAAAAAATATCATTAAGAGAAATAACTGAAAATCTATTTGTACAATCCGTAAGGTATGGTTACATATTATGAGTTACAGTTTATTTTACAAAATTAAATGATAATCAACATATTTTCTTGAATCATTAAATAGCTTAGTACAGTATTTACTCGTAAATATAAAATTAATTATATTAGGTAATACTTATTTTATATATATAGTTACTTTGTTAATGAATACAATATTATGTACCAACCATAGACAAGAATAAAAAATACCTAGACACAGCTTCCATAATGGCGGCAATGGATAGTTATGTGACTATTTGACTAAAGAACTAAACTATCACATAAAGAGAAAATGTGAATAATCAAATAACTTAAGATAATTTGCTATATTAAAAAAGAAAAACAAAGATAATAAGTAAAAACATTAATTATGCTTCCTTCTTATAGGAATTGAGTAAATTTGTTTGCTTAATATGTTCCTATGTATAGGAGGTACCTATTGCTTTTTAACGAGTACTAGTTAAGTTGGCAATACTGATCGTATGACACATTTGTTTTCTTCTGCGATATTTTAAGTTGTTCTTGGTTTCTTGTTTAATTAGTTGTAAACTAAATCGTGTATTTTTGATGTTTTCTTTGATTGTCTTTGTAGCGATTGTATTTCCTTTAAAATGGATTCTTTGTGTTCAGAACATAATTGAATTTTTAAAACATCGCGTCTCCGATTAGCATCTTGTTATAGCCGCCTCTAGTTTTCTATTCATACAAGCATACATAGCATGGGACGCTTGATTTAGTAGCCCATTCAATTTAGACGAAAAAAGCCTGATCTCCAGTAATAATTATATCAAAGTAATTTTTTGTTTACACCTTTGTTTCGACGTTACAAATAAGTATAAAAAGTCAACAACGAAATTGTTATCGTAGGTCAAAATATTTAAGGTAACGTCATCAAAATTGATTTTTCGTAAATAACTCGGGAACGTCTTCAACACTGGAATATTATAAACTAGAAAATTCAAGAAGAGAATATTCTTGACAGGAATCATAAAAATCACGAAATCCCAAGCTAAGGAAAATTCATTTACTAAAAAAAAAATTAATAGAAAAGACATATCTGGAATCAAGTAAACACAGAAACTTTACTTGGCGTCCAAACCTGGAGTTGGCTGCAAGCTGTCAGCTGAACAACGCGTTGTGGCCGTTTAAAAAACGAGTTCTGTTGGACTCAAGAAGGGTTTTGTTAGCATAGATTAGTTTATGTCAAAAAAACGGAGTTCTGTTGGACGCAAGAAGGGTTTTGTTAGCATAGATTAGTTTATATATTAGCCAGAATCCGATTTTTTCCGCAGCCATATTTTTTCCAGTTTTGAATATTCCTTTACATGCGTTTTCTGCATCAGATTCCAAATTTGAATTTTCTATGAATGCATTTTTTATGTAAGCATTTTCTTGTCTCTGAATTTTCGTTTGTTTTATGATTCCGGGCAAGAATTTTCTTGTACTTGAATTTTCTAGTTTTTTAGATTTGAGTAGGCACTCAATAACTCGCTTCCTATCGTACGTGGATGAAGGCTATAATGAAATTATAGAGCATAAAATTCTATATAGAATTGGTCATTATCGATTTTCATGTAAGTGTCGCAGTTTTCGAGAAAATCGTGAAAATTTATTTCGAATATTTCAATAATATTTAAAAACAAGTCGAAATTTTGTCTTGCTACACGGAAACGGTTGCCATCTATTAATGGATAAAAAAATATACTCTTAACAAAGGTGTAAACAAAAATTTAGCTTATTACAAATTATTGTTGGGGTCAAATCCTTATTTCATTGGGCTATAGATAATTTTATATATTTCTCTATGGTTCTATCTAAAATATTTTACCATTTAGTATGAATGATAATTATCTGTATTTTATTATCAATGAATAAATTCCAAACAAATCAGGTATTTTCAAAAATACATTTTTAATTCTTTAACAAACTTAATTCAGTCGATAAAAAAAATTGTTTAGAAATAACCATTTTTTGGAATTTTGATATTTTTATTAATAAGTATAAAAAATTTAATACCATACTTTTTTGATGAATTAATTTTTGCTACAAACTTAAAATTATACTGTCAGTTTAGTCAAAGTTTATCAATAGACAAATCTTCATAAAGGCAAACTGTAGAATAATTTTACATTATTAGCTTAAGAATATGTTTTTAAGAGAATATTGATATAAATGATATTGATAATTAGTTATATAACGGATGTTAAGTAGATTTCCAGGTTCCACATTTTGGAAAATCTGTGGGAACTGGGAGCATATCTTCATGTTCCCCAATTTTGAAAATTAACGCCATTCCCATCGATGCGTGGAAATCAACATGACAGTGGAATAGCCAGTATCCTAAAAAAACACAAATATCACTTAATTATTATTGTAAAACGAAATTAATTATAGAAATTTAACTTCAATAAACAACGAGGGAATTATAACAGGTAAATATTTTAAAAATCTTGATTTCATCCAAAACACAAAATTCATAGATTTATTCATCTAAATAGTTTTGAGTTACGTGAAGATTACTTTGGTCAGATTTGCTGCTGATGACGTAAAATATGAAAATTTTCATTATGACATTTCAATTCTCAACTTTACATACATAATAATTTGATTTTTTTAAGCATTGAGCGGGATCGAATATATTGTTGTATTTCTCTAATAGTCCAGTCATTAGGTAGGTACTTTTTGCATAATAAAGATTGAGTTTTGAAATATGGTACGACCCTATGTTTGCGACCTCGAGCTACAGTCATACACCCATAATCATATTTTGGCATAAATAACTCCGTTCCTATAGGTTTTAGAGAAAAAACTTTTTAATAAAATTTGTAGAGAATCAAATTTGTTAGGTGCGATACTTTTTTTGTCAGACTAAAACTTTTTTTAGTTACAGGGCCGAAAAAACCCTGTTCACACGAGGATTCTTTAAGATTCTACCAAGATTCTGAATCCTTTTATCTTTCTAGTGAGATTTATCTATTAAATTGCGGTGTTGCTAAATTGAATATTCAATGAGTCTTGGAAAAGAAGAATTTATACTTTATTGATTGCTTCAAAACCATGTAATTATCACTAGAAAGAAGATAACTTCTCCTTTTTCAGGATTCAGAATCTTGGTAGAATCTTCAAAGAATCCTCATGCGAACAGAGTTTAATAGAACAAATTTTTAAAAACCACAGAAAAGTTGCATTTGCACGCTATTTTTTAAAATTACCTATCCGCCAATTAATGTATCTACAGTACTTTTGTGCAATTATGTAATAAAGACTAGTGCTCTAGTTTTCTCATCACCCCTGAGAATTATGCCTACTAATCCAGGCGCTTAGACTAAAAAGATGAGGTACCTTGCATTTTATCATTAAAGCAGGCCGTTTACAATTTTAAATACGAAATAGGTACAGAGTCACAAATAACGGTTTAATCCTAAAATTAGCTATAAGTAATTTCCCCAAGAATTCTAACTTTAAATATTAAGGCATTAAAATTTTAAATACAACCCTGGTAATAAGCTTCAAAAAAATTCTTTCTCTACCAGTGGAACACTGGTGGTAAAATATACACTCACCGGCACAGAAAACGGATCACTTTTTATTTTGTAAAATTTTTTGTTATCTCTTGATTATTTTATATAACTATGATATATTTTATTAAAGAGTATTATAGTCAAGCATTTCGTATTATGAAATTAATGTTTTGAATATTTACTAATTGTTTATTATCAAAAGAAAAAATTATGGACATAAAACCAATAAAAAATAAGTTGAAAAAAATATTTCAATCACATAAATAAACACAATTCGTTTATACTTATAACGCGTGTTCCCTCTGCGTACTATATGACCTTGGTCAATCGTAGAGGCATACTCAAAATGAGGTTCCTGATATTATCTTGAGGGATATTATTATATGCTTCTAACAGTGCATCTCTGAGTTATTCCAGCGTACTAAGCCTACTGGGACCGGATACACGACTCCGAATCTTTATATCGAGCATATACTACGCAAATTATATTGGTTTCAGATCTGTACTCCGCGCTGGACACATACGATTGATGTTAACAACATTTATGAAACCGTTCAAGTTTGCAGCAGCATGGCGGCGCGCATTATCATGCATCAAGATAAATTTATCATCTTAAAATGGTGCATAAGGGACAACATTGTCGGTCAGAATATCTTTTATGTACCTATCGGCATTGAATATTACCATAGAAACAAGGAATAAATCTATCCGCAAAATCACTGATATCCCAGTTCCCACCATTACTGATCTTCCCAGGCATCTTACAGTATTGCCGAATGCACAAGTTTCTCAATTGGTTGTCACACTTTTACACATCCGTATGATGACATTAAAAAATATCGGGATTCGATAGTGACTAAAACACGAGTCTAATCACCTTAATCCCAATTTACACGCCTTCCAAAAAATTACAAGCGAGCTACTCGGTAATGTTGGAGGACATTAATTTAATTCGTTTCGAAATTAATGTTTTTAGGCATAGGACACCCTTTATAACATAAGAAGATGCAAAAATACACACAACAGAATAATAAAATATAGGGTGTTCCATTTGAAAATGACGAGTTATAGCCATTTGAAATTGAGTAAATTTGATTCTCTGTACTGAACATCCTGTATAATAATATTTTTAAAAAAAGTTATGTCAGAACAAAGAGTATAGTTACAGTTGTTAATTTTTTTGTCTTAATTTTTACTATTAAAATAACTTCAGTACGCCTTTATAAAACAATACGTGTATTCGGCTTTTTTTAGAGAAAAAATTGAATAACTTGGCAACGCCGCGGAAAACTAAAATGAAATTTATATGTTCGTATAGGTGAATAAAATACAATTCAAAATATATAAAAATATGTAGGGTGTTTCATTTAAAAAAAGACGAGCAATTATTGCCAAGTCGTTATGCAGTCGTTACAAAGGGTCTGTCCTTGGACCTTTATTATTCATACTATTTATTAATAACATAGTAAATGTAGTTTGTTATGCTTGTTATTTGCTGATGACTTTAAAATATTTAAAGAAATATCAAATATAACTGATTGTATATATTTGCAGCATGATGTTAATAATATTAATGAATGGGTAGGTAGGTAAATATTATGTTATGAGTTACACAAGGAAAATACATTTTTTTGTTATAATTATACTCCACTAAAAACGAGTTACTATTATTAAAGATCTTTGCATTATTTTTAATGACAAATTAAATCCTAAAGTTCATGTCGATGCTGTTGTGAATGAGGCTTGTAAAAAAATGGGTTTCGTTTTACGCACTACTTTCAACTTTACAAATGCTTACTGCCTTAAAATTCTATTTACTTAAAACTTAAATACGGCAGCCTAATAGGGAATCCATTTTATATGTCTCATATAAATGAGTTAGAAAACGTACAAAAGAAATTTTGCAGCATTCGTTTTTTTTTAATTAATCGCATATGGCCTAATCTAGAGTACGAAGACTTATTGGCAATGTTCGATCTTGAATTATTACAAAAAAGACGTTTGAGGCATCATTTACTATTTTTATATAAAATTGTGAACAATTTAATTAATGATGCAGGTCTATTTGCTGAACTCAACTTTCATACATGTCTGTGTAACACCAGAAATCCTGTTGCATTTATTTGCCCTTACTCTCGTACTAACCAACATTTAAACTTACCGATTATTAGAATTGATATAAGTTAAATTGCTTAAATTGATAATTATTACTTATTAGGTTTATAACCATTATTATAATTATTTTCATTATTATTGTTATTTTGTTTCTATTTAAGTACTCTCAATTTTTGTATTTCGGTTAAATTATACTGTAATTGGGATATAAAAAGCACTGCCAGTTAAATTCCCGTTTTTGTGAAAAATGTTAACTATTTCAGTACATTTTGATATTTTATTATAACACAATATTTTAATCAACAGTATGATGATAATTGCAAATTAAAAGTCAAATCTCAAAAAAATCAACATCAAAACATCATAATCGACAAAGAGCTGTGTAAAAAATTGTTACTCCTGCTTCAAATGTGACGTTATGCGCGAAAGCGAACGTATTTGAGTTCTCTGGTAAGCATACTGTATCTATGTGTATCGTGTTGTACACGATATTTTTGTCATACTTTCACAAAAAATAATCTTTTGTGCGACTATTCTCGCACGCTTCTAATTTGCGCACGCATATCCGCATAGTTAAGAAATGTGCCACTATGCGCATGCAAAACAGCCACAAAAAGGTAACTTTTTGTGCAGATATGACAAAACATGTTGTCTTCGTCCCAGACTTACACTAATTTTTACCTTCCGTCATACCTGTAAAGGCAGGTATTAGAATCATGCTATAAATGTAAAATTTTAGTGGATGAGCACGAATTACGGTCGTCACACCTCATTTTTCAAATTTTTGCTATGGTATCTGTATGGATGTGCCCATGCCTGTGGATTTACGAAGCTCGGATAACTCAAATACGAATTATTAAAAAATGTTTATATTTGATATTTTACATTTGTATTCAAATTGAAAGAGCTGATTAACTAAATAAAACACATAAATATTGTAATCTATGGTCGGCTGATATTTGTTTCTGTGTAAAAAAATATTGAGAGGTGACCCAGGTGACATTAAACGTCATACGTGAATAAGTATTTAAGTAATAAAATATTGTAGTGATTGTACATTTTTGTTAAAAATTCAATTTTCTAGATAAAGCAGAAGGTTGTGTACTGACCACATCAGATTTTTTAAAACTATATTTATCGATGGTTTATTTTCACCTCTAGTTTATATGTGCGAATGAAATTATATAACAAATATTTAAGTTAATTTATCACCTTTTTACATGTATAGGTACAAAGATAAAACATCTTACCAATAATTCCAACGAATGTGTAATCATTGAAATTTTACCTTTATAAGTGAATTTATAATCGAATTAATAAATTTTTATAGTTAACCCATAAAAAAGCCTAATATAATGAAAATGGCTTTAACAAACCTCTATACATACCTGGATTTGTTGCATGAAATCTAATTATAGTATACCCGCCAGTAGGAACAGTAACTGTGTCTTTCCAAGGAGCATTGTGTAAATTTCGTTTAAGTAGTCCTTGTTCATCCATATCTTTGATAGTTTCAAGATTTGTAGTTATTCCGATTTTTTCCATTCCTATTACTCTAAAGGAGGAACCGTGAAGATGGTAAGGATGGTTAGTGTTTTCAATTTCGCCGTTGTTTATTAACACAAGTTCGACGACTTCATTCAGTGGTATCTGGTATCACAGGCCATTAGATATTTATTTAGATTACAAATACATCAAGATATGTTATATAGGTATTAGTCCAGTCATCCTAGATCAAAACAGAGCCTGAGGTCATAATCGAACGAATAAAGATGAAAATTGGTATACATATCTGTTGAAGGGTTCTTTTTAATATGGTAAAGTAAAAGTTGTCAGGACCATGAGGAACCGCCGGCATCTTTAAAAATCAAAATTACGTCTTAAAAATGTTGTAGAGCTTGAAATTCTTATTAAAATGAGTACCCACACTTTACATTTTTATTGAAAATTAGGCTTAAAACTCTATTTCAAAGTTTTGCCGTAATCGTGAATCAAGCACTTGAAGCCAGAACGGAACAAATTTTTTGTTTACTGTTTTTAATCAACTCTAAGTTCTGACTGGACAAATATATTTACTTCCAGTTTCCGGCATTAGATTCCCGAGACATTTTTCTATAAAATGCATTATTTTTATAAAAATTAAGGGTCTTAGTTAAGACCGAAATGTAATGTTTTGTTTCGGAGGGGAAGCAGTGAAATTGTATTTTTTTCCTTACTTGCTGTTTTTAATCAACTCTAATTCTTGACTGGACAAAGATATTGACTTCCGGTTTCCGGCATTAGATTCCTAATACAATGAGGTGCATTATTTTTTAAAATAATTAGGTACCTTAATCAAGCCGAATTTTAATGTTTTCTTCCGTGGTAAAAAAGGATAATTTAAGTTGATATTTGTTTACTGTTTTAATCAACTCTAATTTCAAACTGGACAAAGATATAGATTTCCGGATTCCGGAATTAGATTCCTTAAACATTTTTCTGTAAGATGCATTATTTTAAAAAAAAATTAAAGGCCTTCGTTATGGCCGGAATTTAATGTTTTGTTTCGGAGGGGAAACAGTGAAATTGTAGTTTTTTCTGTTTACTGTTTTTAATCAATTCTAATTTCTGACTGGATAAATATATCGACTTCCGGTTGTCGGCATTAGATTCTCCAAATATTTTTCTATAAAATGTATTATTTAGAAAATTTTTAGGGCCTTAGTTAAGACCGAAATTTAATGTTTATCTCGGAGAAAAAGTATTTTGTTTATATTTAACTAATTTCTCTCCGAAACAAAACATTAATTCTCAGCTTCACTGAGGTCCTTAATTTTTTATAAAAATAATACATTTTGTAGAAAAATGTCTGCGGAATCTAATGCCGGAAACCGGAAGTAGATATCTATGCCGAATCAGAAATTATAGTTGATTAAAAACAGTATACAAAATACTTGGTCCGTTCTGACCTCAACCGCTTGATTCACGATTAAGGCAAAACTTTGAAATAGAGTTCTAAGCCTAATTTTCAATAAAAATGTAAAGTATGGGTACTCATTTTAATCAGAATTTCAAGCTCTACAACATTTTTAAGACATAATTTTTATTTTATTCGTTGTTTACGAGATATTAGTAAAAATCTGCAAAAAGGGACATATTTTTCAAGATGGCGGCGGTTCCTCATGGTCCTGGACAACTTTTACTTTACCAAATTAAAAAGGACCCTTCAACAAATATGTATGCCAATTTTCATATTTATTCGTTCGATTATGACCTCAAATGCTAGAATGATTAGACTATATGAATATTAAGGTGGTGTGCAAATGGCCTGAAAATATGTTGCTTCGAAAAATAGAACAATTTTAGAAGCAGTTTTCTGAAAAACCTAATATTTGACAAAATGTCAATTGATATTTATCCTCATAGTTCAAGCAAAATGGCATTAAAACAGATTGACCTGGAAATAATATGGAGTTTTGAAAATTTGCAGATAAGTGTAGTTTCATATCTTAAATAATATACTAAATTTGCGACCTTGGGATATTGTAAAAATATTTTTTTACATTTTTTGTCCTTTGCGTACATATCCGAATATGAATATTTTAAGAATAATTATTGTTTAAAAAATATATATTGGAAAATTCTGTATAAAATAGGTTGTATTCAATTTTTATGTAAATAGCGCAGTTGCCGAGAAAATCGTGAAAATGCATTGACCGTTTTAAATTAATTGAAATAAAGTCATAATTTGGTCTTATGTCACAAAAATGACTCTGATATCTTAACAGATCAAGATATTGACATCCAGTCTTCAGCAATTGAATTCTGAGTTATGTTTCTATAAGAAATATAAGATTCTAGTTGCTCTTGTTAAGTAATTCTTTAAAGATTTTCTTAAAATAAAATAAGGAAACGAGCGTTCAATTTTGTGTTTTTCAACTATTATTTCTTAACAGATAAAGATATTGAATTTCGGTTTCGACCATTAGATTTTACAAACATTTTTCTATAAGATACGTAAAATAAAAACATTTTCAGAAACACGATCAAGTCAAAATTGTAAGATTTTCTTCGAGGAAAACCGAAAAATTTTAACACTATTTTTATGAATGATGTTACATGTTTAATAATATCGATAATAATAATAATAATATCGACTTCCGGTTTTCAGCATTGAATTTATTGAACATATTGTAACAAGGCATATTGTATTTTTTTAAAATTAAGCTTTGGTTATGTCAAAATTTGAAGAATTTCTCGGAGAGAAAACAAAATTATAGTTTTATTATTTCATGAAGTTTTACCAACTGTCGTTTCTAAACAAATAATATATTAACTTTTGGTTTCCAGGGTGCAATTCTGTGAACATTTTTTGTCTATATTTTTCGAAATTTTACTTGTTAGAAATAATCAGTGTTGTGACTGATCTAAGATCAATTGATCTAGATCACCGATCTAGCTCAATTTACGTGATCTTTGATTTGATCTAGATCATCTTATTTTTAAGGATCTTGAGTTTGATCTAGATCAACTAAATATGATCTACGATCTTAAAATAAGATCATATTTTTAGATTTTTTCTACGCTGTATGCAAAAGTTAAAGCATGAAATTGAAAATTAAAAAGAGTAAGAGTTTAATATTTTTAATATGTTCTAATGTTAAACTGTAGATTAAATCTCTTGAATACTACGTATTTTTTCTTTTTTTATGTACTTAATGTAATACAACAATTAAATATTTTGTCTAAAGAAAAAAAGATCACTAATTTTTGAGCTGATCTAAAAAAACATCCTATCATAAAAATTGATCTATGATCTGTTCACTGTTCTAGATCATATTAAACGAGAAGATCTTGTTCTTGATCTAGATCCATTTTAAAATGATCTGTCATAACACTGGAAATAACGCAAAACTGTACGTTTTTTTTTTCTTATTTCGTTTGTAACAATTATTTAAATGAAGTTTGAAATTTCTTGACTGGATAGTGAATAAGTGCAGGAAAATTACTGGGATTCAGTCATTTAAAATTTTATTTCACATCGACGTTTCGGCCAACTTTAGCAAGGTTAATTAACAATAATTAACGGTTTTTAATATTATGCTGCCATTATCCATATAGTTCTTTGTGTGTGCTGAAGTAAAATATCTGCTTTAGTCATTAATTTTAACAATCATAATTTTATTACTTATGTACTATTTTGGACAACGATATTTATAATTATTAATTATTTATTTATTATTAATGTATATTAATTTTTCATTTCTAATTTTCACGTAAGTTTAACAAAAAAAATTTTGTAATGTATTTAAAAAAAACTATTAAACTGTTAAAATGTTAGATCCTGAGAATGATCCTGGGTTGGATCGAAACGTCGATGTGAAATAAAATTTTAAATGACTGAATTCCAGTAATTTTCCTGCACTTAATTATTTAAATATTTATTTAAGAAGAACAACTAAAATGTTGAAACTTATGTTTCTCATAGAAAAATAACTAGAAAATCGATTGCTGAAGACCGGATCTTTATTGATGAAAACAAAAATACGACTATATAAATTGATTGAAACGGTCAATTAATTTCCCGATTATCTCGAAAACTGTGCTGTTTATATAATAATTAAATACAACCTATTTTATAGAGAATTTTCAAATCTATCTTTTTAGAAAATGGCTCAGCGAGCGGCATCACCTCAAGGTTTAAAATTTAGTAGTATATTATTCAAGGTATTAAGCCTGATTTATAGATTGACGCTCCGTTTACGCAACGCAAACGTTCCCGCTAACGCAAAACATAAACTAATTATATCAGATGGCATCATTTATAGTATTCCGTTCGCGTACCGCTAACGCACCCGTTCACGCAAAAGATGATCATGATTCATGTTTTGCGTTTGCGGGCTGAACGGTAGCCAATCAAATGCATAACAAAAAACAAATTATTGTGACAGTCAAGTGACAGTGACAATAATTTTAACCATGTCGTGTAATAAGTAAATTAATAAATAAATATTATAATATCCTAGATGGATAATTTAAATGAGAAATATAACGAATGTAACACAGAACAAATCGCGCCAAAAATGTCAAACCTGTACGTCAAACAATGTAACATAACCTCTAAAACGCACGTCAAGTTGCGTTTCTAACGTAAATTTATAAATTGATGTAAAAATATATAACGTGAACAGAACGGGGACGTTTGCGTTACGCAAACGGAGCGTCAATCTATAAATCAGGCTTCAAACTACACTAACTGCCAAGTTCAAATCTCCTTGAATTATTTCCAGGTAAAAATACCTAATGCTTGGACTATTATTAGGGAATTAACATAATATAAATTGGCACAATATTGGCATAATATTCAAGAATAATTAATATAAATAAAACAAAATATTGATTGATAGAAATTACCAGAACTCATTATTATTAATAAATTATTATTATATTTGGGTTTAGTTATGAATATTTATTTATTTATACGACGTTTCGAGAACTTTGCGTTGCCTGCACCAGGTGTAACAAGTGAATGTGTTTACAAAAACAACAGCAATTATTTTATAATACAAGAGAGCTACTTTGATCTAAAAATAAAAAATTGAAGGTTTTTACGGGAGATCTCCAAATTACGAAAAAGGTATTATTTTTCAAATAATGATAGATAATACAATATATTATTTTAAATCAATTTTTTAAATTTTCTCAGGTTCACAAGTAAAATTTCCGACTGGTTGTAAAGTGAAAGTTAACAATAACTGACTTTCCTACTTTTGAAAAGTCAGAAATAGATACATTAGTACTAGCACATTTTAAATTTTTTTTTACATCAGCTCTAAAATTGAAAAAATCACTTTTTTCCTTAAAACTGACTAAATATTAACATCGATTTCTATTGAAAAATGTTTTAAGCAGAAATACCAGTGTTACTAACATTATATTGTTACGACAAGTTCATATTTTATATTTCAAGCCATTCACACGTGCCCTTAATAAAAACGAAAATAGGGCAAGTTTAAATTAAATTTAATGAATGAAATATAATAGTCAGTGCATTTATTTACGATATTTTTCAGCATCTTTTTATATATATGATATGAATACGTAGGGCCTAGGTGTCTTTTAAAATAATGTGAAGAAGGAAAAATAATGGGTGCACCAGTCACTGTGATTATTATTATGAGTATTTATTCATAATGTCGACGTTTCGGTCTTAATTGAGACCTTCCTCAGGACAACTACAAACAATACAAAAATTGGAATGTCTCATAATACAAGCAACAATCAAACAATGTCGACATAAGTTCTACAATAACTGACAAAACAGCAATATTAAATAATTAATTTAAAATTTTTACTTACATGAATTTCACATAATATTGTCAATATAATAATATTAATTTACATTCGATCTTGTAAAATTAAATATTCGGTACCACATGGCAAACTTGAGACTTTTTATTTAAAATTGTTATAAAACAATTCAACGGAGAAAACTGACAGCATTGCTGTCAATTAAATATTCGGTACCACATGGCAAACTTGAGACTTTTTATTTAAAATTGTTATAAAACAATTTTAAATAAAAAGTCTCAAGTTTGCCATGTGGTACCGAATATTTAATTTTACAAGATCGAATGTAAATTATTATTATTATATTGACAATATTATGTGAAATTCATGTAAGTAAAAATTTTAAATTAATTATTTAATATTGCTGTTTTGTCAGTTATTGTAGAACTTATGTCGACATTGTTTGATTGTTGCTTGTATTATGAGACATTCCAATTTTTGTATTGTTTGTAGTTGTCCTGAGGAAGGTCTCAATTAAGACCGAAACGTCGACATTATGAATAAATACTCATAATAATAATCACAGTGACTGGTGCACCCATTATTTTTCCTTCTTCAAATTCCAAATTCAGTCAAGAATTATCTTTTAAAATAATGTTCAGGTACACATTTAAAATATTATTGTGTAGTTTAAATGATAACAAATAATATTAATTAAAAAGTACGTACCTGTAAAACATGTGTACATTCACAAAAAACGTTACTGCAGTTTTTGACCGTAGATTCATTGCAGAACGAATCTGGTTTAATCTGATCTCTCTGTGATAGCAACGGAAAAGATTGAAAAGATAGCGATATACGGTTTAGTTGAAATGTTTTACTATTAAATCTGGGATTAGCTGAAAAATAAAAATTTCATTACATTGCTTTAAGGAAAGCAATAATAGTTATATTACTTTCATTGTACTCATAGTATTTTGAATCATAATAATTACTGTTGGAAATGTTATTAAAATCAAAGTAAATGTAAAATTTCTTATCAGAAATTTCTTTTAAAGTTTCATCGTCCGGTTGAATAGCGCTTAGTTCAGCAATGCTTATAGAATTGTTTTTTAGCATTTCTTCATTTACTGAATTAATTGTCTGTAACAAAACATTAGGTATATATTGTGTTTTATTTAAAAGGAAAACAACTAGTAATTTTTTTGATTGTCAAATTCAAATTAGGTATAAATATTACCACTACTGTGACAGTGTATGTATTTTAGATTATTATATATAAAAACAAATATTTATGTAGTCAATGGTATTCAACTTACTAAGCCATCTTCTCGTCTATATTCATAGGTCGGTTCTCCTGGCGGTATATCATTTTCATTTGCTCCTTTGTAGCTTAAAATCGCAACTTGGTGTACCTTTGTCTTTTCACAAAGCATCAAACCATGAAAACGAATCCAGTAATGACCAATTTCTTGATTGGTGTTTATTATAAAATCAAATCTTTCACCGGCATATGTTACCAAAGACGAAACTGAAAAACAACGTTTAAAATCATTTTAGTATTTGATAGTATTGCGCATATTTATTAAAATCGTACGTATTGTCGGCACATAATAAAATATGACATGTTCTTTAGCAGAAATACTTTATATATTCAGTAAAAGTAAAGTTTAAAATTATAACAAATTATTAAGAAATTTGAACATAATTTCAACGGTTAGTGGTGTTATGGCTTTAACGAACAATGCTAATGTTAATGTTATATAATTAAATGGTCACAACAAGCGACGTTTCCGGCTTAGTAGTTGAACATTGGGGGTTTCCAAGCATACGGCTGTTAAAATACTTATTGTATATCAATTTTCAGCATTATATAAGTTATAGGAAAGTGATAATGATTGTTAATTTTGATAGATTTATTACCTTTTTATCGAAATAAAAATGTAACTCTTTTGAAACGTGCATGAAAATGCGCTGTATGTGACGCTAACGGCACTGACCAAACCGTGAGTAAATTTGTTCATATACGTTCGTTTTTTGCCGGTTCGACTACGGAGTGGACGACAGGTCTGCGTGTTGAAACAAGGTAATAGTCCGGCGGTTATAGGACAAATTCATACCAACTATGCATTTTGTGATTAAAGTGTGAAAATTAGCATACATATCAATTTAACTATTCTCTTTCATATAAGAAGTGTTAGGTACTACAGACGGCCGCCATTTTAAAAAAAATTTCCGCTATTTTTAGTTTTCTAGATTTATCTCGTATGGTTAATATTACGAGAAAAATTGATATATAAAAATTTGCTATAAAATGGTATATTTATTTTTTCTGTAAGTAGTACAGTTCTCGAGAAAATCGTGAAAATATATTTGAGCAATTTCTAGTCATATTCAACAATAACGTAATTTTGTCTTTTCAAATAAAATCAGCTTTTATTTTTGAATGAATCAAGATATCGACTTCCGGTCTTCAGCATTCGATTTCTTAGATAATTTTTTGTTACGTACATAATTTTCAACATATCGGGAGAAGTAGTTCGGGCACAATTTAAACATAGCCTTTTAGGGACAATAGTGAAATTTTAGTATTTTTTGTGTTTTTAAACTGTTATTTCTGAACGAAATAAAATATTGACTTACGGTTTCCTGCATTAAATTCTTCAAAAAATTCTCTATAAGATACATTATATTGAAAACGTTTTAATGCCTTAGTTAAACCGATACTTAATGATTTTTTCTAATTTTATGAAACATCATAATTTGTTGAACCAAGCTTGCATCGTGTCTTTAAATAAATGTATGGCAGAAAATGGCAACAATTTTGTAAAAATTATTCGAATTGTATGTGTTTTATTTATTTTGACATGTCAATTATTTTGAATACATAATTAACTATAATTATCGTTTCATTAAAAAGAATTAAATTTTGTTTGTCGTATTCCAGAAGTTATACGTTATTTGGTTTATTTTATGATATTCTTGTGCAATATATAAAGTAAGAATAGTGTCGAGCTCTCGCGCCATGGGAATTTTTTTTCAATAATTGGCAACATTGAGTGGCAGTGGGGCTTTCTCTGAACACAACGAGCACCGGCAACCTTCGTTAGCACCGAAACTTGCCTCGTAGTGTCCGTTTCTGTGAAATATGTCGATATGTATATATATATATATATATATATATATATATATATATATATATATATATATATATATATATATATAAAATAATCCTCACTGTAGTATTGAGGTATACTTTAAATATTGTTCGTAAAGTTTTATAATAATTATTTTATCCATTACCTGTGATGGGATCAATATCATTTCCATCTGTATTGATGACAGTCATCGTATGATTATCTATAGAAATTTCTGTTGGGCACATCATGAATTCAGCATTTATTATTCGAAATCTGTATCTATATCCCTGAAATTGCAAGAAAGAAAATAAAAAGTTATGATGTAAAGTAATTGCGAACGTGATAAAATAATTGTGTTTGTCATCAATCAAGGACGTGTATAGAAAACAAGGCCATTATAACACATACCTACACATATTTACAAATATACCAATTTGCGGTTCTGTGTACCTTCGTGAAAAGTGAGTAAAAATGTTATGTACAAGACACCTAAACTGTTATAAATTTTAGTCATAAAAGGTAGTTTTATAATCGTAGTAAAACTATCTGAGAAACCCAGCTAGACTGGGAAATTTAACCAACCTCAAAATCTTTTAGTTAGTCTGTTAAAATAATTCTAAAAAGTTCAAATGATGAAATTATTATGATGTCTCTAGGTACCTATAACGTTTTTTATACCGCCATAACTCGGTTGAATTTGGTCGTAAATGGATGAATCTTATAGTCTAATCAAGAAGTGAGTTTTCTGCGAAAAATAGTAATAGAAGGATACGAAAAATATGAGCGATGGCTCATTTGACACGGATTGAAATTCTGAAATTCTGTCACTTCCATTTTTTCCTGCAAATAAAAATTGCAATTGTTATTAACAAAAACCGAAAGAAAAAAATGTCATTTGGTATTTTTATGATACCTCAAAAACTATTCAAGATAGCGAGAATTGCAAAAAAGATCCTTAAAGAGGAGGAAATTTCCGATAAAAAAGTCCCAACTCCCGGATCTAGCTCTAATATTTATAATGTTAATTTGTTGCTGAAAATAGGGCTCCGCGCGGCTGTTTCGGGATGAGAACGCCGCTTCTATAGTGAGTATCGCACCGAAAAGAATTTTTTTAAAGCACTAAATATTGATTTAAAAATTTGAAAAAATTATGGTGTCATCTCAACACTCGAAAAAAGAAAGACCCGTTGGAAAAAAATTTTAAATGCATTTTAAAAAAAGGTAGCCCATTGTTAATTAACTACTTTTTTTCGTACCTTCGCCTTGATTGAAAGCTGGATGGTTGTTTAAATAATCACCCTATAAATTTTTTGTCTCTTGGAGTTCTTTCCATGAGTGTACTTGATAAGATGATGTCATAAAATTATTTAAAATTTGTTTATAACGAATTTTCACAGTTAACAAAAAATGAAAAATCGTAAAAGTGACACATTTCTTAGAATTGCAATCCGCGTCAAATGAGCCACCGCTCATATTTTTCGTACCCTTCTAACTATTTTTCGCAGAAAACTCACTTCTTGACTAGACTATTAGAGTTCTGACAAGATTGAAGTTTCCTCTTTAAAGTCATGCAAGTTAATTTGACACCAAGTTCATTTTACCCCCTAATTTTGCACAGATATCGATGATTCTTTGAATTGTGATAAGATTGAAGTTTCCTCTTCAATGGTTTGCAAATTCATGTGACGCCAAATCCAATTCATCCCCAGACACCCCTCTAAGAAAAAACAATGTTTTTGACTCAAAAATGTCAAACTGTGACATCATGTATGATGTACCAAAAATGTTTTCGCGACAATTGATCAACATGGCAATAAAACTTTATTTTTCGGTGAATTTAAATAAAATTCAATTACCTACGATGATTTTATCCGAAGCTATGGGCTTTTGAAATTTATTCAGCATTTTGTGAGTTTTCATAACTATGCTTGAATTTTGATAAGTTGGAAATCTAAAGCGATCACGAGAACATTAAACGAAAGAAGCACTTCAATTTAAGATAAGGTATACATTTGTAGACAATTTCGGTAAATGTTTAAAAGTCTCAAAAATGCAATTATTTTTTCCAAAAATTATAATTTCGCTACAAATCATCGCAGGTACTCAATTTTTTTCCCAGGAAGGAAAATTAATAAACTTTATCGGCTTGGTAATGGATTGAGTCCACGATTCTTTGCACCGGTACAAGTTATCAAAGTCTGGCGGTGGGAAAAATTAACTTGACGTCAGATTAACTTGCATGATCTTAGAGAGGAAACTTCAAACTTGTCTAACTTGAAGATTCATCCATTTTCGAGCAAATTCAACCGAGTTATGTCGGTCTAAAAATTCTGATTTTTTGGGTGTATTTTCAAGTGGTGCGTTTTTTTTTGTCGAGTGTATATTTTATTTAACCAGACTTGTCAAAGAAACATTTTTTCTACAACACTGTATTTTAATTGTAAATTCTAAGTAAACATCATTTTCTAACATCATTTTTTCTTTCTCCATTATTTCCTAGTAACGTGTTCAGTAAACATTCATTTTATACGGAAAACACATTTTTTAAAGACTTTTTTACTTTTCCACCTTCCCGTATTTCGTTAAATATTACTCCTAGCGAAAAAACTAATGGGATATTTTGTATATGGTAACTTTTTCGTTAGGACGCATAGTTTTCGAGATATTTACGAAATAGTGAAAAAGGGACCTTACACCCCGGAACGCTCACACCTAACAAGTCAGGACATTTAGTATGTCGGTCAGGGGGTTCTCCCCTACCACTTAGAAACAAAAACCAGTCTATAGTTCATTTGAGAATGACTGACACTAAGAGTATAGAAAACTATAGAGAGAGCCTAGACCACAAAAGTTGAAGCCGTTTACCTCCCACTCCAATAGGCTATGTTTGACATTTGTGGCGTTTATTTTATATTTACGCTTTACTTGGCAGCCATGTTGAGACGGTCGATCGCGTGCTTTATAAACGTTGAAATTTAAGTTTTAAAGAGTTTTGTGGGAAATTTATTTATAGTATATGTGTGTTATTTGTGTTTACGGTGTTAATAACTATAAATTTGTACAGTATTTGATAAATTATCTAGTGCACAACCAGGATAATTATTCTGGGTTAACAAAATTAAATTTTTGTTACCTATTGAAAGGAAGGTAAATAATATATTTTTAGAAATGTAAATATGTTTTTTTCAAGTTTATTTACCAATATGCCTACTTGCGACATTGATGGATGTTCAACAGAACATATAATAAAACACAAAATCAAAAAGCTCGGGAAATGGAATGTGGCTGCATAACTTTTCACAGGTAAAAACAATAATTTATTGCTATACATTTTGAGTCGTTACAAACTCTCTTATTATTATTATAATAATTATTGAGTTATCAATTCCAATTTTATGATCAAGAATGTTATTATTGTAATCTATCGTTGACTCTTTGTTGTAATTAGAAATCTATTATTGTAATCAATATTTTACTCTTCTTTATTCTGATATAAATCCGATTATTGTAATAAATCTATTACTTCCTTTTCATTGCTATGGTTGGATAATCTATAAGTGTATTTAAACAATACTTTAAGTTTAAATACCTATGAGGTATTACTGAAATAAAACAGAAAAAATAAAAATATTTAATTTAAAAAGTCTCTGAAATATCTGCTTGCAGCGGTTCTGTTTAAGTTATAATTGAAATATTAATAAAAGTAAATTTAAGTTAATCAACTTTATGTATTAAAGATACCCAAAGGATCTGAAGGTCCGAGAAAAATGGGTAATTGCTACAGGAAGATCAAATTGGACACCATCATCTTCTAGTGTGATTTGTTCGGATCATCTTTCTCCTGCCTGCTTCGAAAAATCTGCATTTTATACTAAATTGCTGGAAAATGAAGTTCCAACAATAATGATTCGGAATTTGAATAACCAGGAAATGGTAAATTTTGAATTTCGTAATACTTATTAGTACCTCACATTATTTAACAAATTAAATTAATTTAGATCACAGAATCCACCCCAAAAACTACCAGCACTGATTTAGCTATGATTGTCGACGTAGAGAATGATCCTGCACCATGTTCTGAAGAAAAACGTGAAATTCAAGAACAACATCATTTTCTCCAACACGAAAACGTTCTCGTCCATATTCGCCGTCACGGGTAGAAATGTTACGAGATTTTAAATACAAATCTTTGACCTACAAAAAAAATTAAGTTGCTACAACTTGTATGCGATTTGTTGTAACATGTATGGTTTTAATCAATTTTAGTCCAATTGCACTCGTAACACATACACCAATGTAAACATTTAAAATGAAGTTTGTTAATTGTATTACGTCTGTAAAACAAAATTTAATAAAAGCTTCTAAAAGCCTATTAATGTTCAATATCTATAAACGTTTTAAAACTACTGTAATATACATCATGTAAATGCCAATAGATACCTAAGACAAAAACGATGATATGGTTCACAATTGAAATAAAAAAATTTCTATTTTATGGCCGTAAAGTAAACAATAAATAAAAAAAAATGTAAAGAAGAAATGAAAATTTGGCGAACAGGACAGAACTCTGAATTTTGGCATAAGAACTTTAAAAAATATATTTATCATTCTTGAAATTAATTTAAAAAAATACCTATAAGTAAGTATTCCATTATTTTGTAATTTGTTATCATTAAAATTTATTTATTATTAATGTACCTATTTTATTTCTGTTGACATCGTTGACATTATTTTATTCGTTTTACTTTAAATATAACTGACAACTTTTATAAGTTGGCGATGTAAGATTTTAAACAAAAACAACTGTCATATCCCCACTCCAATAGGCTATGTTTGACGTGATACGTCCGCCCCCACCTGGCTTCATACCCCGCACCCGCAGCAATGCGGCAAATAAAACTACCAGAAAAATCAGTTGTAACTACACTAGGATGGTCAAAATAAGCCGCACGCTTTGTACCTGAAACGAAACTTACTTCTCGAACAATAGAAATACCGTCATCAACGCTAAGATAATCCCCTTCGGACTGTGTCATAGACGTAGATAGGAGTGATCTGTTTATACATTTACTAAAAATAAAAGTTTTTAATATTCAAATATAACTTTCTCACTCATTATTATTAAAATAAATCTTTTCCCTGAAAAACAACTTAGACCTAAAACGATAGTTCTCTACCGAATTTAGTCATTTTGACTATCCCTGTGCAAACAATTATTGACGCGCCATTGGAATGTTTTTGACAGAATGATTTAATACTGCCAGTCATTCTCAAATATAGTATATATACACGATTTATTGCGGTTGAACGGCATTTTGTTGTTTTCGTTGACTGGACTATAAGTGTTATTTTAGGGCGCATATAAAAGTGCAAAAATCGGAGCATGGTGTTTGTAATGGTAATGTTTTTAACCAGATAATAGTTTAAAGTTTAAATATTATTAATTTTATATAATTTGCTTTAAAAAAAGCACGGGGTAGAGTTTGAGATGTTGGCTATTCTTGAAGATGTCAATGCCTATCTTTTAATATTGAAATCTTCGCCCTAAATTTTTGTGGAATTCGAGCAAATTTTTATCTTAATTTACGGGGCTAAAGTCATACACGATTTGCTGTGATCATCACGCGACTAAAATTTTAGTTTAGTAAAAATGCGAAACTAATAAAAGCAAATATGAATGTAATGGCCGTTTTACACTATGCTAAATATTGAACTAGAAATTGCGCAACAAATTGAACAATATCTTGAGCAATAAATTGCTTCGTTTTTAATGAATTCTGTTTTATACTGAGACAATTTTATATATCTACCTAAAATATTTAGTTTGTGATTCTGCACAGTTCGCATGTAATAATAATTTGACAGCCGCCCTTATCTATTTTTTCAGATAATTTACGAAGCAATGCGACATTTCACACAATTTGCTGTATGACACTACACAATTTAAATTGTTTCAAAAATTGAACAATATCTTGTTTAAGATTTAGTGTAATTTAAAACAGGCTTAAAGTAGGTAGGTAACACTTTTGTCGGGTGACTGCACACACACTGAAAAAAATCAAATATATATTTGAGATCAGTTTTCTATACATTCCTTATTTGCTAGAATATAACATACTTTAAAGATGAAACCATATTTGAAAAAAGTGATTGGCAAAAATATTCAGAAAACCTATTAGGTACTTAATCAGGTGTTACAATTCCATTTATTAAAAAATTATATTAAGTATCATGAATGATAAGGACAGTTTACCGATGAAAGACAATGTTTGGAGACGAAACGAAGGCTCCAATTTTGTCTGACGTTCGTCATGCTAATATCATTTTTTGCACTATTGGTCTTTTTTATCCATACACAAATATTAATTTCTTCGTATTTAATATTAAATTTACTTAGGTACCGTTCTAGAACGGTAAGTAAATTATTTACCATTCTGTTAATTTACTTACCGTTCAGTGAACGGTATTTAGCCTAGCAACCGGTAAGATCAACATTCTGTCTTGGAAACAGGCATGGTAAGTTGATAAGAAAGACCAATTGGACAAAAAAAAATTTTATATAAATGATAACATGGTGATGTTCTTTCAATTTGTTAATAACAAAGTAATATTGGAAGAAGCTTGACTAGCTGTTATATACTAGCTATTAAATGATTCTATTTTTTTACCTTTTCAACTTGGAACCTTGCGGCCGGTATGCCAGCTTTATGAGTTGAATTGTGGAAGTACCCTAAGCCGTTTACAAGCATAGATGACACATGCAAGTCATCACCATTATTGAAAAAGCCAATGTACATATTCTCCGAGGGAATATCTGTCCAGTCTGCTATCACCATCACGTGTTCTGGGAGATCAAAATCGTATAAATCACTATGTGGCTCTACATCTTTAGGCTGGCGGACAACAAGTGCGCCAAACACGCCGTCGCCACGTTGATTGCCTTTAAGAAAAAAATATAGTTATTTGTATTCTATTTACCATTTAAATTGAAGAGTTTGTATCATATTTATTTTTATTAAAGTGAAACATTGCAAGTTTTGTGTTACTTTGGCCAGTATTTATTTGTAAGCATTCCAACTGAATGATATAAAAATGACAATAATTCTGGTTTCTGATACTTCATTGGCACAACGTGGGAGGTGGGGGATTATTGATTGGTATTGATATTCTTTCAATACAATGAAAACTTTGAAATAACTTAAAGGGAAATAAAGCTAATTTCAATTTGGCCCTACCTAACTAATTACTTTGATTATGTTAATATGTTTTCGGAGCAAAAGTATATAGTTAGCCCTTCCTACTTTGATTATTAATAAAATAAACTGTATACTAACGCAAACATTTATATTAGTAGAGCATATAAGAACGACTATCGAAATAATTATGAAAAAAATTATATTTATGTAACAAATAAACCTTATTTATGTGTTAACAGAATAACAGCAAATTAGACGTTAGACGAAGCCAGTTCTTCCTTTACATGGACTTAACACTCAACTAATACCCAAAATATTTTTACTTCATTCTTTGAGACAAGCGCCAACAGATATATAACAGTTTGAGGTCATATATTCATATATAATTATAATAAAGAAATATACCACGTCGAAAGTACAAAATAATATTTTTTTTAGTACATGCTCACTCAAATCGTTATCTTGTGAACTGTTTTAGAGGATCCAGTTCTTTAAAATAACGTAACTTAGGCAATGAGCTGCTTCATAGCCTTCTACAAGCCATGAAATAGGAAATTTGGCAACGCACCAGGTAGTCCGATTATCAGAAACTTGCTATGAGCGTTGACAGATAAGTATCAAGAAGATCGCCTCTTTGTGTTGCTTTCATTCATTAAAATATTATTTTGGTGAAATTATAATCAATATTAATTGTATCTTTCATCGGCCACATATTTGTTTAATCAAGAAATCTTTATTTTAAAAAGGTAAGAGGCAATGATATTTATGGTCTAGATCTAGAGAGTTAGGTTACGTGAACAAATTTTGTGTACAACTCCTTTTTCTAATATTCTAGATACTTAGACATTTGCTGTGTACGTAGATGTACAACGAATAATGCCAGTACATTGAAATAAGAAGCTCCAGTACTTTGTCTTTCACAAAAGAAGAAAAGTTACACAAATTGTGTAAACCTATATTTCTCACACTCATTTCATATACTTCCCTTTATTGCGTTGGTCTAGGTTGTGTCACTTGACACCCGGTCTAGACCTTGTTTATGATGACCCTTTTAAGCCTGTTGACATGTACATTTAAAACGATCACACATGCGTGATAGTGGTTCGATTTATGGTGTTTTTTGTTATCACCTTTGTTTATGCAATATTATTAATATCAACAAATTTGTTATCACAAATATATGTATACAAACCAACAACCCGTTTCAGTGGTTTATCTATATACTAATTAATTGAGAATTAATTTACGAAATATCAAAATCCCAACTATTTCAAATATATATTATAATAAAGAGGAAAGATTTGTTTGTTTGAATTGAATAGGCTCCGAAATTACTGAACCGATTTGAAAAATTCTTTCACCGTTGGGAAGCTACACTATCTCCGGGTGACATAGGCTATATATATATATATATATATATATATATATATATATATATATATATATATATATATATATATATATATATATATATATATACAGGGTGAGTCATCGAAATGCCCGTCGTCGATATCTCCCTTGTCGTTAAAAATAGAGCATAAATTTATCAACAGAATTTTTCGTCTACTCAAGGAGCATAACTTAAAACTATTTTCATATATACAGGGTGTTGCATAACGACTTGGCAATAATTGTTCGTCTTATTTAAATGAAACACCCTATATATTTTTATATATTTTGAATTGTATTTTACATACCTATACGAAAATATAAGTTTCATTTTAATTTTCCGCGGCGTTGCCAAGTTATTCAATTTTTTCTCTAAAAAAAGCCGAATACACGTATTGTTTTATAAAGGCGTACTGAAGTTATTTTAATAGTAAAAATTAAGAATTTTTTTTTCTGTACAGCTGTAACTATACTCTTTGTTCTGACGTAACTTTTTTTTAATGTTATTATACAGGGTGTTCAATACAGAGAATCCAATTTACTCAATTTCAAATGGCTATAACTCGTATTTGTCAAATGGAACACCCTATATTTTATTATTCTGTTGTGTGTATTTTTGCATCTTTTTATGTTATAAAGGATGTCCTATGCCTAAAAACATTAATTTTATTAATTTCGAAATTAATGTTTTTAGGCATACGACACCCTTTATAACATAAGAAGATGCAAAAATACACACAACAGAATAATAAAATATAGGGTGTTCCATTTGACAAATACGAGTTATAGCCATTTGAAATTGAGTAAATTTGATTCTCTGTATTGAACACCCTGTATAATAACATTTAAAAAAAGTTATGTCAGAACAAAGAGTATAGTTACAGCTGTACAGAAAAAAAAATTCTTAGTTTTTACTATTAAAATAACTTCAGTACGCCTTTATAAAACAATACGTGTATTCGGCTTTTTTTAGAGAAAAAATTGAATAACTTGGCAACGCCGCGGAAAACTAAAATGAAACTTATATTTTCGTATAGGTAAATATAATACAATTCAAAATATATAAAAATATATAGGATGTTTCATTTAAAAAAAGACGAACAATTATTGCCAAGTCGTTATGCAACACCCTGTATATGTGAAAATAATTTTAAGTTATGCTCCTTGAGTAGACGAAAAATTCTGTTAATAAATTTATGCTGTATTTTTAACGACAAGGGAGATATCGACGACGGGCATTTCGATGACTCACCCTGTATATATATATATATATATATATATATATATATATATATATATATATATATATATATATATATATATATCTGCCTTGAAACATCGGTATATTAAAATGTTAGTTCGCCATCTTGAAACAAAATGGTGGCTAGCTACCTCAAAATGTACTCCACCGATAGGGTTCAAATTTGTAATGGTTATAACTTATGATCTAACTTATGACATGAGCATACTAAAATATCAGTCCGCCATCTTTAAACAAAATGGCGATAACCGATTGGGTTCAAATTTGGTATGGTCTCATGGGCGTAGTTAGAATAATATTGTCACCATGTATTGTATGGTAATAACTTTTTTCTTAAAACGAGATTCCTTTAAATTCGAGTTAGAGGCGTAGCAACGCGAGCCGGGTTCGCTAGTAAAAAATAATTTGAAGACGGTGATGTTATTACTATTAAAATATTAAATGATATTGCAGTGGTTAGCTCAGCGGTAGAGGGTCCGCCTAGCATGCTAGCGGTCCCCAGTTCGATTCCCAGCACAACCGACAATAATACCACTGGGTCCGAGTGGTTGGATTCCACTATAATAACATCTACCATCCTGTAATTGGAAGTTAATTCTGTAGGTTGGTTACCATTAAAAAAAAATCAATGATGTAGAACAATTTTTGTGTAAAGACTTAACGAAATATTTTGATAGTTCTCTCAACGCCGTGGGCACGAAAATATTATCTACATACAAAGTGGAATTGCAAGTGCACAGAATATAGTATATTTTTTACAGGGTGAAGTGGGGTAAGTGCGATTTTGGGGCAAGTGCGACTTTGCTTAATATTATTTTTGTTATTATAAGTTTGAACCTTCCATCTATTGGATTTATTTCTACTTGTTATTCTTGTACATATTTGATTTCTACTTTACCGATACCATGAAGAGTTTTGTTGTTATAATACGGCAAACCAAATTGAAAAATATAGTGAATATTTATACTAAACGCACATACCCCTTAAGACTTGTGAACTACTAAACGTTGCAAATAAAAGTAGAAAGTCCACTTGCCCCAAAATTGGGGCAAGTGCGACCACCCAAAAAAAAATTAAAATAATTATAACAAATTCATGTGTACAAATAAAATACCAAATTATCGTTATGTGTATAGTTTGAAAATATTTATGGTTATAATCATAAGTTTGACGTAGTTTAAGATGAATTTATCATTTTGGTGGTCGCAGTTACACCACTTCACCCCATTTTAAATATTGATTGTGACACTTAAAATTTTCTAATGATTGTGGTGAATAAGTGGACAGTGTTCTCTATTGTAAGTGTAAGCCAAAGTTTAAATGTTACGGTATTCATCCACGCACATGAATTGTATGATTTTAAATGGATTTTATCAATAATTATAATGAAAATAAAAACAATTTTCAACTGCATAGGCCGAAAATTTTATGAAAAAGGTAAACTTTCCACTTTAAAACACTAAGATTATGACTTATCTTTACTTCCTTCCTATATTATAAATATCTGTTTTAAATAATATTTAAATAGTTTTAAGTTATTATTATCATTATTACTATTATTAGTATTATATACATTTGTTCCACGTAATGTGATTAATCGGTAATTAACAAACATTTAGTTTATTTTTAATGATTTTGTAATTTATTAAAATACATCAGTCTGCATATTAGGACTACCTTTGACAGATAATGCGATGTTGCCTTTGTTACTTCATGGCTTGTAAACTATAGGAGGCTATGGCTGCTTACATTTTATAGGATTATTTTCACTGATTTTCATTTAGTCCAGCGGCTTACAGTAATATATAATATGACTTGTGCACATCAAGCCAAAAGCAATTTTAATTTTTTTTCTTTTCTTTTTTAAGAGGTGGAGGCATCACCGGAAGTATCTGTCAGCCGCCATTTTGAAAAAATTGTCCCCGTTTTTAGTTTTTCGCTTTTATCTTGCGAATGGTTTACATTACGAAGAAAACTGTTAAACGGAATTGTAGAGCACAAAATTCTCTACTAGATTTATATAGATTTTTTGTAAATGGTACTGTTTGCTAGAAAATCAAGAAAATGAATTTTGCATATTTTCAAATAATTTATAAAGTCGTTTTTTGTCATAACACAATATAATGGCTGTAATATTTTATCGGATAAAGATATGTACTTCCGGTTTCAAGCATTCGATTTCTGAAACATTTTTCTATAAAAAAACATAATTTTCAAAATTTTGGAGACTCTGGTGTAGCCGCAATTTAATTATATTCTACAAGAAAACAAAATAAATATTAGTCAATTTTGTGTTTATTCATCTGCCATTTCTGAACGAATAATAATACTAGGTCCGTGAAGTTGGCGTATACATTAAAATATATTGGATAAACGAATAGTTATATTATATTTGCTCATTTTTTGCTAAAAATTGCTAATAGTTTTACATTTTTTGCTCTGCCCGTTTTAAAGTTATTTCCCATTTAACCTATATACGCTAACTTCACGTGGCGTATACATGGGGAAAAATTTCAAATTTGTTAACACTATCTTTTTTTGCTAATTTTTTGCTATTTATTGCCGTATTGATGAAATTTTTTGCTGTTGTCCTTCATTAGTTATAAACAAAAAACCTTTGTATACGCTAACTTCACGTTGCGTATACATAGTGTAAAATTAAAACTTTTTTAACGCTATAATATTTTGCTCATTTTTTGCTATTTATTGCTATATTAATGACATTTTTTGCTGTTCTCATTTATTTGTTATAAATTAAATTAGCTGTTGTATATGCTTTTTCTCGGTTCTCATATGCATAAATTAAATACACAGATAGTATAAAATTAAAACTATCTTAATGCTATATTTTGCTCATTTGATTTGCTATTGCTATATTCATGAAAAGTTTGGATGTTCTCATTTATTTGTTATAAATTAAAATAGCTAGTGCAAGTAACGGTTTTCTACCGCGTTCTCTAAAGATATGTATTCTCATTATTTATTAGTTAAGTACTTATAATTATAATTTTTAATATAATTCTTTATTATTTTATAACATTTTGCTCATTTTTGCTATTCTCATTAATTTGTTATAAAATAAAATATCAATTGTACGCGTTTTCTCCGTACTGTAAGTAGCTATGCAAAATGCACGCAGCCATAGTGTAAAATTAATACATTACTAATATTAACGTTAAACATCACTCCTATTGGCGTGAGTTTAAGCATACATTGGAGCAGTTATACTTTACCTATTTTAAACCTGTAAATTATGTACGAAATTGGATTTTTGTGTTACTATTATATAAAAGATATAACTTTTGACAATATCTCTAAAATTATGAAACTCTGAACAAATTAAGTATTTTTTTTACAATTTTTATTAATTACCTACTTAAAAACCAAAGCAACGATTTTCTTTATATTTTCATATCTTATATAGATGTATCTTGCCTGTTTGCACAAAAATATGAATTCATAAGACCACTATACTTTCAAGTTATAGGTAAAATACTTTAATTTTTACTTCCCCGATCTATGTAATAGAGGGAAGTATTGTAATCGTGATTTTTTGACAGTTCGAGATTTTGGTGAATCTTCACGTTTTAGACCCTACTGAACCCAAAAAACATAATTTTAAAAAAAGTCGGTCTGTCGGTCTGTGGGTCTGGATGTTGCATAACTTAAAAACGCGTTGGAATTTTGGACTGAAATTTTATATTTAAGATCTTGAGCCAAAATCTGACTTCAAGTTCGTTATGAGCTTTATTCAACCAGTGGTACCAACTTTATAAACAAAACTTTTTTATTTTTATCAAAATACTATCGTGTGTGGTATCAAAGTAAAGGTCTTGGGAAAATAATTCTAGTAGAAAAACAAAAATAACATTTAAATGATCGTCAATTGTTTTTTTTTATAAATTATTCAAATTATACCGAGTTTGGTGTCAATTTGAATCGCTCAGGGAGATAAGTTTTTTTTAAATGTAAAAAATGACATTAATACGATTTTCAATTGTTTCTCAAAAAATTACTCAAATTTTTTTATTCAACCAGTGGTACCAACTTTATAAACATATCTTATTTTATTTTTATTAAAATACTATCGTGTGTGGTATCAAATTAAAGCTTTAACTGATCGTCAATTTTTTTATCATACATTATTCAAATTATACCGAGTTTGGTGTCAATTTAAAGCTCTCGGGGAGATAAGTTTAGTAAAAATGTAAAAAATGACATTTATGCGATAATCAATTATTGTTTCTCAAAAAATTATTCAAATTTGTTCAAGTGTATTATCAAATTAAAGTTTTCTGGAAAAAAATATTAGTCGAAGAATCAATAACAACATTTAAACAATGGTCAGTTGTTTTTACTTTCCGCATTATATTCTATAAGGCTATAAGGTATTGTGACGGGTTAAAATTTTCGAGTGTGAGTTTTTAGTGAATAAGTATCAGATTTTTTATGGTATTTAAATTATGCCGAAGTTGGTATCAACTTAAATAGTTTGGGGGAAAATGATAAATTTATTTAAATTTTGCAGAATAAAGCATAAAATTAACGGCGTTACGAAAGTAAGTTATTAAAACTTATAATCGGGGAAGTACTGTGGTGGACACAGCAGATTTTTGAAATCTAAATTACGATGAAAAATTATATTTTTTTACCTATATTAACTTGAAAGTATAGTGGTCTTATGAATTCATATTTTTTATGCAAACAGACAAGATACGTCTACATGAGATATGAAAATATAAAGAAAATCGTTGCTTTGGTTTTTAAGTAATTAATAAAAGTTGTAAAAAAAATATTTAATTTGTTCATAGTTTCATAATTTTAGAGATATTGTTAAAAGTTATATCTTCTATATAAAGCTAATATTATCATTTTTACTTCCCCGACCTATATAATAGAGGGAAGTATTGTAATCGTGATTTTTTGACAGTTCGAGATTTTGGTGAATCTTCACGTTTTAGACCCTACTGAACCCAAAAAAACATAATTTTAAAAAAAGTCGGTCTGTCGGTCTGTCTGGATGTTGCATAACTTAAAAACGCGTTGGAATTTTGGACTGAAATTTTATATTTAAGATCTTGAGCCAAAATCTGACTTCAAGTTCGTTAATGAGCTTTATTCAACCAGTAGTACCAACTTTATAAACATAACTTTTTTTTATTTTTATCAAAATACTATCGTGTGTATTATCAAATTAAATCTCTCGGGAAAAGTATTCTAGTAGAAAAACAAAAATAACATTAAACGATCGTCAATTGTTTTTTATTATAAATTATTCAAATTATATCGAGCTTTGTGTCAATTTAAAGAGCTTAGGGACATAAGTTTAGTAAAAATGTAAAAATTACATTTATGCGATTGTCAATTGTTTCTAAAAAAAATTATTCAAATTTTTTTATGCAACCAGTGGTAAGTACCAACTTTATAAACATAACTTATTTTATTTTTATTAAAATACTATCGTATGTGGTATCAAATTAAAGCTCTAGGGAAAATAATTCTACTAGAAAGATAAAAATAACATTTAACCGATCGTCAATTTTGTTAAATACATTATTCAAATTATACTTAAATAGTTTGGGAAAAAATATAGATTTATTTAAATTTTGCTGAATAAAGCATAAAATTAAAGGCGTTACGAAATAAGTTATTAAAACTTATATAGTCGGGGAAGTACTGTGGTGGAAACAGCAGATTTTTATAATAGTAATACTTAATACTAAAATCCAATTTCGTACATAATTTACAGGTTTAAAATAGCTAAAGTATATCTGCTCCAATGTACGCTTGAACTCCCACCACTAGGAGAGATGTTTAACGTTAAGCTCCTTTTTACTTCCCCGATCTATGTAATAGAGGGAAGTATTGTAATCGTGATTTTTTGACAGTTCGAGATTTTGGTGAATCTTCACGTTTTAGACCCTACTGAAGCCAAAAAACATAATTTAAAAAAAAGTCGGTTTGTTAGTCTGTCGGTCTGTCTGGATGTTGCATAACATAAAAACGCGCTGGAATTTTGAACTGAAATTTTATATTTAAGATCTTGAGCCAAAATCTGACTTCAAGTTCGTTACTGAGCTTTACTCAATCAGTGATACCAACTTTATAAACATAACTTTTTTTATTTTTTCAAAATACTATCGTGTGTGGTATCAAATTAATGCTCTCGGGAACAGAATTCTAGTAGAAAAACAAAAATAACATTTAAACGATCATCAATTTTTTTTAAATATAAATTATTCAAATTATACCGAGTTCTGATGATTTGTCACAGCTCTGATGATTTATGCAAACCTAATTTTTTTTATAATTTTAAGCTTAATTGCCGATTTAAAAAAAATAGAATACATCACGCGTCATAAAAATGTCTTTGCTTGACTCGGAGGCTTTGAAGAAATGCTCGGACGCTGCGCATCCTCGCATTCTTCAAACGCCTCCTCGTCTGCAATGAAACATTTTCATGACTTGTAATGTAATATACTATAGTTTTATTATAAAATGCATCGAGTGCTATGGATATGACAAAAATGTGAAACAATAATTAATAATAGTAACTGATAAACTGTCATGAGCATCAAAATTTACTAACTAACAGTGGTCATTTATACTTTTCTCTGATGAATTTAGATACGGTATTTACACCGATTCAAGAAGAATCTGAGTATGGAGGCAGCCAGGATGATTAAATCGCTTGAATGCGTTCCAATAAGTCCATTATTTAAAAGGTGATACAAAAATGGTGTGGCCTGGACTAAGCATATGAAGAAAAACGGATCTCGTTTTGATCCAAGGCAATATGACAAATCAAATATACATTGAACAGAATATTTAACTTGTCGTAGTGCCATGTGCAGGTGCGGTAGGTGAAAATTTCATTTTAATGCCCGTCCACATACTGTCGTAATTGTAATGAATGAGTTGAATCAGCAATAAATGTCTCTGTTACCGTGGGTTTCACAGTCTCCAGATATGAATCCGTTGGAACATGCTTGGGATATGTTGCAGAGAAGGATGACAACTGCAAATGACCACATTCATAATCACCGAGATATTTTCAGTTCTTGAAAGGTAGTGGAGAGCAATACCACAAGACATTGACCATTTAATTTTAAGTAGGGCAGTTTTAAATAATCGTGGAGGTCATACTGGTTATTAGAAATTGTATCAACGAACATTTATTGGATTTATTATCCACTTAGTGATCTTAGATTTTAGGCTGTTTGTGTGTTAACATAAGGCATAATTAAATACCTACTTAATTTTAAGTTTCTTCTTTTGATTTTTTTACCAGTTTAGTTCAAATATATGGTAAATAAACAAATTAGGCTAATAAATGTATTTATTATTTATGAATCACAATAATACAAATGATATTTGTTTTCTTCTTGATTAATTTGTATTATTGTTATCTATTGTTATTCATTGTTGTACTTGCTTTCGAATTAAAATAATTTGTATTTCAATAATTTTTTGTTCAAACAAATGTTGTCATACATCGTTGAAAAGAGAGAAAATCCTATTAAACCGTGTAAAAATCAAATATGGTGCCCATTTAAAGTAAGAAAGTTACTATTATTATCTCGGAAACCGCCATCTTGAATTTTATTCTGACATTATTTTTGAGTTTCTCTCATCAAATTATGTAACTTTTATACAAAACCATTTTTTGTATCTTTTATAATAACGGAGTAATTTAACGTTATTTAAAATCACGATTTTAGTTATTTTTTTTATATCTTTCAAACTGTCCAGAGTTTTAAATATTTCTCAACGGAATTTAAATATGCACTAAAAACTGCACAACATTGCCCATTTAATCGACCTCGTAGCTCCTATAGTTTCCGAGATCCCAATGATGACCTAGGTATTCTATTTGCGACATGTAAACATTTGAAAACGCATCTAAATGAGTTTTCAGACGACCACTACGGAAACTTGCCATAACAATGTTATAAACTACAATGGAAACAAACAAATAACACAAACTAACATGTTAGTCTAACGCACACTTATAACGTAACGCTTCGAGTTACACTATATGACAACAGATGGCGTTACGAGTAAAAATCAATTCAAATAAATGGAAAAAAAGTATATTAATGCAATAAATTGACATTTTGACACAGTCTGTAATATTATATAGACACAAATTTTCATTTTTCAATTTAATAATAATTATTTATTGGCTAATTGTATATTCTTTAGTATTTTTGACATTTCAGATAATAGTTGCACAGTTGGTATCGAGGCATAACCTAACTTTTAAACGTCAGTGCTTCAACTTCAACAGTTGTATATAATTTAGTTCATGGATGTTGTAATTTACTTGACTGGTGGTAGTTAATGAGAAAAGGAGAAAAATTTCTGGGATGCAGTCACTAATAATTTTATTTCTCAGTCGACTAGTTTCGACGTCACATACGTCATCATCAGGAGCTACATTAAAGGAATAACAATTACAAGTTTTTTCTATATAAATTAATTTGTACAATACAATTACTTACATGAGAAATTTAAATTTATGTAAAAAATATGAAAAAAACATTTACTGTATAAAGTAAAACATTAGGAATTAATGTCTAAAAGTTTTTATATTTTGAAAATTGGAATATTTCAAAAATTGTCAATAAAAATTAATCTTAAAAAACGTTGTCACACCTTCAACGAAAACTACTTAAGTAAGTTAAATCCTGTTGCAATTCCAAAGGTCAACCGATGCAAAACCGCGCCAACAAAATAATTTAAATGCTGCAATTATCCCTTCTATTCTAGTTAATTCAACTAGTATTAGTGTTTAACTTCAGTAAATTATTATAAATTTTGCTAATATATAGCGTATCCGTTTTCAAATTTACATTGTTCTTATCATTGTTGATGTGTAGCATTTCTAATGTTAGGCACACACACACTACACAAACGCCTAACATTAGAAATGCTACACATCAACAATGATAAGAACAATGTAAATTTGAAAACGGATACGCTATATATTAGCAAAATTTATAATAATTTACTGAAGTTAAACACTAATACTAGTTGAATTAACTAGAATAGAAGGGATAATTGCAGCATTTAAATTATTTTGTTGGCGCGGTTTTGCATCGGTTGACCTTTGGAATTGCAACAGGATTTAACTTACTTAAGTAGTTTTCGTTGAAGGTGTGACAACGTTTTTTAAGATTAATTTTTATTGACAATTTTTGAAATATTCCAATTTTCAAAATATAAAAACTTTTAGACATTAATTCCTAATGTTTTACTTTATACAGTAAATGTTTTTTTCATATTTTTTACATAAATTTAAATTTCTCATGTAAGTAATTGTATTGTACAAATTAATTTATATAGAAAAAACTTGTAATTGTTATTCCTTTAATGTAGCTCCTGATGATGACGTATGTGACGTCGAAACTAGTCGACTGAGAAATAAAATTATTAGTGACTGCATCCCAGAAATTTTTCTCCTTTTCTCATAATTTAGTTCATTGAACATTTTTTTAAATATTTTGTGGTCGTCTGAAAAATAGTGTACATAACTCGCTCAAAAGTGAGATAACAGTGCTCGTGAAATTGAACCACTCGGCGCTATGCGCCTCATTCCTCAATTTCACTCGCTTGTTATCTTACACTTTCGATGCTCGTTATGTAATATACTATTATAAAACAAAATCGTTCCGTTTATGAACTCGTCGTAATCGATAAAGAATTTGACCCGGAATTTATAAAACAACTAACTGATCTTTTAACCACAGTACTTAATCAAAATTATTTTCAATTTAATAATAAATACTATAAACAAAATAACGGCTTAGCCATGGGAAGCCCTCTTTCTGGCATACTTTCGGAAATCTTTTTACAAAACATGGAAGATAATTTACTTAATAACATAAAAATAAAATACCTAACCATTTCTAAATCATCAAATAAAATCAATTATAATATATTTCGTAAACCAACTCAAACTGATAATATAATACACGCGACTTCAGAACACCCTAAACATCATAAATTCGCAGCATTTCGTAGCTTACTTTATCGTCTTGAAACTATACCGCTAAATAAAGAAAATTATAAACAAGAACTAAAAACTATTCATCAAATCGCAACTAACAACGGTTACACTAAAAACACGGTAAACAAAATTCATAAAGACATAAAATATAAAATTAAATATAAAAATAACACACCTAAACCTGATACTGAAATTAAACAATGGAGTAAATTCACATACATCGGTAAATCAACCCACATGATAACCAAACTATTTAAAAATCATAACATTAAAATCGCCTTAAAAACTGAAGATAACCTTAAAAATCAAA
Source organism: Agonum fuliginosum (assembly GCA_947534325.1). Classification (NCBI taxonomy): domain Eukaryota; kingdom Metazoa; phylum Arthropoda; class Insecta; order Coleoptera; family Carabidae; genus Agonum; species Agonum fuliginosum. The sequence goes on along the minus strand of OX384045.1, from coordinate 18,406,245 downwards.
TAAATAATAATATTGAAATTAACAATAAATATAATAAAAGCGGTATATACAAACTTAAATGTTTAACTTGCAACCTAAACTACATCGGCCAAACGGGACGTAAATTTAAAGATCGGTATAAAGAACACATTAATTCCTTTAAAAATCTTAAAAGTGATTCAAATTACGCGACACATTTACTAAATCATAAACATACAGCAGGTAAAATTGAAGACATCATGTCAATTTGTAAACAACAAAGTAAAAGTAATAGATTAAACATAGCCGAAAATTTAGAAATATTTAAAGAAAAAATCAGTTAACCGGTAATAAACATTCAAATTAATAGCCAATCGGACGTAATCTTTCAACCGTTAAAATTACTAATATAAAACCCTACCTCCCATCCTCCAACTCCAGTCACCTGATGATGATCGAAAGATCGAAACGCGTCGTGATCAACCTAGTGTCGAGTCTTGTATCCCAGTTAGTGTTGTGTTTGGTTTTTTGCATTGAATCATACATTTTATCGATCTTTGTATCAAACCTTACACCATACACTAATCTGGATACATTACTCATTGACGAGTTCATAAACGGAACGATTTTGTTTTATATTATTGTGACAATGAACTTCGGAAATTCAGATATCATTAATTTTAATATACTATTATTTATGTAACAAAAATTGTTCGTTTAAATATGGGCCATAAAATAACTAAATTCATCTTTGCAATAAAATACACTATTATGATTCAAAAAATTATTAAAAGTAGTGGAATATGATTAGGTGATAATATTATTTAATTAGGTACTCATTCGTTTATGTTATTAGATATGAAAAAAATTATCAAACAAATATACACAACAATGAATAATTATAACACTAAATTCCAAATTAACGGCGTTAGAGGTTGGAGAACGAGAATTTGAACTATCGAAATGTACTTTAACTAAGCCAAGAGATTGAAATAATACTGACTAAATTCAATATCGCAGTTCGTAGTAATAGTTATTTATGTATTAAGGGTGTAAGGAAGCTTTTATGACATGAAGCGTGATTTTGAGCCCGAGCGTCAGCCGAGGGTTAAAAACACGTCAAGAGCCATAAAAGCAAGTTACGCCCGTGGTACATACCCAACTTTATGCACGGTTGAATATTTTCTAATAAATTAGTTAATTTAATTTACTTGTTACTAAATTTTGTAACTGTTGCTAAGATACCAAAAAAAAAATCCGAAAATAAACAAAAATCTAAATGTCAAAGTTGTCATTATTGAATTAAATTACACGATAATAACTAATTACAGACGATATTTATAGGATTATTAGTAGTTTATATAAGGAAAATTGAAAATATAAACTTTTTGCATTAATTTGACGTTTTTACCTCTCGCCTCATATTCTATAAGAGAGGTATTGTAATGGGTCAAAATTTTCGAGTATGAGTTTTTGGTGAATAAGCACGTTTCAGGGTCTCTAGAATACGAATTTAATATTTTCCCGATGATGTCTGTGTGTGTGTATGTGTGTGTGTGCGTGTGTGTGTTTGTATGAATGTATGGACTGACGATTTTTCGTCCACGATAACTGAAAAAGTATCAAACCTTTAATAACCAAATTTCATATTTAAGGTTTTAATAAAGATCTTAACACCGGATAAGATTTTGGTAGAAATCCGTAAACCGGAAGTAGTACTTTTTGGAACTTGATATAGTTTTTCTTAAATAAATTGGTACATTATGTATTTATGACAATTTTTGCAAATAAAAATAAAAGATAATATAATTATCTATGGGTACAGTGAATTTTAAATACAATTTGCTGAATCTGGTAGTATTTAGCAATAAAATAAAGTGCAACTAAGTACCAGTATCTTGTTGTCCATGATATGAAATTTGTTTTTACTCAAAATTTGAATTATAATGACAGTGACAGTACAGTTGACATCTTTTGCTTGCATCTTGGTTTACATTATCGTTTACATATTACATGAACATGAAACTATTAAAATGTAAGTAAAACTATTTATTAGATTAGTAGAATAAGCAGAATTAGGCGAGAGGTCGTGTACTGGCCACAGCAGATTTTTTTTATGGTGCACTGCGCTATAATGTGATCCGTGGGCTATAAAGAAATTCGTGTATAACTGTCAAATTTATACTTCTAAATAGAGGTTATGTACAGTCCGTAATATATCAATAATTAGGTTTTTTTATACACTTAATTTATTGTCAAAAATGGGTGTATTTTTATGCAATTTTTTTTTCCAGCAAATAAATAATTTGGAGATAGCGAACTATTTTCATCTCTTATGCACATAATAGTACAAAAATCAGTACTATGTTGTACCATGCAACCAGGATTTGTTCCAGAAAAATAGTCTATTTTTCGAGTTGAATTATGTTCTCTTAAATACATTGGCTTGTTTTATTTTCGACGCGACGCTCGCACTCTGAACAGGGCTTTAGAAATATAGTACCTAGGTTGGTAGTATTTCATTACTACATATTAAATTGACGCTTTTTGAATTAAACTTGACTAATCTGAATTTCAATTGACAGTTTCTGAATTACAATAATTGATACCTACTACGCTCTGAATTATATTTGTCAATTCTGAATTTCAATTAATGAATTCTTTTAACAGTGATTGACGCTTTCTAAATCACAATTGACAATTTTTGAATTTTAATTTACATTTTCTGAATTACACTTTACTAATCTGAATTACAATTGAGTCGTCTAATATCAAAACCCGCCAAGTCCACTTATTTTAAAAAATGAGATTTTTACGCCATCTATTAGATTATTGACGTATCTTTGCATATAGTACTTCGTGTGGTACAAAACCCGCCATTTACTACATGTTTTTGATGTTTGAAAATGTGAATATGTTTTAAAACCAGACAAGTCCATTTATTTTATTTCAAAAATAGCCAAGTCCATTTTGGCTAAACGAAGTTATATGTCATTTTGATAGGATTTTGTTTGAGTTTATATATTGTTGCAATAGTATCTACCTATTTAATATTTAGGCAATTATATTAACAATAATAATATAATAATGGATCGGCCAATCGACGAAACAACAAAAAATCCAAGAAAAAAATCTAGGAACCCAGGTTCATTGAAAAGAAATGTTGTTAAACAGGTAACTTGGACTTATTAATTTACATTTTTGTTTATTTTTACCTCAATATTATTAGATCGACCAAAACAACTGTCAGAAATGCCCACATGTACCCATAAAAAGAAAAAGATTATCAAATGTGCAGAGTTAAGAATGACGGATTCCTTTATTTTTTTAAATTTGTAATTAAATAATTTAAGTTAAATAAATTATTTTCCTTACTAAATATTTTAATTTTATTTATTATAATATTAATACTACTTGTGGCTTTATGATAATTCTATGATAATCCGGAACAAAAACAGCCAAGTCCATGTATTGTTATATCAAAACCAGCCAAGTCCGAAGGTTAGTATCAAAGTTAGCCAAGTCCAAATTAAAAAGCTAAATATCAAATGCCCTGGTCGGTTTTATCTGCAAATGTTTATTCAAATTAAATCACCTTTTTTAACCTTACGCATTGCTATGTAACAATTTATTAAAATTGTTTCGCAAGAATTGTAAAATGTTTTTTTCTTTTCCTGCAAAATTTTGATAAATGGACTTGGCTGGTTTTGATATTAGACGACTCAATTATTGATCCATTCTGTAATACAAATGACAAATCTTAATTACAATTGACTAATATGAGTTACAATTTACGGTTCCTGAATTACAGTTTTTTCGTTTATTGTTTTACTCTTCTAAAGGATGATTTATATACAAGTTGTAACATTATATTCATTTGCCTTTAAATTAAGACGCAGCTCTCGGTCTGAAGTAATTCTAGAATATGGTATTTTTTTAAAATTTCTAACGTAGGTTATCACATCACCTACTTATGCAACGAATAAAGTGAGTTTCTGCTTGTATTTGTATTCGACCTATTTACATGGCGTGAATTTGTCCATACTAGTGCTGATGATAAAATTCGAATTTTCGAATTTTGAAAAATTTGAAATTCGAAAAATATGCTTTTCAAATTTTCGAATTTCAAAATTCGAATTTAAAATTCGAATTTAAATTCGAATTTTCGAATTACGAATTTCGAGTGTATTGTAAACGGTGTTTTTTAACATTACATAATAATTCGATTATCGTCATGCTCTCATCAATACAGTGGCATGTTTTGGAGAAAGGGCTAAAACAGGTTAATTAGAACAAGAATGATGCACACTAGTTATTTACACGCTTATGCCTGTAGTGCAGAGTGCAGACACGTTTTTGTTTGCTTTTGACGCAGTGTAGTGGTGAACTTCGAATTTCGAATTTTCGAATTTCGCATTTTTTTTCGAATGAATTTTCGAATTCAATTTTTTTAAAAATCAACAGCCTAGTCCATACAAATAGCTGTCTTCGCAACATGTCCGAATTGCTTTTATTCAGCTGACCTTACGGGGCTTCTTTCACAGTAAAATATTTAACAAATTACTAGGTACCAACCTATTAAATCTATAAATAAAAAAAAATACCATATAAAGACAAAGGCAGTAAAAAAGTAGCTTTAATGTCGAATTTTTAAAATTATTACTTATTATTTATATTTATAAACAATTAAAAAATAATAATACTGAGAAATACTCTTCGTAAATTGTATTGTAAATTAAAATGTTTGTATCATATTACCAGTGTTGTAACTTATTTACATAATTTTATCTAGATAAAGCATCTTGATAATATATTTTTGTCTATTATCTTATTTAGATATTCTTTTTCTTATTTATCTATCACCTTATCTAAATAAAATTACAAATTATCTTTATCTATTTTTCAGCGTTAACGGCAACGAACATTACCTATGTGTGAATGCCACATATATGTTCCAATTTGGTCAGCTGGAAAATCATACTGAAAGCTGCTTGCACTATGTATGGGACATTGAGTGAGTAATGGGACACCATCCATATATGGTGTATTCCTTTGCTTTATACCATGCCAGTGAATGCTTGTGTCTTCTGTAGCCATGTGATTTTCTACTATAACTTTTATTCTGTCTCCAGCGCATACCTATACAGAGAAAAATACTTTAGTATACTGAACATAAATTTGTATTGAAACAATTTTTGAAAAATGTCTGATTTGAACCAAGACTTTCGGATTACCGGTCCACTACTAGGCCAGGAGAATTACGACGAAATCTTTCAAATATGGCTCTAACGTGACGTAACTTAGATAACTATTGGAATCGCTCGGTAATGGTATACCCATTGAAAATATCGAGGTGCGCCAGCTTGAAAAGGTGTGCTATTTGCATAAACAACGAAAAAGTGAAAAAAAATTGCGTAAATCGCGTTTTTTCAATTTTTAATAACTTTTTGAGCGGTTTTAAAAAGTTTGAAAATTTTGACTTTTAAACAAATAAGCCTGTGAAGCAGGATTTCCATGTGGGAAAAAAACGGAAAGTATAGAAAAATAGTACTCGAAAAGACGCTTCTTTAAAAAAAATCATCCAATTCGGTCCAGTATATGTTGAGATATTAACTTCCAAAGTTGGGAAGGGTATGTGGCGTAACGGTTAATGATGTAACAATAAATTATATACCAATCGATAGGTTTTTCCGAGATGTTTTCGTATCTGCTTTCAAAAATTACATTGCACGTGTACATCACGCACAAAAATTTGCATAAACATTGTGTAGTGCGCGCTCTGAGCCGAAATTCGGAGGGGTGGGGATAGGCTGCGAAACTTGAAATCGGCGCGCTCGCTTCAGGATGATATAATATCTCGGCTTCTACTATACCGATTTTGACGATTTTTTGTTTTTAATTGGGGTAGAAAAACGGGAGGATTTCAATTTTCATAGTTACATTTATCAATTTAAAAAAATAAACAATCGGTGGTCGATTTTCATAATCAAGCATTTTTAAATGTTGCTAAAAATTAGTGCTAATCATAATATCCTTATTGGGCATATATTGTTCATTGTAAATTAGTATTAAATTAATAATTAATGCGTAATAATATTATAAATTAATTTAATTGTTATTTACTGCATATAGTACATTGAATAACAGGAGATAAGGTATAAATAATCGTAAAATATTGACAATTTCATTAAATTTACATAATTTTCAGAATTTATTTATAATACAAGTTCATTTATTACATTAATTGGCATACTTTTTTACACGGAATTTCGTCGTCTCTGTCTTCGTTGTCACACAATGTTTATGCAAATTTTTGTGCGTGATGTACACGTGCAATGTAATTTTTGAAAGCAGATACGAAAACATCTCGGAAAAACCTATCGATTGGTATATAATTTATTGTTACATCATTAACCGTTACGCCACATACCCTTCCCAATTTTGGAAGTTAATATCTCAACATATACTGGACCGAATTGGATGATTTTTTTTAAAGAAGCGTCTTTTCGAGTACTATTTTTCTATACTTTCCGGTTTTTTCCCACTTGCAAATCCTGCTTCTCAGGCTTATTTGTTTAAAAGCCAAAATTTTCAAACTTTTTAGTTATTAAAAATTGAAAAATGGTTGAGATAGCAATTGTATAAATGATAGTTTAAGGGTCCAAGGTGTAAAAGCGCGGGCGCAAAAAAATATTCTTAACTTTGAGCCTAGCACAAAATTTAAAAAAAGGTCTTTTTTCCAGGTAGGTTAGTTAACAATTGCATTATGCAAAAACTGTCAGTCCGATCTTAATCGGCCTTGCGGCTCTCGTTTTGTATTGCGTGATTGGGTTATTTTTTCATTGTTAAATAAATCATTTAAAATTACTTTGTTTTTTACCTACTTTTTTGCACTTTCGAGCATTTTGCAGCGAACATTTGAAACCTACGGATATCGGACCAACTCTATCTTGTAGAAAATTTTATAGCGAACAAATTTATAAGTACTTAAACTTTTTTTATATAAAATGTATACTTACCGAGTTATACGCGATTGTTTCCGGGAAAAAACGCGATTTACGCATTTTTTTTCGTTTGTTTATGCAAATAGCACACCTTTTCAAGCTGGCGCACCTCGATATTTTCAATAGGTATACCATTCCCGAGCGATTCCAATAGTTATCTAAGTTACGTCACGTGCTTATACTGCTTTAAACAAATGAGCTACCCAGTAGCCCATGCTGTCATCGCAGCTCAGTCAGAGATTCTTCTTGCGTTTATCGTCCTCGGCTCAGAGATTTTTCAAAAATTGTTTAAATATTTTACCAGGACTGGTTTACATCCGAGTAACATTCTCTCTCAAAATTATAAGGAAAAATGAGCCATCAATTGTTTTTTTGAAGTTCCGTCTTTCAGCTAAGTTCATAGATGTCAGTCTGTCAGCTGACATGTTGAGACTTAGTAGAAGGTACTCGTATTTTAAATACTGTGATTGTGTTATATGCAGGGATGGCAATCGAAACCGTTATCCGAAAAAAAAACCAAAAACGTGCGAACCGATACTGTTAGTGAAACCAAAATTATTCAACATGTCAGGATCAAAATCGAAAGCAAAATCTTTATTTATTTTTTGTTACCGTTTTTACCTCTCGCCGCACTCATATCTCAAAAGAGGTCATAAGAACACGATTTTGATAATTACGCGATGATGATGATGAGTTTTTCTGGAATATTATCAAAATTTATGGATTAATAGGAATTTTTTTAATAACAATGTATACTAAATGATACTAAACTTAACATAGTTAACTTTCGCTAGAAAATTTGCTTGGTTTTATGTAGTTAAGTTTGACAGAAAGTTTTGTTGTAAAAATGAATATAAGAAAAAATTTTCTATTTCATTTTTCAAGAAATTAATAGGATAATACTTAAACTCAACAATCGATTTGATAATAAACTGGTTTGTAAAAAAATAACAGCATGAAAATTATCAGACAAACACTTAAGTATACTTAGGTACCTATCTGAAAGATGGATATTAAAATATTTAGAATACTATTTTTATATTCATTTTCGAATGTGCAAAAAGCAGAAACAAATGAGAGATAAAAATATTAACGTGCCTTTACCTACCTCCTAAACATGGTTAAGTGATTTGACTAACTTTTCTTTACTCTTTAGTGTGTGACGTCATCAATTTCGTCGTGAAAATGACAAACCATAGTTCACCACATATAACTACAGTTAACTACTTTCGTGAAAAATCGCCTATGATGTTTTACGTACCTGAATGGCGGGTCCAGGAATACTTCTATTCACAGTAGTAATTGATCTTTTATTTCCTTCAGCAGCTACACAGTGTGGTCTTAAACAATCTGTTTGATTCTTTGGACAATCATAGCATGCTCGAGTTAAAGTTTGATAATTTTCTATTACAAATTTGTAACGGCATTCCATTGGAGGGTTTTCTCGATTGCAAAGTCGAACGCAAGGCGAGGATTCTTCGGGAATCAATGAAAAATATTCATCTAAAAAAATAAATATATATATATACATACATACAGGTTGGTGGAGGTGAAATACGAACATAAGGAACATACATGACATTCGAACTTTCATGCCAGGTATCTTGATATATTTTGTAATAGTGTCACAAAACGAAGTAATGTAAATTTGTGTGGCAAAAAGAGTAATCAATAACAGAAATAATAATAAAATCTAAAAGTGCATGTAAACTTTCTCGTTCTGCTCGTACACATACATTATTATGCAAAGAAAATATTTTAATGAAAATAAAAATTGCAATAATATGACAGGTACTTTGACATTGACAGTACTTATTCCACGTATATCAAGATGCCTAGCATGATAACTCCATTGTCATATATTTCCCTATGTTCGCATTTCACCTCCACCAACCTGTATATATATATATATATATATATATATATATATATATATATATATATATATATATATATATATATATATATATATATATATATATACTGGCGGATAAAAAATGAAACACTTTGAAATTCGTGAAATTTCGACCATTTTCAATCCGCTATAACTCGGCGTATTTTCAATCGATTTCGATTAATCTTTGTGGGCGAAAAACTTTGAAGTGTCTACTTTAAAGTCATGCCTGCGAATTTTAGCGCAACCCATTCCGCCCCCCTCCAGCACCCCGGTGAAAAATAATAAATTTTAATTTTAAAAATGTCCAACTTTGACGATGTGTATGGACTTGATCCATCAAAAGGGCACTAAAATTCACTCAATTCCCTGTGCAGGGCTCAAAGAACGAAGTTCCTACGATGATTTGGAACAAAGTTATTAATTTTTTTTTAAAAAGGGCATTTTTTGGTTTATTGCACATAACTCAGCGACTTTTCAACCAAATTAGACGATTCTATTAGTTCAGGCAATTTGAGTTGTTCTCACGAAATATCAAATTTAATTTTTAAAGAAGTAAGCAAATCTCACGTGTTTAAAGTTTAAATTTTCTCGATATTGAAGATCTGCTTACAGGTCTGTAAACTTGAAACTCGTGAGATTTGCTTACTTCTTTAAAAATGAAATTGGATATTTCGTGTGAATAACTCAAATTGCCTAAACTAATATAAATTTGAAAAAAAAATTCGTCAAAAAACTGCCGATTTATGAGTCAAAAAACCACAAAATGCACTTTTTTCAAACAACGATAACTTTGTGCCAAATCGTCGTAGGAACTTCGTTCTTTGGGCCCAGCACAGGTAATTGAACAAATTTCAATGCCTCTTCTGTAGATCGAGTAGACAAATTTTTTACAACTTAATAAACATGGCCAAAGTTGAACGTTTTTTTGCGAAAAAACGTTTTTTGTTCGGGTTTTAAAGGGTACGAAAAGAGATCATCCTAATCTGACATTATCCCCTTAAAGTACACCCACAATTTGGTTTTTCCCCGAAAGAATCATCTAATTTGGTTGAAAAGTCGCTGAGTTATGTGCAAAAAACAAAAAATGCCCTTTTAAAAAAAAAATTCATAACTTTGTTCCAAATCATCGCAGGAACTTCATTCTTTGAGTCCTGCACAGGGAATTGAGTGAATTTTAGTGCCCTTTTGATGGATCAAGTCAAAAAAAAAATTTTAGAGTCCATACACATCGTCAAAGTTGGACATTTTTAAAATTAAAATTTATTATTTTTCACCGGGGTGCTGGAGGGGGGCGGAAGGGGTTGCGCTAAAATTCGCAGGCATGACTTTGAAGTGTCTACTTTTTCGCCCACAAAGATTCATCGAAATCGATTGAAAATACACCGAGTTATGGCGGTTTGAAAATGGTCGAAATTTCAAAGCGTTTCATTTTTTTTCCGCCAGTATATATATATATATATATATATATATATATATATATATATATATATATATATATATATATATATATATATATATACAGGTTGTTGAAGATGAAATGCGAACATAGGGAACATACATGACAATCGAACTTTCATGACAGGTATCTTGATATATTTTGTAGTAGTGTCACAAAACGAAGTAATGTGAATTTGTGTGGCAAAAAGAGTAATCAATAATAGAAATAATAATAAAATCTAAAAGTGCATGTAAACTTTCTCGATCTGCTCGTATACATACATTATTATGCAAAGAAAATATTTTAATGAAAATAAAAATTTCAATAATATGTGAGGTACTTTGACATTGACAGTACTTATTAAACGTATATCAAGATGCCTAGCATGATAACTCCATTGTCATATATTTCCCTATGTTCGCATTTCACCTCCACCAACCTGTATATGTATATGGTATATGTGCATAAATTATTTCATTAAAATGGAAATCTTACCTGGATTTGAGCAGTGAACTTGATAAGTTGATACGAGTAAATATAAAATAACATATAAAAATACTCTTATAGCCATCTGTAAATAAACAAAACCAAATTATTTTAAATTTTTGCCCAAATATATAGCAGAGAAATTTGCAAAACGTCAGAAATTATTAAAAGTTGCGTAGAACATTTTTAAGACATCCTTAAAATGTGTAAATAAGTTCAAAATGATATAATTACTATTCGCTACGAAGTTTTCAAGTTATAGGACATTTAACATTGTAACGTTGAAATGAGTTCCGGGAAGTTGGCAAAAATTCTGAAATTTTTCAAATATTTTGCGCCTAATTTGCACCCTAAAATTTTTAATTCTATCTTTATTATTAATATTAATATAAGCGTTATACACAATTAAGTGCTCATGGTGCCAACTACACGCTTGCAACAAAAGTTGTCAGAATTGAATTTTTTGGAAATATTTGACGCCTATTTGCGCCCTATTTAGTTTTTCCATAACTTTTTTAACAAAAAAGTTATTAACAAATACAGGTCTAGAACGCAACACCAACAGTGTTAAAAATTAAATATTTTTTGTAATAAATAGGTTAAATTTCCATCTTTATAATTTAAAAAAATCTGCTGTGTCCACCACAGTACTTCCCCGACTATAATAACTTACGTTCGTAACGCCTTTAATTTTATGCTTTATTCAGCAAAATTTAAATAAATTTATCTTTTTTTCCCAAACTATTTAAGTTGATACGAACTTCGACATAATTTAAATAACATGTGAAAAAATCTGATGTGGCCAGCACAAGGCCTCCCGCCATACTTTACTATTACTTTTTAGTTTTTAATCTTACTTACTTTTTAGTTTTTAATCTTACATACTTATGTATGTAGGTACTCACAAATATTTTCATTTTATGTAAACTGTAGAAGAAGATATGAACGATGTGTGATAAACCGACTGTCACTATCATAATCAATTTAAATTTATGAATTTGGAGGTTATATCCTGATTAATTTTAACGCCTAATTTTGTCGAAAATAACATCGTAAAAAGATTACATACTCCACGAAATAGAAACAGTACAGCCGCTTTCATTGACCCCCCTGCCCCAGACACTGTATACCAAGATCCCGTATCACAGGTCTCTTAATAAAGGCCTCTAAAATATTCTTAAAGATAGTAACATAAAAATTGCTAACCAAAATCATCAAACGTTACAACATTTTTGTACACTAAAGTTAAAGACCAAATTAATGTAGAAGAAAAACAGAATGTGATTTACCAAGTCAATTGCAGTACATGCAATAAGCACTATATTGGTGAAACAAGTCAACCAATTAAAAAGAGTTATATCAACACTAGTATTATGCCAAATTACTCAATCCGCACCATAGTGACGCAACCAAACACGCGCAAGAAACGGGTCATAAAATAGATTTTAAAAACCCTATAATTATTGATTCAGAAAATCATAAATATAAAAGGCTAATCCTTGAAACATTATATATCAACAAGGATAATACACCAAATTTAGAAAATAATACAGATTTCATGAACGTTATGAAATACACGCGCCGAATATTACAAGTGCTGCCCACTACTGCGCATTGCTAACTTCTAGTGACGTATACTTCCGCACATAATCTGCACATCAAGCCAAGATGTCGTATAGTCTAGGAGCCCACGACACTAATGATAGGTTTAGTGTCGTGGGCTCCCCTACTAGTAGGGGTAACATCCACCCCATCACTACAATTTAAAAAATATTGTTACATTATTGTCAATTTATCAAACATGTGATGAAATTATAAATAAAAGGTTAGATATATTTCATTTATACTCGCATTGTTTTGTAGTTGTTTAACAACATTGTATATTATAATAAACACTATTCTTGTAGCTGATGATGAAACGTCCGTCAATAAAGTCATGTCTAACTGACTATTTTGAATCATTACGATCCTTACGCCTTAGGTGGAGTGTCAATCACGCGGCTAAAGGTAGAATTTCCTATAAGCGTCAGACGTATGCGTCTGACGGATACGTCTGCCGCAGAGGCACTGGTCAATAGACGATGCGTATTGTTGTTTTCCTATAAACGTATGTTGACTCGTTCAGTTGCGTCTAACGCAAGCGTCTGCGTTAGTACCGGTCTAGAAGCAGTATAAACGCAGACGCAAGCGTATGATTAAGTGTTTACGGTAACATTTCACTGCAAAATGTTGGAAAGATTTCACTTTTCTGCTGTGGAGGTTGAAAAACTGGAGGAGTTTGTCGCAAATCACTGAGCGCTGTACGGTGCCAGCCACGCAGTATACATTTACCTTTACGCTTTTTTTATACCTTGGACTCATAAGGGAAATTAGAAGATCATCATCATCTTCTTCTTCTAATAATATGCTCATTGAACAATGATAATCATCCATATTTTTATTTACAGTTTTCTCTTCAACCGAAGAACTAAGCCAGAGAACGTATTTTGTATAGCGTCGCACGTCTATAGGAAAATATCCTCCATATACGTCTGACGCTTGCGTTTGTACACGTCCGTCAAACGCATCGTCGGACGCTTATAGGAAATTCCACCTTAAAACGGCTAAAGCCGCGCGGCTGTAGACGCACGACATTTTTAATGCGGTTGCAGCGACATGTTCGAGTGTCAATCAAGCGATTGTAGCCGCGTTCGTTTGGGACTATCTATGTACGGTGCCAGCCACGCAGTTTACATTTACCTTCCCGCCATTTTTATACATTGGACTCATAAGGGAAAATACAAGATTATCATCATCTTCTTCATCTAATAATATGCTCATTGAACAATGATAATCATCCATATTTTTATTTACAGTTTTCTCTTCAACCGAAGAACTAAGCCAGAGAACGTATTTTGTAAAGCGTCGCACGTCTATAAGAAAATATCCTCCATATACGTCTGACGCTTGCGTTTGTACACGTCCGTCAAACGCATGCGTCCGACGCTTATAGGAAATTCCATCTTAAAGGTGCCAATCACGCGGCTGAAGCGGCTACACCCGCGCGGCTATAGTCGCGCGACAATTACGACGTCGCATCAGTCACTGCTTTACATATAAATAAATGAGCCCGTTGTCAATCAGGCAATTTTAGTCGTACGACAGAAGCGGCTGCAGCGACACTTGCGACGCGGCTGCTAAAATAGCAGTCCAGCCGCGATGTCGCAGCGAATTAAACGTATTCTTAGGTTATTATTACTCTTATTGCTTATATAGGATGTCTGACAAATCCACCCGATTGTTTCTGCAGGTCTTTTTCAATCAGGGACAACAAAACTGATTAATGTTGAGACGAAAAAAACTTCTAAACTTGCTGTCACCTTTTAAAAGATGTTTCTGAATTAGTATATTTTCTTCTCTGGTGCAGAAGATATCATGGGGGCTATTTCTGATAGATAGAGAAGTAAAAGCCTCTTCCTCTTCATCTTTTAAATCAACCAACAACATTGTTTTCTCTATGTTTATCAACAACTAAAACGGCTACCATCGCTTGATTAACACTCGAACATGTCGCTGCAGCCGCATTCAAAAGCCACGTGGCTTTAGTCGCTTCAGTCGCGTGATTGACACTCCACCTTTACATAGAAATAAATGAGCCCGTTGTCAATCAGGTGATTTGATTCGTACGACAGAAGCGGCTGCAGCGACACTTGCGACGCGGCTGCTAAAATAACAGTCCAGCCGCGCTATCGCAGCGTATTGAACGTGTTCTTTAGATTATTATTACGCTTATAGGGTGTCTGACAGATCCACATGATTGTTTCTTCAGGTCAGAGACAACACAAAGTTACACTGATTCATGTTGAGTTGGAAAAAACTTCTAAACTTGCTGTCACCTTTTCAAAGGTGTCTCTGAATTAAAATATTTTAAAAACCTTCCTCTTCTCTGGGGCAGAAGATATCATAGCCCAGTCATTCTAGGTGAAAAAAATTACCTCAAACCCGGAACAAATTAGTAGTAAGCTACAATTTGGAGAATATCTAGTTCTTGGTGTTCTTTACGACCTATGAAAACCCACCAGCCGTAGAGGGGGTGGAACCACCCCAAAGGTGCAATTTTTTATTTTTTATCTCGTAAACCGTTGTCCTTGCCAAAAAATTTCAAATTGCAAATTTGTAGCGTATAAAATTTTCAATCGATTGATGTATAACACTTTATAGTTTTGTATACCTGTAAGGTTACAGGTATATAAGACAAAATTATTTTTCATTTCGATTTGTTTTATGTCTTGAATTTAATGGGTTACATTAGTTTTAAAGACGAATATTATTTATTTTAACGTATAATTGTTGTATTTTCGGTTGAAATCATAAAAAGGGCACGGTAGGACCAAGGACCCTAAAAAAATTCAATTTTGAATTGTTGTATTGTTTGTATTTAATAAGTAACAGTCATTCTGAAGACTACCTTACTTTAGTTTTAACCTGGGAGTCCCTTAAACGAACTCCTTCCTTGATCATATAGATTTTTAAAAATATATTTTTGCTTACGTATGTTGACATTTATCACAATACTGGCTCGGGCTCATATTGACGCTCCATTTCTTTTTTCAAAATTTCTGCCTTTGACAACAAAAAGTAAATATTTTAAAGAAGCATATTGCTTAGATTAGAATATAACAAACAGAACCTTATTTATATTTTAGGTAGGAGATTAGTCGTAATTTGGATAGATGATCGTCAAAAAAAAAGATTATTGAAGATGAGACGTTAACGTTTCGGTTTATTATAAAACCATCATCAGAACAGTGTTATAGATACCGCAAAATTATACTTTTTGTTACAATTAAATAAATAAATAACAAGTTACAGAACAATAACAATAAACTATGCATACCGCAGTCCATCTTTTATGATTACAAAATCCAGTAGAACTATGTTCTTTATAAAACAGAATTACAATATTACATTAAACTATGATGTTCTAGTGCATGGTAAAGTTAAATATTTGTAACAGTGATTTTTAATGCTTGAACAGTGAGTGACTGAAGTAGCATGCAATTCACAAGTCTTGAAATAATTACTGACAACTGTTTACTACCAACTTAATACTAACCAATTAATTGCAACAAACACCCTGTTGTTAGAACTGATAACAAAGAAGAAGAAAGATGCGGCAATTATTAGAACTATTTCTTTTTAATATCAAGGTTCGCGCCAGCGAACCGACGAGGCAAGGTAAAAAGTTAGTTTAGAACCAAAATCACGTTGCCTTCGGTTCGCGTTGCGCGGGACTATATACCGGAATTCTGCTCTGCGACTAGTTTCTTCTCTCTCTTACTACTGGGTCGCCTGTAAGAAGAGAGAGACAGACTTGAGTTTCATGATCGCCGGACCGTACCTACCCCAGCGCCGCTTTCCCTTGGCGGACGCTTGGGGAAAAGGAAAATTTCGGAACTCTCTTTCTGTTGCGCATAAAAGACAGAGAGAGAGAATCGGACATAAATGACAAACTTGTGTCAAATATTTAGGTTAATAAGTGTCCATACGGCGTTAAACGTCAAAACATTTAAGTTAATAGAGTGAAATGAAATTATATGAAAGCACATGAAATAGGAAAGACTATTTGAACTCTGAGATAAACTTAAATCAACTGTAAGTAATTTAGAATCTATTCGTTCGTTTATCTCTTGAAATATGTTATTAATAAATTGTATTTAGTTGTCGGGAATGAACACATGCCCTTCATGGTCATGGACTTATAAGTCAGCATATAATCTCGCGAATAGCTTGCAATCTACAAAGGTTTTGAACAAGGCCTGATCCAGGGATCCAAAGGCCTTCCATTGACAGCAGGGACTTCACATTTTTAACTTTACCAGAAGATTTAATAGGATTTATATTTAGTTTATCAATAACACATTTACACTAAGCCTGTCTGACACGATACAAAGTTTTGTACAAAATTTAATATTAAATTTTGATACGAAATATTATAATAAAATTTGTTACGAAAATTTAAATTTCTGTCTGACAGAAATTTTTGTACAGAATTTTAATTCATAAGCATGCGTATACAAAACAATTTCGTAAAAATGACACAATGACAGTATTAGAACCTGAATAGTATATTAAAACATAAGTTAGGGAAGGCGACTTTTTCTAGCAAGAGTGCTAGAGAAGCCTTTCGTAACGAATGTTTTATACCATTTGCTCTGTTGAGGCAGTTTTGGATTCAATTTAAATTATTTATTTATTTGACAGTTTGCATTAGGGAAATTTTTTGGAAGAATAATTATGTTGGTGACAGTAATTTGTGCTCGACAATTGATGAATTTTGTTTGTTGCCTAGGTGCTTTGTATATTATTTAAATTTGTTTTATATTAATCAAATAAATTAAAATGTCAGATAGAAAAATATATTAATGAAGCACCCGACAGAGACTATTTTACAATAAAAGTAAGCTAAGTATATTAGTAATTATATTTAAATTATAATTTTAGAACAATATTTTTAGGTTCTGCCAATAATGGGTTATTCCGGCGTGTGCAGAAGGGATGAATTCACTAATATAATATTAATAGATGAAATTGAGTACAAAATTAATTCAATTTTTGTAACAATATCAAAAACTCAAAC
Source organism: Agonum fuliginosum (assembly GCA_947534325.1). NCBI lineage: Eukaryota > Metazoa > Arthropoda > Insecta > Coleoptera > Carabidae > Agonum > Agonum fuliginosum. The sequence goes on along the minus strand of OX384045.1, from coordinate 18,388,843 downwards.
GAATGAAGTATGGATTAATTTGATCAAAAATTATATTAATTTTAAGACCGGCTGTAGTACAAAACAAGATTAATATTATATTTATATTATTTAGTTTATCTTTGTATGAAATATAAATATTAATTCAGTTTGTATGTTTCATTTGATTCAAATTAATAAAATTAACGTCAAAAGTGAATCCCGTTTTGTCAAAATTGTTCGTTGCCCGTTGCCTAGATATTTTGTTTATTTAATGCAGTGCTACCAGTCGCTGATAACAAAATTTCACCAAAAATCGTAGGTAATGAAGCTCATACCAGCATCAAAATTAGAACTGGTATGAACTCATTCTAGTTCCGAAACAGAGAAAATAATTATTCTATGAGCTGAGCATAGTTAAGGTGATTCGAGCGGTTCGGGCTAGTCAAATCATGGTTTAAATGTAACTGTGTATTGTAACTTTTAAAAATTACAATTATATGTTTCAAACATACGGTATGCAGGAATATGGCAACATACAGTACTATTTTATATAATATTTATTTGTAAATAAAGTAAATAATTTATATGTCAATTAAAAGTTGCTGATTTGACTGTCATACCAACTTTGAAACATAAAATATATAAGCAAAACGATTCTATTATAAAGATCATTTAAGCTTTAATAATATTGCAAACATTATAAATAGATGAATAATCGATGTACACATAAATATACTGTAGCTTTTGTAAGTAATATGTGATCTAATATAAAATTTAAAACATAACATTCTACGTCTGACAACTGACAACATAGCATCAAATGTTAGCTGTCACTTTGCTGTAGAAAGTGTCAAAATCTTTAAATTAGAACAAAATTTACAATTATACTGGACGGTTTCCTCCAAATTATTATTATTATATTATTTAATAAGAAATAAAATACGAACGCATCCACATTAAAACCTAATTTGTCAAAAATTTTGTATTTCAAATATATCGCAGAGTGCAACGGTGCAAGATCTACATTTCATTCCGTTATTTTTTTGAAATTCGTAACATAAAATATTTATTTCTGAGTTAACTAGGCGGTCAATTTTGATAATACTTCGCATACGTATTCATATATAACCACACATTAAATTAAATAGTATTTTAAACAAAGTTTATGGGTTTGAGTCAAGAATTTAATGTAATATATTCAGCAAAGTATCATTTTTCCTATACCCAGACCCACCATGTTAAAAATGTCATTTTTATTTGTGAATATCTCTGGATAGAGACGGTCAAATCGATTGAAATTTGAAATGTACATGGAAAACAGTGTGAACAACTGATTTTTTCATGTTTCATTAAAAGTTTATGGATTTGTTACAACGCTCGAATCACCTTAAGTATTTTTGTAGATGTAAAAATGAATAGTGATAGAAGAAGGCGTTTATTACTTGCAATAGCTGCTGCTGCAGTAACAAATATTCAGAAAATTGCAATTAAGGAGGTACACTCGGGTGGTGAGGGGTTAGGGGAATCTCCTATGCTCGCAATGCATTTGATATCAGGGTTCCAACTTATAAAAAATAATAATAAACATTTTTATTGTATGTAAACGCAGTCTATTCGCATTTTTATCTAATAAAATGAGATTAAAATCAATTAATTAAGAATATTATTAATTTTTATTATGTAAAACTTGTTTACTTTATAAGATATCATTCGGTCAAATACCAGTGGTAAACTACGGCAACGCTGTGCTGTTTTTATGTCAATCTGACAGACACTAAACATGAAGGTGAAGAGAATTCTGCACTTGAAATTTCATACAAATCGATAGGTATAAATTATAAAATTAGCGACGATGGTTTTGGTCCTCAACTAGTTATGACCGAAACTATCGTCGCTAATTTCGTCCTTTTTAAACTCAAAAAATTACCTTACAAAGGTAAAAATAGACGAGGCAAGGTTTTTGGGCTATAAAGTTGAAAATTCAACACAAGCTAGTGAAATACTACCATTTTACGCATAAAGAAGACGTGAAATCAATTGTTGAGGCAAATTCTCACTACACTAATAACACTCAATTAATAGGCGACTGTCAAAGGAGTCTTTGATTTAAAAAAGAATGAAATTAGCGACGATAGTTTCGGTCCTCAACGAAAGCGATTTATAATGACAAAGTCTAATGCAAATTGATTGAGTCAACAAGGAAACTTTTTTATCAAACTCTACCCATCTCAAATTGCATTGAACAACAAGGAAATATTTTCTATAAACATGTACCCATCTCAAATTGCAATAGTAAACAAAAAATCACTATATAACTCCGATACTCCAGAATTGAAGAATCACCTTAAACCTTGCCGTCCCGTCTTTTTTCTTCAGACCATGTCAAATCGGCGGCTGTCGTCCATTCAAAAATGTCGTCTTTTCGACAAATTTACAGAATAACTTAAAAACTTAAACGTATTTTAAATCTTAAGAACTAAAATGCAAATCATGGTTCGCGCCATCGAACTGACGAGGTAAGATAAGTCACGTTTTATATTTGTTGGTCGCATAAACCTATGTATCGAATGTCCGCAACGCGGCTACTGCTATTTTTGTACCTACATTATTCTTGTTTTTAAAGAATATAAGGAAACAACAAATAATATAATTATTGTAACAAAAAAATATTGTTTAACTTTTAATTTTCTTCAATTCAATTTAATTTATAACAAATTATTCAACTAGTCCATTATGGAAGAATGTCTTGCACTGACATGCATTTTGCGCCTTCCAATGTAGTAAAGTTTATATGTGGTCTGAACCGTCGAATGAAGATATGAGGAGATGACTTCATGCAACGCTCACATGTAACAATATTCAAACTGATTGGTCAGGCCCTTCTTGTTTCACAACTATACGGTTTCGAACGCATTCTTCCATAAAGTGTTAACTAATAAAAAAAATTTATCTACTGAAAAATACCTGGTTCATTCTCGAATTAAGAGTGTAAATTAATGAGCAACTCAACACGAACTGAATGTTTCAGTTGAAGTTTATATATCAACACGGTACGGCTTGAAGAAAAAAGACGGGACGGCAAGGTTTAAGGTGATTCTTCAATTCTGGAGTATCGGAGTTATATAGTGATTTTTTGTTTACTATTGCAATTTGAGATGGGTACATGTTTATAGAAAATATTTCCTTGTTGTTCAATGCAATTTGAGATGGGTAGAGTTTGATAAAAAAGTTTCCTTGTTGACTCAATCAATTTGCATTAGACTTTGTCATTATAAATCGCTTTAGTTGAGGACCGAAACTATCGTCGCTAATTTCATTCTTTTTTAAATCAAAGACTCCTTTGACAGTCGCCTATTAATTGAGTGTTATTAGTGTAGTGAGAATTTGCCTCAACAATTGATTTCACGTCTTCTTTATGCGTAAAATGGTAGTATTTCACTAGCTTGTGTTGAATTTTCAACTTTATAGCCCAAAAACCTTGCCTCGTCTATTTTTACCTTTGTAAGGTAATTTTTTGAGTTTAAAAAGGACGAAATTAGCGACGATAGTTTCGGTCATAACTAGTTGAGGACCAAAACCATCGTCGCTAATTTTATAATTTATACCTATCGATTTGTATGAAATTTCAAGTGCAGAATTTTGGTATATACATTAATTAAATTATTGATGTCCGTTCTATTATTTATGCTGTTATTATTTAAACTAATGTGGATCATTTATAAAAATAAAAGTATTTTCAAATTTGGTTGTTTTTCTAAAAATGTTACATTATCAAACTCAAAACTATGGTCATTTTCAAAGTGATGTTTAGTTGATGCAGTTTTGTCTTTATTATTTTTACTTTTGCAGTCATATATATGATTTCTTATTCTGTTACATAAATATTGTTTACTTTGTCCAATATATGTACCGCAGCAATCTTTACAATTAATCTGGTAAACTATGTTGGATTGATGATCCTTTGTAACTTTATCTTTAAGTTTTGTGAAAATCTGTTTTAATTTTGTAGTGTTATACAGAGCAATTTTTACAGAATCTTTTTCTAAAATATGAGCTAATTGTAATCATAATTTAGGAATAAACGGTATTTTATAATATAGGGTCTTTCAATAGGAGTGATAGTTTTTTCAATAAAGATTTCTCGGTTTCTGATATATATTTTATTTACTCCCAGGTGTCAAATTATTTAGTATAGTGTGCAGTTTCATGATGCAGCGTTTGACGCCTCTAGACCGGTTGGAAATAATAAAAAATATTACCAAAGTTCGAGCTGAGTTGTGGGTGATCAACGTTTATTCACCCGTCACTGTTACTCTGCGCAGGCTATAAGACGCACTGTGATACAGTTTGAGTTAACATTACTAAGACAATAAGCCACCTAAAGACAAACGAAATGTTCGAAGCGAGTAGAATATCACAGTTGTAGCGGCCAGTGTTGCGGATGAGCCAAATTGAAGCGATATTGTGATCAGTGTCAACAAAGCCGTGGTGGACATTTGAACGATTTCTTGTTTCGAACATAACTGCATTGTCCAAGCGTCCAAATAAAGCAAAACCTAAATTGATATGTCAAACCGTTGATTTTTTATTTAAAATCTTATCACTCTTAATGAAAGACCCATATTTTACATTAGTATTCTCAGTTCTAACAACAGGCTGTGTTGGTGATACATTGGAAAATAACAATTTGTTAATGAAGCCTCGAGGGTAGTCATTTTTAATTAAATTTTGTTTTAGGCGTTTTAAATTCTTAGCTACGAAACTTGGATGACAGATATTTTGAATTCTGCGTCTCATACCCTTAATAAGGCTTACCTTTTGTTTTACTGGATGTGCTGATTGATAATTGTAAATTCTATTTGAAGATGTTGGTTTAGAATACCAATCAGTAAAAATATGTCCGGTATTTTGTCTTATTAAAAGTATGTCCAAGAAAGGTAAACTATTGTCATTTTCGACTTCCAAAGTGAATTGCATGTATTCATTATAACAATTAAAAATATCCAAAATTTCATCTTTAAAACTACTATGTCGTCTACATATAGTTTAATAAATGGTATATTGACTGGGAAATTAGATAAAATATCATTAAGATCTTTGTTCATGACTAAATTTGCAAAAACAGGTGATGCAGGATTACCCATAGCGGTACCAAATAATTGTTCATAGAATATACCATCAAAGCTAAAATAGCTACTGTCAATTAAAACTCAGTAAGCTTTTTAAATATAGTTAAAGTTATGTCGGTATTTTCTTTGATCTGATCCCAATTGTTTTCATTTTCTTGTAATACTAAATCTTTAGAAATGTTAGTAAATAAAGAAGTTACGTCTAATGAAATGAGTATGTAATTGTCCGGTATTTGTATATTTTTATGAAATTTACAAATACAAATGAGTTTGTTTACATTATACTGAAAGTTAGGAATTAAATTATTTAATATATTTGAAATAAATTTAGCTAAACCATATGACGGTGAATTGATACTAGAAACTATTGGTCTCAAAGGTACTGGTTGTGGTTTATGGGTTTTCGGCAAGCTATAAATCTTTGACGAGACCGCATTATGTATAATCAATTGGTGGTAAATTCTATCATCAATCATTCCCTCTTTGTACATTTCTTTTACTAGTTTATTGTTACTGTGCTGAAACTTGTTAGTGGGGTTTTTCTTTAAAACCTTGTATGTAGAAGAGTCACTCAACTGTTCATCCATTTTTACATTATATTCATCTCTATACATAATTACTGTGCTTTTAATTTTATCTGATTTTGTTACGATTAAATAAGGGTTAGGTATGTTTTAAGAAATGTTAATTTCATTCACAACTATACTGATTGTATTAGAAGATTTGACATTTTTACCTCTCGCCACTCATATCTGTAAGAGAGGTATTGTAATCATGCTAAAATTTCGATAGTGAGTTTTCAATGGATAAGCACGTTTTGAGGTCCCTAGAACACGATTTTGATAATTTCGCGATGATGTCTGTCTGTGTGTGTGTCAGTGTGTCAGGATGGATGTTGGAGGTACGATAACTCAAATACCACTGAATAAAAAAAAATTGAAATTTTGTATATAATATTCTGACACCCTAGATTAGATCTGATTAGATTTTGGTGTTGATCGTGCTACCGGAAGTGGTAGTTCTTGAAGATCTGAAGAGATTTTCTGGAATATCCTCAAAATTTAAGAATTAATAGGAATTTTTTTCAAAACATTGTATACTAAATGTTACTGTCTACAATATGTATTCAAAACGTTGTTTTTATCTAGCACCATTTTCCAATTACAAGAAGTTAAAAATTCTACAAATTTGTTACAATTTGGAATTATCTGCCTACCTATGAAAACAAAAAAATAAAATATTTGAGTGTTAATGTCATATCAATTTTTGACTTTTTGACAAATTGAAATGGAAAATATGAAATGTTATTTATTATTTATAAGCTCATAATAAACTTTAATAATATTATAAAAACTACAATTCCAGAATTCCCTTCTACAATGGTATATTTGTGAGTTAGTAGGTACCTTCATACACACTCAGTAAAATAGTGGAATATGGCGAGAGGTCATGTGTTGGCCACATCGGATTTTTATTAGAGTTAAAATGATTACTGATAACATTAGTAGTTTTAGCTCGTAGTTCATTTTTACCTCTCGCCTAGAGAGGTATAGGGATCGTGAAAAAATTCGATGTCGAGATTTTTGTCAATTAGCACGTTTTAGCACCTTTAGAACCTATTTTGACTATTTTCGCGATGATGTCTGTGTGTGTGTGTGTGTGTGTGTGTGTATGAAAGTCTGTATGTACGCCTACTATAGCCTTTCGTCCCGGTTCATTATCTCAAATTCTACTGAACATAAAATTCTAATATTTTGCATTATACATTTATATATGTTAATGAAGAGCTGAAAAGATTTTGGTAAAAATCTACCAACCGGAAATGGTACTTTTCTTGTAGCACTATAACATTTTTTGCAAAAATTGTATAAAATAATGTGATTGTTACAATTTGACATACCACACATGAATGAATAAATTACATTATACAATATTTAATCTTACTTGTTTCTATATCTTTAACCAATAAAGAAATATAATTTTTTTAAATATATAATTTTACCTACCACGATTTGTGAATCCCGAAATAGAAATAAAATTTAAAACAAAAATAAAATTGTCAATGTGACAGATAAACAGAAATAATATGATTATTTTATATTATTATATCAAATGTTATACGGTGTTGTTGTATTTTATTTAAATTAAAGCTTAATATTTGGTTAAATACGAGGTTAAATAATAATACTTCAATGTCAAGGCGAGAGGTATTGTAACGGCCACGTCAGATTTTTTTGTTTAGTATCAATGTCATTTTGACTACTAATACAAAATTCTATGTCAGTTAATAATTCCTTCAAAGGTAGTTGATTTTCATTATTAACAGCAAATTGTGGACCAAAAGCTAACAATTTCGTACAATTTTCAGGAATTGTTTCATTTGTTAAATTATTCTCATTTATAAAAACAAAATCTAATATGTACTTGATACGAGTATTCTTCTAATAAAAATGTATTAATTGACAGTATTATAAAAATGATAGTAAGATAAGATATAGATAGGTACATTAAGGTTAATTTAACGAATAATTATGTTTATCACTATGTAGCAAATTTATCAAATAGATAAATAATATTTAGCAACCATGTATTTTAATTATGTAAACAATTATAAAATGTATGTATACACTTATCATTAAAAAGATACACATTAATAAATTGAAAATAAAATTACAAATTATTGATCAATAAATTGAGTTGTGTTAAACAGGCATTACAAGTAAATGCGTATATTACGTTTTACCAGAGCGCGTGTAAGTTAAAATTTTTATTTAAAAAATTATCAATTTAATATAAAAATATTTCAAAATTGAAAAATTTTGTGCACAATAATGATGTGTTTAGGTACAAGGTTCGGTACTGCCAAAGATACATACCTCTAAAATTGGTTGTAAGTACACAAATCCAAATATTTTGTGTTGTGCAGCATTATGTGGTAAGCGCACTTACAAGTGTGCATTAAAAGAGGCTATGAATTTTAAAAATTTATAAATTTTAAAATTTTCTGAATGTCGTGCACATAATATGTGTCAGATATACACGTAACACATTTATGTATTCAATGTTGGCTGCACAAAAAATTAATAATTATATATTAATAGCTAATACTATAACAAGGCGAATATTATGCGATTTATAATACCGAGGATGTTGCTAAGCGACGAGGTGAAACCGAGTCTCTTTGAACATCCAAGGGTGCTTAAATCGCATATATTCGCGTTATATTCAAAGCTTAATCGTATCATCAACTATTGCGAAGTTAAAACAAATAAACAATTTTATCTGTCAAACAGTTGACAGTTTGCATATTATGGAAGGTTTTGATGTTATTATGGTTGTATCTAACGTATTAAGTCTGTAACTAATGCCTATGGAACACCGGTCGAGGAGCATCGAGGAACTCCGATGAAGCGACAGAACGCACCCGTCCGCGATGGATTTCTATTTCATCGGTGACAAATACATCAAGGTTTTGCGCGAAATCAGATACAAAAGATACATCTGAAATGAGACACATTCGTTTCATCGAGGAACAACTCGATGAAAATAGCGGCGCCAATATTTTTAACGGGTGCGTTCCATCGTTTCATCAAGGAGTTCCTCGACCGGTACGCCATAGGCATAACGAATTATAAGTAACTAACGTATTATGTTGTTGATAATTATCAATAAATGGTGCATATTAATAGCTATTAATATAACAATAATATTATGCGATTTATAATACCGAGGATGTTCCTAAGCGACGAGGTGAAACCGAGTCTCTTTGAACATCCAAGCAACATCGCATATATTCGCGTTATATTCAAAGCTTAATCGTATCATCAACGGCAGCGATGTTAAAACAAATCAACAATTTTGATGTTATTATAGCTGTATCCAACGTATTAAGTCCGTAAGTAATGAATTACAAGTTTCTAACGTATTATAAGTAACTAACGTATTATGTTGTTTATAATTATCAATAAATGTTGCATGGAAAAAGGTAATAACAGTTGATGATACGATTAATGTAATAACAGTTTGTTGATGATACCATTAAATACTAATTCAAATATTATCTATAATGTTATAATTTCCAAGTTAAAAAGTAGGTAGTGCAGAAAAATGTTAGAGTGCAATATAAGTATATTTTGTACATGAAAACTAATAATAAGTGAATCAAATTCAAAATAATATTATCCTATTATAGAGTACCATAACAACAAATAGCAACAATTATACCTATACTTATCTTTCGTTATTTCTTAATAATGTATCCTATCTTTAAATAGATCTTTCCACAAGTGTGCGCTATATAAGGTACCATCGATATTATGTCATTATATATTTTAATAATTATTTATTTTATATCAATAAAATTCTAATTTTTAATATTAAATGTACAGTTTAAAAAATATTAAGGTTGCGCTCGAATAAACCGTTTTCAGATAAGTCATTCTTATGCACTTTATCTGCATAAATTTCTGCAAATAGGAACAAGCCTTAGATATAAATAATATATAAACAGAATCATTAGAGTTTCGAGATTGACTTATGCTAAATAAGAGTAACTGAAAATAAATATAATTTGCAGTAGAAATGAAAGAAGAGGGAGCAAAATTCATCAAATTGCAATGAATTTTATGCAAAATTATCTATTATTACAGACATAATTTTCAGAATAAGGCAATTAGGAATATACAGGCCGATTGGTTGGTCAGGGTCGAATTTGTAGAGTTCGAATAACTCAAATACGAATTACCCAAAAAAATTTGATATATGGTATTTTACATTTGTATACAAATTGGAAGAGCTCATTAGATTTTGGTACAAATATCTTCACCGGAAGTGATATTTTTTGAAGATTGTCAAATATTTCTATAAATTTGGATAAATGTAATATTTACTTGTAATAAGAATAAGAGGAGAAGTTACTTGCAACTTACGTGATTAAAAAATTGTCATTATCTGGTAGCACTAAAGAACTAGTAAAATTAAAAAAAATAAATTTATCAAATAAAACGTTGAAATCTTGTAATCCATGATCGGATGATTTTTATTTCTGCGTAAAAAAAATATGACCGAAACTATCGTCGCTAATTTCGTCCTTTTTAAACTCAAAAAATTACCTTACAAAGGTAAAAATAGACGAGGCAAAGTTTTTGGGCTATAAAGTTGAAAATTCAACACAAGCTAGTGAAATACTACCATTTTACGCATAAAGAAGACGTGAAATCAATTGTTGAGGCAAATTCTCACTACACTAATAATACTCAATTAATATAGTCCAGTCAGGAGAGGTTTTGACTGAAGACTAATACATAACCAAATGAAATTTGGCATGTGAGTAGTGAAGAACATACAGAAACAAAAAAAAAATTCGCTCCACCTCGGTATGCTCCGCTTCCCACAAAAATTTTCAGTTGAAACTCAACATTTTCTTGTAACGCATTTTCCTCGAAAACTATCAAAGATTTTGGAAAACTGTTTTGACAGGATGAAAGCTGAGGAAATTTGCTACCAAAATGGTCTTTGAAAATTTTTCATAAGTAGCACCGTGTAGGCTTCATCCGTTTAATATTCGAATGACTTGAGAATTTTCTGTATAGTAGGCGCTACATTGCGAATGACGTAATAAATTCGCTGCTACAGAATAAATGTGGTATAACTTCGTTAAAGAACATCATTTTGTAAAGATAAAAATTGCATTTTATTCGTCGAGGCTTCCACTTTCAATTGCACTAATAACATTTGAATTTACGACCCCGTTTATACCGAGAAACTTGCTTTTTAAAGAATCATAACTCAGTATTAGAAGACGTTCAAAGAATTCTCAATATTTTCAATATCTATGAATGAAATTGTAAACTGGTAGAGGATTATCTTCATCAAACCATCCCCAATCACATGCAACTATTTGGAGGGTTGTGTGTTGTACGTCCGAAAAAAAAACTGGTTTTCGCTATCTCATAGATTTCTTTATTTATTGCGGGCACGAGCATTTTTGAAAATAGGCCACTTTTTGGCCCCGTAAATTGATTTTTAATGAGCTTATCGTTAAGTACAAATCCTAATCAACAAGATTCTGTAATTTGTTTCATCAATTGTACTACTACGTACATGTAACAGATGTTTTCCTAAAAAAAGATCATAACCTATAAATAAAGAAGGTAGCGAAAACCAGTTTTTTTTTCGGACGTACAACACACAACGCTCCAAATAGTTGCATGTGATTGGGGATGATTTGGTGAATATAATCCTCTACGAGTTTACAATTTCATTCATAGATATTGAAAATATTGAGAATTCTTTGAACGTCTGCTAATACTGAGTTATGATTCTTTAAAAAGCAAGTTTCTCGGTATAAACGGGGTCGGAAATTCAAATGTTATTAGTGCAATTGAAAGTGGAAGTCTCGACGAATAAAATGCAATTTTTATCTTTACAAAATTATGTTCTTTAACGAAGTTATACCATATTCATTCTGTAGCGGCGAATGTTTTACGTCATTCTCAATGTAGCGCCTACTATACAGAAAATTCTCAAGTCATTCGAATATTAAACGGCTGAAGCCTACACGCTGCTACTTATGAAAAATTTTCAAAGACCATTTTGATAGCAAATTTCCTCAGCTTTCATCCTGTCAAAACAGTTTTCCAAAATCTTTGATAGTTTTCGAGGAAAATGCGTTACAAGAAAATTTTGAGTTTCAACTGAAAATTTTTGTGGGAAGCGGAGCATACCGAGGTGGAGCGAATTTTTTTTTTGTTTCTGTATGTTCTTAACTACTCACATGCCAAATTTCATTTGGTTATGTATTAGTCTTGGGTTTCAGTTAATTTTTGACTCTCCTGACTGGACTAATAGGCGACTGTCAAAGGAGTCTTTGAGTTAAAAAATCTGCTGTGGCCAGTACACGACCTCTCGCCTAATTCTGCTTATTCTATTAACCTCGAGACTAATCTAATAAATAGTTTTACTTACATTTTAATAGTTTCATGTTCATGTAAGATGTAAACGATAATGTAAACCAAGATGCAAGCAAAAGATGTCAACTGTACTGTCACTGTCATAATCATTCAAATTTTATGTAGAAACAAATTTCATATCATGGACAACAAGATAGAATATTAATTGTACTTTATTTTATTGTTAAATACTACCAGATTCAGCAAATTGTATTTATAATTAACTGTACCCATAGATAATTATATTTTCTTTTATTTTTAATTGCAAAAATTGTCATAAATAAATAATGTAACAATATATTAAAGGAAAAGTTTATCAAGCTTCAAAAAGTACTACTTCCGGTTTTCGGATTTCTACCAAAATGTTATCCGGTGTTAAGATCCTTATTAAAACCTTAAATATGAAATTTGGTTATTAAAGGTTTGATACTTTTTCAGTTATCGTGGACGAAAAATCGTCAGTCCATACATTCATACAAACACACATACACACACACAGACATCATCGTGAAAATAGTAAATTCGTATTATAGAGACCCTGAAACGTGCTTATCCACCAAAAACTCATACTCGAAAATTTTGACCCATTACAATACCTCTCTTATAGAATATGAGGCGAGAGGTAAAAAGAATGAAATTAGCGACGATAGTTTCGGTCCTCAACTAAAGCGATTTATAATGACAAAGTCTAATGCAAATTGATTGAGTCAACAAGGAAACTTTTTTATCAAACTCTACCCATCTCAAATTGCATTGAACAACAAGGAAATATTTTCTATAAAAATGTACCCATCTCAAATTGCAATAGTAAACAAAAAATCACTATATAACTCCGATACTCCAGAATTGAAGAATCACCTTAAACCTTGCCGTCCCGTCTTTTTTCTTCAGACCATGACAAGCCGTACCGTGTTGATATATAAACTTCAACTAAAACATTCAGTTCGTGTTGAGTTGCTCATTAATTTACACTCTTAATTCGAGAATGAACCAGGTATTTTTCAGTAGATAAAAAATTCTATTAGTTAACACTTTATGGAAGAATGCGTTCGAAACCGTATAGTTGTAAAAGAAGAAGGGGCTGACCAATCAGTTTGAATATTGTTACATGTGAGCGTTGCATGAAGTCATCTCCTCATATCTTCATTCGACGGTTCAGACCACACATAAACTTTACTATATTGGAAGGCGCAAAATGCATGTCAGTGGAAGACATTCTTCCATAATGGACTAGTTGAATAATTTGTTATAAATTAAATTGAATTGAAGAAAATTAAAAGTTAAACAATATTTTTTTGTTACAATAATTATATTATTTGTTGTTTCCTTATATTCTTTAAAAACAAGTATAATGTAGGTACAAAAATAGCAGTAGCCGCGTTGCGGACATTCGATACATAGGTTTATGCGACCAACAAATATAAAACGTGACTTATCTTACCTCGTCAGTTCGATGGCGCGAACCATGATTTGCATTTTAGTTCTTAAGATTTAAAATACGTTTAAGTTTTTAAGTTATTCTGTAAATTTGTCGAAAAGACGACATTTTTGAATGGACGACAGCCGCCGATTTGACATGGTCTGAAGAAAAAAGACGGGACGGCAAGGTTTAAGGTGATTCTTCAATTCTGGAGTATCGGAGTTATATAGTGATTTTTTGTTTACTATTGCAATTTGAGATGGGTACATGTTTATAGAAAATATTTCCTTGTTGTTCAATGCAATTTGAGATGGGTAGAGTTTGATAAAAAAGTTTCCTTGTTGACTCAATCAATTTGCATTAGACTTTGTCATTATAAATCGCTTTCGTTGAGGACCGAAACTATCGTCGCTAATTTCATTCTTTTTTAAATCAAAGACTCCTTTGACAGTCGCCTATTAATTGAGTGTTATTAGTGTAGTGAGAATTTGCCTCAACAATTGATTTCACGTCTTCTTTATGCGTAAAATGGTAGTATTTCACTAGCTTGTGTTGAATTTTCAACTTTATAGCCCAAAAACCTTGCCTCGTCTATTTTTACCTTTGTAAGGTAATTTTTTGAGTTTAAAAAGGACGAAATTAGCGACGATAGTTTCGGTCATAACTAGTTGAGGACCAAAACCATCGTCGCTAATTTTATAATTTATACCTATCGATTTGTATGAAATTTCAAGTGCAGAATTCTCTTCACCTTCATGTTTAGTGTCTGTCAGATTGACATAAAAACAGCACAGCGTTGCCGTAGTTTACCACTGGTATTTGACCGAATGATATCTTATAAAGTAAACAAGTTTTACATAATAAAAATTAATAATATTCTTAATTAATTGATTTTAATCTCATTTTATTAGATAAAAATGCGAATAGACTGCGTTTACATACAATAAAAATGTTTATTATTATTTTTTATAAGTTGGAACCCTGATATCAAATGCATTGCGAGCATAGGAGATTCCCCTAACCCCTCACCACCCGAGTGTACCTCCTTAATTGCAATTTTCTGAATATTTGTTACTGCAGCAGCAGCTATTGCAAGTAATAAACGCCTTCTTCTATCACTATTCATTTTTACATCTACAAAAATACTTAAGGTGATTCGAGCGTTGTAACAAATCCATAAACTTTTAATGAAACATGAAAAAATCAGTTGTTCACACTGTTTTCCATGTACATTTCAAATTTCAATCGATTTGACCGTCTCTATCCAGAGATATTCACAAATAAAAATGACATTTTTAACATGGTGGGTCTGGGTATAGGAAAAATGATACTTTGCTGAATATATTACATTAAATTCTTGACTCAAACCCATAAACTTTGTTTAAAATACTATTTAATTTAATGTGTGGTTATATATGAATACGTATGCGAAGTATTATCAAAATTGACCGCCTAGTTAACTCAGAAATAAATATTTTATGTTACGAATTTCAAAAAAATAACGGAATGAAATGTAGATCTTGCACCGTTGCACTCTGCGATATATTTGAAATACAAAATTTTTGACAAATTAGGTTTTAATGTGGATGCGTTCGTATTTTATTTCTTATTAAATAATATAATAATAATAATTTGGAGGAAACCGTCCAGTATAATTGTAAATTTTGTTCTAATTTAAAGATTTTGACACTTTCTACAGCAAAGTGACAGCTAACATTTGATGCTATGTTGTCAGTTGTCAGACGTAGAATGTTATGTTTTAAATTTTATATTAGATCACATATTACTTACAAAAGCTACAGTATATTTATGTGTACATCGATTATTCATCTATTTATAATGTTTGCAATATTATTAAAGCTTAAATGATCTTTATAATAGAATCGTTTTGCTTATATATTTTATGTTTCAAAGTTGGTATGACAGTCAAATCAGCAACTTTTAATTGACATATAAATTATTTACTTTATTTACAAATAAATATTATATAAAATAGTACTGTATGTTGCCATATTCCTGCATACCGTATGTTTGAAACATATAATTGTAATTTTTAAAAGTTACAATACACAGTTACATTTAAACCATGATTTGACTAGCCTGAACCGCTCGAATCACCTTAACTATGCTCAGCTCATAGAATAATTATTTTCTCTGTTTCGGAACTAGAATGAGTTCATACCAGTTCTAATTTTGATTAACTGAATTAATATTTATATTTCATACAAAGATAAACTAAATAATATAAATATAATATTAATCTTGTTTTGTACTACAGCCGGTCTTAAAATTAATATAATTTTTAATCAAATTAATCCATACTTCATTCGTTTGCAAATCATCTTGGACCATTCGTTTGAGTTTTTGATATTGTTACAAAAATTGAATTAATTTTGTACTCAATTTCATCTATTAATATTACATTAGTGAATTCATCCCTTCTGCACACGCCGGAATAACCCATTATTGGCAAAACCTAAAAATATTGTTCTAAAATTATAATTTAAATATAATTACTAATATACTTTTATTGAAAAATAGTCTCTGTCGGGTGCTTCATTCATAAATTTTTCTATCTGACATATTAATTTATTTGATTAATATAAAACAAATTTAAATAATATACAAAGCACCTAGGCAACAAACAAAACTCATCAATTGTCGAGCACAAATTACTGTCACCAACATAATTATTCTTCCAAAAAATTTCCCTAATGCAAACTGTGAAATAAATAAATAATTTAAATTGAATCAAAAACTGCCTCAACAGAGAAAATAGTATAAAACATTCGTTACGGAAGGCTTCTCTAGCACTCTTGCTAGAAAAAGTCGCCTTCCCTAACTTATGTTTTAATATACTATTCAGGTTCTAATACTGTCATTGTGTCATTTTTACGAAATTGTTTTGTATATGCATGCTTATGAATTAAAATTCTGTACAAAAATTTAATACCGTGTCAGACAGAAATTTAAATTTTCGTAACAAATTTTATTATAATATTTCGTATCAAAATTTAATATTAAATTTTGTACAAAACTTTGTATCGTGTCAGATAGGCTTAGTGTAAATGTGTTATTGATAAACTAAATATAAATCCTATTAAATCTTCTGGTAAAGTTAAAAATGTGAAGTCCCTGCTGTCAATGGAAGGCCTTTGGATCCCTGGATCAGGCCTTGTTCAAAACCTTTGTAGATTGCAAGCTATTCGCGAGATTATATGCTGACTTATAAGTCCATGACCATGAAGGGCATGTGTTCATTCCCGACAACTAAATACAATTTATTAATAACATATTTCAAGAGATAAACGAACGAATAGATTCTAAATTACTTACAGTTGATTTAAGTTTATCTCAGAGTTCAAATAGTCTTTCCTATTTCATGTCCTTTCATATAATTTCATTTCACTCTATTAACTTAAATGTTTTGACGTTTAACCCCGTGTGGACACTTATTAACCTAAATATTTGACACAAGTTTGTCATTTATGTCCGATTCTCTGTCTTTTATGCGCAACAGAGAGAGAGTTCCGAAATTTTCCTTTTCCCCAAGCGTCCGCCAAGGGAAAGCGGCGCTGGGGTAGGTACGGTCCGGCGATCATGAAACTCAAGTCTGTCTCTCTCTTCTTACGGGCGACCCAATAGTAAGAGAGAGAAGAAACTAGTCGCAGAGCAGAATTCCGGTATATAGTCCCGCGCAACGCGAACCGACGGCAACGTGATTTTGGTTCTAAACTAACTTTTTACCTTGCCTCGTCGGTTCGCTGGCGCGAACCTTGATATTGATAGGTGAAACGTCATATATGTCATATGTCATAAGTAAGATATTAAAAGCAGTAATTGAACGGAGGATGGCTTCAACACAGAAGAGTTTTCCTGTGAATGAATCTTTTGGTTCAGGTGATGCAAATTTCTGAGTTTGAATATTTAAGATTTTTATTTGTATATTTTAAATGGGCACCGGATTGTACGTAGGTATACTTACATCAAGATAATACAAATACAGTGAGTGCACTTAGCAAAAAAATACGTTCTTACTTTTTATAATATTGCGGGTTGCATATTATGTCAACTAGATGTGCTAAATAAATGCAGCACCGTCGCATCACCTACTAATAATTTTTTCTGGCAGTTTTTAAGTAGCAAACTTTATCTGTCAGTGTCAAATAATTGGAATACTTATAATTTTGTTCTGTGTTTCACATTGCAACGCAGGTAATATTTATTTAAATTAAATTAGCCTATAATTGTACATCGTATTGTTTTCAAATTTGTTTTTATTGATGATCTAACTTATCCTAACCTAATTCAACCTTTCGCTTCAGATATGAACCAAAAAAACAAGAATACGCAATAGAACATGTTTTGCACCTAATTGTTCATCTAAATATTGGAGTAATAACGAAAAAGTAACTTTATTCTCTGCATCAAGTGATACTAATTTAAGGAATACTATTTGGAATTCAAAAATACCATTCTGTGACCGAGAGCTTGAACCTCAAGATGTTGTCTGCCAAAAACATTTTATAGAAGAAAATATTATGCGTTTTAGAATATAATTATTGGAAAAGTAAAAAAAATATCTACTCTGAGCTGTTTTACAATTTAGTTTAAATACATTGTCTTATGGACAAATATTGATTATGATCGCCCCGAAATTAAAAAATGGTATATTATCCTATGTTTCAGAAAAGATTGTTCACACATAATGACTTCAATAGCAGAGGTGATTGGTTGAGATCATCTTGCAAAAGATTTGGTAGAAATTTTTTAGGTTAACTAAATATCCAATGAAATTCTCTGATATCTGATCACGTGTACTATATTGACCAATGAATACTATTTAACATACTATTTAACACTATATAACATTTAACTGAAAGCAACCCATGGGACATTATCACTTATGTCAAATATGTTGCTAGGTTACAATTATTTATGTTCATTTTTATGTTTATAATTATAATTGAATAAATATGACATTTGCACGTTTTGGTAATGAAAATGATAATTTTCTGTACGAATAACCCTCGACCATTGATAAATAATTTTGTGACAGCTACCTCAAGCACGTTGCTTTTAGGTTAACAGCCCTCCGCCTGCGGCGTCGGGCGGTTACCAAGCAACGTGCTTTTGGAATGTCACAAAATTATTTCGTAATTATCAATGTCCTTGGGTTATTATAGCTGATAATGTTCTAGAACGCGGAAAATATTTAATCTTAGAATCTGTCTATCTACAGCACAGAGTATAACTGAGTGCTGTCACTTCTTTCGTAACTATATGTAGGTACCTAAAGTTTGTTATTCGTAAAGTTTTTGGAATCATGAAATATCAGTGTGATTTTCTGACTAGTAGTATTAGTATTATTTCATTATTGTCATGTTTCTTTTTTCGATTTATATTTGTAATTTTTTGATAATTTACCATATTGTATTGCATTTTATTTAAAAAGTATAACATTTTAAAAACTGTCAGTAAAAATTATTAGATGATGCATTTATTATATGCAACTCGCAATACCTGGAAAAAGTTGATCCACTTCAAGGTGAATATCGACCGAATTTGAACGCAATTAAAACAAAACTGAACAGAACGCAACCCATAGTAAAATTTTTCCAGCATGTGATAGACTTTTTGGTTTTTGGGTTATTAAAAACGCGTGATATAGAAATACATTTAATTTGCTATAATATATGTTTATTATCTAGCTATAATTATTTATTAAATCATTATATAAATCAGAATTAACTAAGCCTACAGTATATCTAAATTTATGTCTACATAGGATGACAATTTTTGACAATTTAAGTTATTCCCGCCAAGCAGATTAATTTATCTAAAAGGTTACCATGGAAACACCTACACCATCACATAGCCGAAATTCGGCTAAAATGATGATTTTGTATTCGCAATAATTTATGATAATAATTATAAAATAATTATTTTGCAAAATAATAGTTTTTGTGAAAGATAAGTTGTGGTATACAATCTATAATCTATATATATATATACAGGTTGTCCAAGTTAATGTGCTCACCATTGGGGAACGATAAGAGATACGAGGTCGATTAAATTAAACAAAAGTTGCCCCTTTAGGGGGCCAATTTAGAAATGTTTTTGTTTTCCCACAAAAATGCATAGGTTACTAGATATACGCAAAAATGTAAATTTTCCAATTTCGTTTTTCATCTATAACTTTTTTGTTTGAATTGGTACACTTTTTAAATTGGCACGTTCTATAGGCAGTTTTTAGCGATGAATTCACAGCAGTCCTCAAAAAAATTTTATCTCTTACAGATTTCGAGATATTCAAACCATATTCAAATTTTCATTTGAAGCTCATAGTTGGCTATGATCTGTCTTACTAGAGATTTTTTTCTCTCTTTTGAACGATATAAAACATAAGTACATTTAAATTAAAATAAAGGCAGAAATTACATAATAATTATTTTTTTAATTGTTTTGATCAAGAAAGCGTAGGAATATCGATAAAATTATTATCATAACACATTGGATTCCTCAGCATTTAATTAGAATAATCCGCTAATTTAAAAAAATAACAATTTTCATCCAAACAAATGGCAAGTGAATAACCATTTTATCGATTTTTGACCTAAATTTTGAACGCAAATTATCTCGGAAACTAAAATATTTTTTATTGCGGTTTGTGCCGGTCCTCGTAGTTTAGTTAGCATAATTTGATACTTTTTAGAAAAATTAATATTCGTGGTCTCCCATAATAAAAACAGTTAAAAAAATATTATTTTGTAATTTCTGCCTTCATTTTAATTTCAATGAACTTGTGCTTTATATCGTTGAAAAGAGAAAAAAAATCTCTATTAAGACGGTTCATAGCCAACTATGAGCTCCATATGAAAATTTGAATTTGGTTTTAATTTCTCGAAATCTATAGATCAAAAAATTTTGAGGACTGCTGTGAATTCCTCGTTAAAAACTACCTATAGAACGTACAATCTAGAAACTTGTACTAATTCAAACAAAAAAGTTATAGGTGAAAAACGAAATTGGAAAAATTTACATTTTTGCGTATATCTAGTCACCTATGCATTTTTGTGGAAAAACAAAAACATTTCTAAATTGGCTCCCTAAATGGGCAAATTTTGTCTAAGTTAACCGACCTCGTATCTCTTACCGTTCTCGAGATCCCAATGGTGAGCACGTTAACTTGGACACTCTGTGTGTGTGTATATATATATATATATATATATATATATATATATATATATATATATATATATATATATATATATATATACACATATATACACATGGAAAATGTTCACGACTGATCAGTTAAGGAAGCAAAAATAATTTCACAGGTATGCAGTCAGTAGATGGGTAAATAAAAGAAGTAGGCTCTCTTAAGTTACTGTCAAGCTTTCGGAATTAAATTTATTCCTTCTTCAGGACGCTACAATATGAGAAATAGTATCGTAAGTAAAAAGAATTTTTACAACAAAGTTTTCAATTTTGAATATTCTTTTTACTTATATATATATATATATATATATATATATATATATATATATATATATATATATATATATATATATATAACGTAGTTTATTGTATACCATGTAATGACTGCAATTTATGTTATGTAGGTCAAACGTGTAACCACCTAAAAAGCAGAATTATATCACATAAAAGTGATTGCCGTTTAAAACCACATAGTAGTGCTTTAGCTGAACATCAGCACAACACCAAACATAATATTGCTTATGAACTAGCCAGTATTTTAGATGTAGAAAAAAATTTCACAAAAAAAAATTCACAAAAAAAAATTTCACGAAACGTACTTTCCTAGAGATGTATCATATTAATAACAAAATTAATACTATGAATAAAAGAACAGACGTTGATGGTTTGAGCCAGATATACATTTATTTATTAAAATTAGCCGAAATAAAAAACACACATAATACATCAATTCAAAATGTTCAAAATGATGTAGGTGGTTAAAGTTGCTCCACCCCCCAGGGGGTGGGGGAAAAATTTGCATTTGGTGTCAATTAATAGAATTTTTGAAATCTTTTTGGACGTATTTTTTCTTTTTTTGATTCGTTCCGTTTTACGCGAGATATTTGGGTGGTACGGGTGGTCTAAAACACCCCGTATATATATATATATATATATATATATATATATATATATATATATATATATATATATATATATATATATATAATTTTAAAATGATTTGAAATACGCAAAATATCAAATTTTATATTTTAACCTATTACCATAAATTTTAATATTTTTTTCTCCATATCGAGGGTAGCTACGCTAATAAATATTATATTGTATATTTGGCAGTAGAATTACTTATAATATGTCGAACGCTTATCAAAATTGAACTTGTAATATCGAAAAGAAAAAAGAAAATGTGGAAAAATTGTACTTAATAATTTATATTTGAAAAACTATTTGATATTTTGCTTTAAAAATTTTCTATACTTTCGTCTAATGAATGTTCTATGTAATACTATTTTTTATTTTATTATTATATTATCAGAATTTATGAGATAGAAATTATTCTATAAAGTTAATATTTATTATTATTCGTTTGTTTTGAAAACAAAATTGTACGTTTTGTATTTATAAATATCATAAACTATGTAAATATAATTTTTTACCATGAAACAGTTATAAGTTTTTAAGAAAAGCAACGAAAACCGATTTTGTTACACATTTTTTTTTTTTTCTGAAAAATTACTAGTTTAATATTACCAGAATTTATGAGATAGAAATTATTCTATAAAGTTAATATTTATAATTATTACTTGTTCGTTTTGAAAACAAAATTGAACGTTTTATATTTATAAATATCATAAACTATGTAAATATAAATTTTTACCATGAAACAGTTATAAGTTTTTAAGAAAAGCAACGAAAACCGATTTTTTTTTTCCTGAAAAATTACAAGTTTAATTTTGATAAGCGTGTAAAAGCGTGTATGGTATAGATGACCATATAATTTACAAAACCTAATTTTTTCATTACCGGGTTTGATCCCGTTTCCGAGTAAATATTAATTTAAAATTTTCACTAACAATTTTCGTGTTTAAATAATAAATAAATGTTCAACATTTTAAATTATTTAGATAATAGAACTCTATTGCTATTTATATTTGCATAATTCATAATTCAGTTTGTTTATTACTTCCTTGTACGAAGTAAGGAAGTATTGTAATCGCGAAAAATTTCGGTTCTCAGATTTTGACGGAAATATCCGTTTTGACCTTTTCTGAATCCATTATGACTAGTTTCGTCGTGACGTCTGTACGTACGTGCGTACGTGCGTACGTGCGTACGTACGTACGTACGTGCGTACGGACGTATGTGTGTCGCATAACTCAAATACGGTTAGACGTAGAAAGCTGAAATTTTGTATTTAGGACTGTTATAGCATCTAGTTGTGCACCTCCTATTTTTGGTTTCAGTCTACAAACCGGAAGTAGTACTTTTTAAAAATATTTTGATAAATAATTAATTTTAGACAATTTTTTTTATTTTAAATGAAAGATTATGTGATTATTATCTACAATCGGTATTTTATAAAAATTTTCTGTATCTTCTATCATTTAAGAATAATTAAAGTATATAATTATAATTTAGTATTTCGGTATCTTGTACTCCATGATCGTTTAACATTTGTTACTACGTAAAATTTAAATGATTATGACATGACAGTGACAATAGTAAAATATGCTTTATATCTTCTTCTGCAGTTTAAATAAAATGACTAAAATATATTTGTGAGTATACTAGTATAATAAGTTAAAAGAATTTTTAATATTATTTTACATTTTAGTTATTAAGAAAAGTATGAACACACAAGGCGTACAAGGAAGTCATGTGGTGTCCACGTCAGATTTTTTTTAAACCGAAAAACTACAATAAAAAATTTCATTTTCAAATTAGGTTGCGTTCAATTTTCGGTTGCGTTCAAATTCAGTCGATATTCACCTTAAACGGCTCGGATATAATATGAGAGTGCACTCACCGTATTTATGTTATACATCGTGGTATACATTTATGTTTATAAGTCTAGATATTGCGAGAGGTTGTGTGCTGGCCACATCAGATTTTTTGTTAGGTATAATTTTATGTATTTGCTAATTAAGTTAAAAAATTAAATTCTGTTTTCCTTACTAATTTTATTGTTTTAATTACGTTTAAAAATATTACTTATAATTCAATTACTTATAATTTCGTTGATTATTCTGGTGAAAAATTAAAACCTCGTTCATCTACTATTTTTATTTAGCAATGACGAATACAAAATTCAGCCCATTCAAATTTAACGAGTTTATCATTAATATGGGAATCAATAAATTCTCAAAAGAACTACTGATTTTAAAATGTTACAAACGTCAAATAGAAACAATAAATGGAAATGATTATTACGGTTCTGGAATTTCAAAATTTGAAAACAAAAATATATATACTGATTCAGTCTTTTTTTCTCTACAAAAAACCTATATAAGAACTTTAACTGTAAAATAATTAGAGAAGCAAATAAATGCACATTCAAAAATTAACATTGTAATCGCTATGCTGCGTCGGCCACATCATCACCCTGTATATATTTTCATTGTGTAACATAATTTTCAATGTAGGTTACATCGTTTATCTAATATTTGTGCAGAAAGCATGTGCAAAATGAACCATGTAATAGTATTAAAGTGTCGCTGACGTGCACTAGTACTTACAGAAAAAAAATTTAAATCAAATTATGACATATTATGATAAGAAATTGTATAATTTTATGCTTAAGCTTTCGAGTGTCTACTTAACTTAAAATCTGTTATATATAGGTAAAACCTAAAAATATTATTTTTTTAAATTTGGCTGCAATTACTTACGTGTTGATTTGAGATGAAACTTGTAAGTATAATACTTATTTCAAAATTTAAAACTATACAATATGAGGTAACAGTGGATCATATTGCTTTGTTAGTTCCCTAGAATAACGCAAAAGAAAACAGCCTTATAAGCTTTATTTCAAAATGCCGAAATATAAGTATAAAAAACAAAAAAGCAGCCCTATTTTCATATGGAATTATGGAATTCTGCTATAAATGATTAATTTCTTTTGCGTTTTTTCTCGAGAACTTACAAAGTAATATGAACGATTGTGGTCCCATATTGTGTATATTTTAATTTTGAACAGCTTTCGCATTTACAACTTTTATCAAAAATTATACAAAAATTCTATATAACTTTATTTATGTTTTTAAATTTTCAAACAAAATCCTTTTGATTATTTTTTATTTAAAATGAGGGACCGACGTTTCTTGAAAAAATAGCAGCGTAGGTACCGCTGTTGAGATACCATAGCAGATATTTGGAATTTTTTTAATCGACAAAAGAGTTATTGATAGATAAACTTAGAATTTTGATGGTTTTCTAGATTTTCCATTATTCAAAACAAGTCCAAAAATTCGGAAAAGACAATACATACAGATACAACTAGTATATTGTTACCAAAACTGTGTTCATAAAGCAATCGAAACGGGCGAGTTTTTAATTTAATCAGTAACTACACTACTACTACTACTACTAAACGCTCATTTTAAAGTAGCCTTAACATTAGTTGTGATGTGCGAAATATCGATTTCGCCTCTATTTTTAGTGATTCGTAATATTAATCTTGCCCTCGATATTATTTTTTCTATCTCGCCTCGTTTTCGCGAGAGTGTCTCGCTTATAAAAATTAACGCTTGCGCACTGCATATTTTGCTGGTTTATAATTTTGGCAGCTAGGTACTCCTCATAATTAAAATTCTATAAAGCAGGGTTTTATTTATTAGTAAAGCTTCATTAACATAAGCATTTAGTTTTAAGGTTTAGATTTATGTTTAAGAAATTTTGCATACATCTAACTAAATCTGAGCATTCACAGTACTTGAAAGTAGAAAGTGTGAATGCTACTATTTAGTTATATGAATAAATTTATACTTTCTTAAACGTAAACATAAAAAATGTGTATTTATTTAAATTTTGATATTGAGTACTGGGTTTCAAAAACTATTTGCACGTAATTTCATTACGTTTCATATCTTTAATTTGGTTTCGGAAATATGATTGTTGATATACACCAATATTTTAATTACTATTGAAGACCCAATTATTAGTAAATAAAGTTATAGTATCTGACTGCTTTTCTGTATAATTCCAAGATATTCATAAATTAATTTACTCCGTATTTTACATTTTTAATACCTGATTTGGCAATTCTATGTAATTGCAATATATTTTACCAGATTCAGGAAAAATATAACATATGTACAATTATATAGCAAAATATCTTCAACTATGCATTAATAAAAAAACAATAGCTTACTTTGTAATAATTTAATGTTCACAGAGGTCTCCCAAAGTCACAACACTATCACTCTACTTGCACTCCACACGTACCTATTTATACTTTCATATTACACTTTCAATCTTTGATAAAGTTATCATTTTATCATCATTTATTGATTTGAATACGAATTATTTAAACAATAATTATCAACTCTTACAAAAACAGCAACTAAGTATCAAAGTATCTTTTTAACTCAATACAATTAAACGCTTATACATATTTGCACAAACACAACAAGGTTCACAATTACATAATCACAATTATTTTCTTGCAATATCATACTGAGACCTTCCTCGTTCACAAAACAATATTTGCACTTAGTTTATTTATATAATTTAGAGAGATCATTCGTACTAATTTTATCAGTACAGTATCAACTGATTTTCAGACTCTTGTACTAATGTACTCTTGCCGTAACGCGGCAGTTATTTATTTATTTATATAATAAATTTGTTTATTATTATTGCAAAATTTTGGCAAGTGTGATCGTCTATAAATTGTCCTACGTTGTGTTTATTTTTATTATACTGCCTCGCCCCAAGTATCAGCATGGATAAAAGTCAGGTAACAATTAACATGGAATAAAACTCGTATCAAAGTTAAATCATTTATTAGCATTTGAAAAATATAGTAGTTTTGTGTACTTAATCATGACATATAGTTCGCCGTTGACCGTATGACCGTGATTGCACTCCGTGCCAGAATCAAAACCACACAATACAAATACCGTCTCTGTTAAAGGGTTATAATAGGAGACCTGATCCCTGCGTCGCAGGATTGCGTCTAACTTGCCCGTCTCGTAGTATAGGGCGTTACCTATACAGGTGCCGTACAGGGCGTTACCAGTATACAGTATTTCACCTGACGAGACTCAAAAATAATCAAGGGCTTATTCGCTAGATTCGCCTCGCTAATGAATCAGGTAGATAGAATAGAACAACAGACGTTTAGCATTTGTATTCTGTGACCATGAACCAGAGACGGCGAACGCACACCATCCCACAATCAACAACTCGCTAGATATCAGAGATAAATCAAACAATAAAACATATAAAAAAGAACGCAAGTATTACAATGTACAATCGGGCAGGGACGTTGGATGCTGGTCCTAGCTGTCAGGTATCCGGGCGGCTGGTAGATGGGGTTCTCCCTCTAAGTGCGGTACTCTGTAAATACACGTATCGACCACGAAAGGCCGTATTTAGCAAAGTTAAATAAAAACATGTCTTGGACGATACAAACGCTAAGTCGGAGATCTCGGTGACTGGTGAAGGCAGCTGGTACTTGGACCGTGGCCTGGCCGCCGTGCAGTTGAGTTTGATGCTGGTACAGTGCTAAGAGCGCAACGATTATTGTGATAAATACCCCCAGATCACGTCGCAATATGCCACATCTTCGACAGCCACACTTACGAGTAGGTATGTGGTTAGGTTAAATTCACCAAGCAACAAGAGCTTAGACTAGGACGAGATCGAAATCAAGTCCCCCGAGTTGTTCCAATGTTCCCGTTTATATTCAGATTACCCCACCAACTTACTACCCTTTCCTCCAAGGTTCCAGCTTCCACTTCTCCATGAAGATCCACCCCCAAGACCAAGTCACAATCACATATCCGCTTTTAGTTAAACAAAGTTCGCATATTCCTTCATACCCGCCTCATTATCTCCTTCTCTCAAAAGTGTCGCACTCATTCGTTGTCGTCCGAACCACCCCCCGTAAGCTAGCCACTCGGACGATACTTAAGTCAGAGAGAGAGAGAACGACTCTCCGCGCAACCATTATACAGACAGAGATAGCGTCTCTCATCCTTATTTTTCATCCATAGATTTCTGCACATTATTATTAAAAGTTAAAAATTATTTAAATTTCAATTGAATTTTTCTCAATATTTTTATTATGTAAGGATATAAAACGAATACATGGTTGAATTCAGAAAAAAATACTCTACCGAATAGGCCTAAAAAATATGTAAATTCCCATTTGAAAAAATATAACTTTGTGTTGTAACTTGACAACCACTGGTTTAAAAAAATTATTTTATTCTTTAATCAGATGTCCCCCTTGGTCAGCTACAACTTTGCTATTTAACATTCTTTTGTAACTATAATAATAAAGAAAATATAGGCGTTGGTTGGTTTCGCTGTTATATATTTGAAAGATATGATGTACTGATTGTTTTACATACTGTGTTGCATGTACTGAACTGATTTTCGTTTATGGACCCCCTAAAACTTATTATTATTATTATTCAAATTCATCATAAAAATGTACAATATGTGAATGATTCTAAACAAATTTTCGCCTGTGCCGTATTTTCTACTTGTAGTTATTTTATAAACCGAGAAAAAGGAATCGTTTCAGTATAAAAACGTATCACCGTGTTGCGTTTAGGTACATTTTCACTCAAAATATTATGTATTCAAAGAAAATTTTATCTGTATTTCAAAAAATTTACTAAAAACACAGTTTTTCGAAAATCGTTTATACGGAAGCTATTACTGGCTCCAGCGGCGTCGTTAGGGCGGGGGGGCGGGGGGGGGGTACACTTACGTAATATTGTATTTATTTTGATTATTAACAAATCGATGCACTTTTAGAACGTATCTGAACATGAACATGATTGCGGTGACTCTGCATTTTCAATTAATACTAATAATAAATTAATGAAAAAAGTGCTGGCCTTAATCATATAACGTTTACGCAAATTGGCTCTCTAAGTAAGAAAGTTGTATACCCCTGATGCAAAGGAAAATATTAGCACTAGCTATAAAATAAAATAAATTTCTAACATTTATCTGTTTTCCCTCGGAAAAAATCTGAAAATATGCTGAAATTCCGTAGTCTATATTTCAATCGATTTAGAAATGACAGTTGATTAAACACAACAAAAAATTGAAATTCTAAAATTTCTTTTCTCTCGGGAAAATCTTTAAATATCTGCTGAACCAAGACCCTAAATTTTTTTTAGAATAATGTATCTAATAGAAAAATGTCCAAGGAATTGAATGCTGAAAATTCGAAGTCAATATTTCAATTCGTTTAGAAATGACAGTTGATAAAACACAACGAAAAAATAAATTTCTAACATTTATTTGTTTTCTCTCAGAGAAAACATTTAAATATCTGCTAAACCACCCAAGACTCTCAAAAATGTGTCTAATAGAAATATGTCCGGAGAATCGAATTCTGAAAACACTAAGTCGATATTTTAATCCGTTCTACTAATCTAATAAATGGTTTTACTTACATTTTTCTAATTTTGTGTAGAAACAACATTCATATGATCATGGACAACAAGATACTGAAATTTTAATAAGTGGAATATTATTTGCACTACTTTATTTTGTTGTTAAATACACCTGATTCAGCAAATTGTATTTAAAATTAACTGTACCCATAGATGATTTATTATCTCTTATTTTTAATTGCAAAAATTGTCATAAATAAATAATGTACCAATTTATTTAAGGAAAACTATATCAAGTTTAAAACAGTATACTACTTCCGGTTTGCGGATTTCTACCAAAATCTTATCCGGTGTTAAGATCCTTATTAAAACGTTTAATATGAAATTTGGTTATTAAAGGTTTGATACTTTTTAAGTTATCGT
The DNA here is from genome assembly GCA_947534325.1 of Agonum fuliginosum. Lineage (NCBI taxonomy): Eukaryota > Metazoa > Arthropoda > Insecta > Coleoptera > Carabidae > Agonum > Agonum fuliginosum. Next base: position 18,359,376 of record OX384045.1, on the reverse strand, counting down.
GGACGAAAAGTCGCCAGTTCATACGTCTATAAACACACAGCCATCATTGTGAAAATATTAAATTCGTATTCGAGAGACCTTGAAACGTGCTTTGCTTATCCATCAAAACTCATATTCGACAATTTTGACCAATTACAATACCTACCTCTCTTATATAATATGAAGCCATGAGGCAAGAGGTAAAAATTGTTTAAGTTGAAATAAAGATGATTTACAAGTTACAAGTGACCAATTATGTAGCGCATTTAGATGTGAAATAGTGTGAAACAGTTTAAGATCTACATCCATAGGCCATGGGCCAGCTAGCGAAATTCAAGATTTCGGTATAATTTGGGGGTACTAAGTTTCCGTTTAACCATATTTATATATAAGTATAAGGATGACTAAAAACCATGATTGCCATCCTCAAGTGGTAGGTAGCTAAAAGAAATGGCGGCCAATACAAGATGGCAGACGTTGCTTTTAAAAAACGGCTATATCTATGGAAGTAATGACCCGATTCCAACAATTTTTTTTTAAATGAATGCTTAAAATGAAACTCACGTTTTATGTTTTTAAAAGTTTTTCATATTTGCAACCGTTACGTAGTAAATAAAGAACTACAAAAAGTTATTTGGAAACAAATTTCTTTGTTTATAATGAATTACCCAAAACTGACATAGATAAATGTTTAAAATTAGTTTGTTAGCGTATACTATTATAATTTTAATTTGGTGTACTTATATAAATTATTTATTATGAACTTTAAATTATTGCTTTAAGACTAATCAATACTAAGTATCTATGTATACTGTACAGTTAACGTTTTTAAATGTTTTCTAATATATTGTAATTTAGGCAAATCGTATTTGCCACAACAAACAGGATTGTTGTGTTGTTATCTATTATTATTACAATTATTACTATCTTATAATTATAATCAGGCAGAACCTGGGGTGGTAATCCTGGACCGCAAAACGCAAGTTTATTATAATTACTTATTATTATTATATTGTTTGTATTAATTTTAAGTTTCATACTTTATAGAAGATATTTAAATCTGTAAATTAGTGGTATCATTTTAAATTCATTCTACGCATGAAAAACTGTGCTTGGCGTTCTATGCAACAGCAGTCTGAAAAAGATTAAAATATAATACACTGCTCAAAATCGTACGCAGGGATATTTTATATAATTCATTTCATTTTTGATATAAATTGTTGTTATTCCTCGATTATTTCTAAACAAATAAAAATTTGAAACTTTATAAAATACCGTAGAAATGTAGGCCAGTTATTCTGGATGAAATTTACATTAGGTACATGAAGTTCTCGTGCAGTCAATGAAAGTTGTACCCATCGATAGAATAAAGTCCCCTGACTAACATATTGATTTGTTTCCGGGTCAAAATATCAGCAACATTTATTATTAATACAAAATTAAAGACGAATCTCGTCGGCTGCACTTTACCGCGCTATAAGTCCGGTATTTAACTGCTGACCGCGAGAATAAAATTATTACCGTGTAGGGCACCCACATTTCAACCCCCAAACATGCGCGGATATTTTTAAATAAATTATAAAGGCATTTAATTTATATCGGGAGTTAATTTTATTAGTAAACATAGGGCATGTCATTACCATAGTTACAGTGTTAGAGAATGACAGCAATGTATTAAAGCTGATCGTTTGACGTATCGCCAAAAAATGCTTTTATAATTTATTTTAAAATATCCAGGCATGTTTGGGGATTGAAATGTGGTTTTATTTTGTAGAAAATTTCCTCCCCTACACGGTAATAATTTTATTCTCGCGATCAACAGTGAAATACCGGACTTATAGCGCGTAAAAGTGTCGTCGACACGATTCGTCGTTAGTTTTTTATTAATAATTAATGTTGCTGATATTTTGACGCGGAAACAAATCAATATGTTAATCAGGGGACTTTACTCTATCGTTTAGTACAAGTTTCATTGGCTGCAAGAGAACTTCATGTACAAAATCTAAAATGACTGGACTAATGTGCATATAAAGTTTTACTCATTTTTTTTGGATTATTTTTAAACAAGCTATTCATATTTACATCCGACTGACTATATGGGACTATACTTATACTTATCCCCAATTTTAGTTAGCCCGAGAAACGGATTGGTTGCTTTAAAAAATACATCCTGTAGTATAAGTTTCATCTTAAAAAATTATATCAAAAACATTTTAGACATTCTAGTAAACACAATTTTCAGTTATAGAAAAATATGAATATAATTATCAAAATGACAATCCTACCGTATTTATTATTATTAAGGCAAAATTAATATAACCAAATTAAGTTAGGTCGCCGCCATTTTAATTTAATAAGATAGAGTATAGCAACGTTTAGCCTATAGTGAAATAAAGTTAAAATCATTACTCAAATATCATAGGGATTGGTCAAGCTGTTTCTGATATAGCTCGCCACCATTTTGTTCATAAACCTCTTTTTACTTCCTTGTATGGAGTAAAAAGGAAGTATTGTAATCGCGAAAAATTTCGGTTCACAGATTTTTACGGAAATATCCGTTTTGACCTTTTCTGAATCCATTATGACTAGTTTCGTATGTCGCATAACTCAAATACGGTTGGACGTAGAAAGTTGAAATTTTGTATTTAAGACTGTTATAGCATCCTATTTTTGGTTGCGATCGTCCGTGCCAAAGGGGTACTATTTGGTATTTTTCGCATTATTCAAAAACGGTATGTCGTAGAAAGTTGAAATTTTGTATTTGAGTCTCATGTTGCATCTAGTTGATCACCTAATATTTTTGGTTGCGATCGTCCGTGCTAAAAGGGCACTTTAATATAGGTATTTTTTTGTATTTTCCGCATAAATAAAATACGGTTATTATATTTTTATATTATTCTATTTGGATCTTGGATATAATGGGGAAGGTGGAGTAAAAACACCACATGCACTTAGGCCGCTCAAACGGGCCCATTGTACAACCTCCGGGAAGCACAGCTCCCTGCTACAGGTCCTGAAGCCATTCTACACTCAGGAAGAACGCTAACAGGTCAGCAGCGGGTGTTATGCTTAGGGTGGCCATGTCCGGCCAGAATTCCCCTAGCATGGATTCTCTTTTTGAAGACAAAGCAGGACATTCACATAGAATGTGCTCCACAGTTTCTTCTTCTTCTTCGCAGCCTCTACATAGAGGACTGTTGACGATTTTCATGCGATGCATGTGTTTGTTTAAACGACTGTGTCCCGTCAAAATACCGACAAGAAGTTGAAGGTTGTTCCTAGAGAGTCGAGTAAGATAATTTGTCAGTTTAGTAGTTGGCGTCGCAATTGGCCTCTTTGCATGTCTGCATTGAGGTGTGGTAGTCCAATAGACTAAATTTTTTTTCTTTGACAATATCATGAAGAGTTGAGGTTGTCAACAGAAGTATAGGTTCCGGGCCACAAGGCAGAGAAGACGAGCCTTGTCTAGCAAGTTCATCGGCCTTAGCGTTACCTTCATTACCACTATGCCCTTTAACCCAAGTGAGTTCTACAGCATTGTTTTCGGATATGTCAGACAGTGCTTGTTGACATAGCTCGACAAGCTTTGACGTGACTTTGCAGCCATTGAGAGCTGGAAGAGTTGCCTTGCTGTCTGTTGTTATCCTAATTGACTTGTTTTGAACCTGGAGTTCATTCACAAGTATTGCACTCTGTATTATCCCCATAATCTCAGCCTGGAAGACAGTGGTGTGAGCACCAAGGGGTATGCTAACGTTAAGGTTCAGTTCTTCGGAGAAGATTCCCGAGCCTGAGCCTGTGGACGTTTTGGAGCCATCTGTAAAGATGAAAATGTCAGGGCTGGAGGCTCCCTGACCTTCTAGTATAACACGATAGGGTTTATCGAAGTTGAATGTAAGAGGTGTCCAATCCGCATTCATCTGCAGAAGAGGAGCAGAACGAAATGCCTCTTGCAAAATAGAGCTGTGTTTGCAGCTTACTCCTGATTTTGGTATAAAACCTAAATGTAAGAGGCGTAGAGCAGTCTTTAGTGCTACCTTCTGTATATAAAGATTAAGAGGAGTGAGACACAGAAGGACTTACATAGCCGCCGTCGGTGTAGTGCGCATTGCACTTGTAATTGCTAAACATGCCAGTCTCTGTACATGTTCTAATTTCGAAGATGCTGTTGATTGCCTGACTTTAGGCCACCATACCAAAGCACCATACGTAATCATTGGCCTGATAATCGCTGTGTAGAGCCAGAGTGAGAGCTTGGGAGTCAGCCCCCAAGTTCGACCCATAACACGACGGCATTGCCAGAAGGCAATGCAGGCTTTTTCAACTTTTTGGTTTAGATGTTGACTCCAGCTCAATTTACAGTCAAGTGTAACTCCCAGATACTTGACTGTATCTGAATAGTCCAGAGTTTGGTTGAAGAGTTTCGGCTTGTTGAGTCTGTCGATTTTACGTTTTCTGGTAAAGAGGACCATCTCAGTTTTGGTTGGGTTAACTGAAAGAGAGTGTTCCTCGCACCAGGATTCGAGAAGTTTGAGAGCATTGTTAGCCACTTCGCAGAGTGTGTTATCAAGTTACTATACCATCCATACCTGGTGATTTATATGGCTTTAAAGAGTTTATTGCCCAGGTTGTACGTTTCTCATTAACAATTTTGGAGGATAGCGTGAAACACACCTCCGAGGAGGTGTGTTCGCGTGCTGCCCAATTGTTGGTTTGAGAAATTACACAGCCTGGGAAATGAGTTTTTAACAGAATTTCATTATTTTCTGTTAAAGAAGAAGCGTATGAGCCGTCCTCGTGTTTGAGGCAGCCAAGCTGTAAGTTTGGATCTTTTGAGAAAATCTTTTTCAAGCGAGCAACAGGAGCAGTAGTCTCAATGCTGCTTGTAAAGTTTTGCCACGCAGATCGTTGTTTTTGACGAATGGTTTTCTTATAAGCAGATTTGTGTTCTTGAAATGAACGCCAGTCTGCTTCGTCTTTGGAATTTTTTGCTTTGTTAAACAATTTTCTGAGATTTGTTCTCATTTTGTCTAGCTCCTTGCACCACCATGGTGCATTTTTAGGGTTGACTACACTTAAAGGACAAGCCTTTTCATATGAGTTAATGATGACGCTTTGAAGATTGTTAACGCAATTTTCAAGTGTTACAACATTTACTTCATCGGGTATATTATTCTATATTTAAGTTATTATGAAAAGTATGTACAGTTTAATAGGCGTACAAGGAAGTCATGTGGTGTCCACGTCAGATTTTTTGAATTGGGTAAAGATATAATTACCGTTATAACAATTTCTGGAATAATAAAGTCAAAATGCAGTAATATTTCGGGGAAGTCTGCGGGAAGTGCTGGGAAAGTAGGAGGAAGTCCGGAGGAAGTACGAAGAAGTTCGAGGAAGTCCGGGAGAAGTACGAGGAAGTCCGTGGAAGTACAAAAATTTCCTCTGTGATTTACCCCTCGTGTACTTGTATGGTTAATCAGATTAAATGTACTGAAACATTCAAGATACCAAAGTGTGATAAACATAGAAGAAAATTTAAACTTTTTTGACTGTTTTCAAAGTGATGATGACCATGGTGATGATGATGACGAATACAAAAATTGTTATAATACTAAATATGGTACTCATTTATTAAAACTTTTCTTTGTAAATTCCTAATAAAGAAATTTTCATTCAAATAACTATTTTTTGTAATTCTTTATTTACTATTTAACGGTTGCACCATGTCGTAACTTATTAACAACATAAAACGTGAGTCTCATTTTAAGCTTTCATTTTTAAAAAAGTTTGTTTAAATCGAACCATTACTTCCATAGATATAGCCGTTTTTTAAAAGCAACGTCGGCCATCTTGTATTGGCCGCCATTTTTATTAGCTACCACTTGAAGATGGCAATAATGGTTTTTAGTCATCCTTATACTCATATATAAAATATAACTATGGTTAAAAGGAAACTTATTACCCCAAATTATACCAACATCTTAGCTGGCCCATGGACTAACATGAGACAGTTTGAATAAGAAACACCACAACGAATGTAAGAACTCCAAAAGGAGAAACTGAGGAATTTGAAATAACCAAAGGGGTAAGGCAAGGATTCAATTCCATGGCTATCACTACAAATGAACAATATTGATAAAATTTTAAATACGAATATTTCGGTTAATAAACCTGTAAAATAAAATGTGATTACTTATTTACAGGGCCGTTCCTAGGATCCTAGGCGCCCGTGTGAGAGAATATTTAGCTAAAAAAACACGTGGTTTTTTTAATTTTCTGAAAATATTTTTAAAAATTTTCTGTACCTGGGCGGCTACCGCCGCCCTCTTTAGTTTGGAGTCCGCGTGCCCCGCAATCCTTGCACCCCCTGTGTTTGCGCCATTTTTATATGTCCATACCGCACCTTCCATAAATCATACCTTTGGTGGGCCGTAAGTGCGAGAGATGGCACAATCACATCAAAACTATAAACAATTAGCAACATCTTCTCGCCCCGCAGCGCGGTGAAAACCAGCAAGTACATACAGTCGCAGTCTGTCTGTCTATTATTGACAACGCGCAAATGAACATTGATAATTTATAATCATCGCTTTTATATCTATTCGCTTTCTATAAATTAATAGTGCATAGTGCTTAAGTATATAGTGCTTAGTGCATGTTAGCAAACAGTTCGAGACATTAACCAAGGACCAAGGATAAAGGATACCTACGCAAGTTCCAGTCAACATCAAAGGTATGTTCCTTTATTTACCTTTCCTTCGCACATATAATACGGCAAAAATATTCTTTTCGCTTATACAGTCCACTAAAAATTAAAAATTGAGCTAACCAGCTATAGTCACCTCGGATACTCAGCCAATGCACGTCATGATAATTGTACTTTTATTCACACTGTAGGTGGTAAATAATAAACACTAAACAGATTTTTTTAGTAATTGTGTACAATTATATAATTTTTTACTCTTAAAAATAGCCAAATTTCCCTGTTCTTGTTATTTTAGTGTTATAAACTTTTTCCAGCAAGTGATGACGTGCATTGGCTGAGTATCCGAGATGACTATATCCGCCACCCCATTTTATGGTCCTTACGATCACGGATTTGACCGTTTTTTTCATCGCTTGCTTTACTAAATTGCAAAGTTGTTGCAAATCAAAAGCTTGTCTTTTCACGCCACCCACGCTACATCGCTTCGCTTGTACCACATTTCAACTTGCTAAGTTATTGCAAGATTTAACTGTCAAATTTGTTAAAGTCAAGAGTTCATTTGAATTAAAATGGCAAATGTTAAAATCATTGAATCAAAAAGAGGAGCAATCTTTGCTCATGTTACTTCTCTGTATGATTTTTCTAAGAAAGTTAATTTTACGGAAACTAGAAGTCAGGAAGACTTTATGTCACAAACAGCTAACCTTGATCGACTATATGATCAATTCAATTCTATTAATGATGACTATAATAAAGTTAGTTCGGAATTAGATAAAGAATATGATCCTAATTATAAAGTGTGGTTGGCGTTTGAAGACATATATTCGCGTGTACAGTATTGTAACGGTTTTATTTATTTAGGTGAAGTGTAAAATCAGTAAAACGAATATTTATATAACAAGTTTAATAACGAAAAGTAAAAGATAAAAGTTAATGATAATTAAATAAACACGCACTATTAATTCAACTTAAAGCACTAATTATACACTAAGAAAATTTATTTACACACTTAACACTACTACGATTATTTATTTATACACTATAATTATTTATTTAACCAGTAAATAACTATTTATTTCACAATACATCAATATTTAGTTCTATTTATGTCACCATTCAAACGTAGACTTCTATTTATGTCACAATTTTAAAGTAGACTAACTCACCGTCCGCTCGGGTAGCGTTTATATATCCACAGCCGGTAATTCTGGTAGATTCCATAGATTCCTTCCAGAAAGTCATTAAATTTTATTACCGTATCGCGTGACCATCGTCATCCCCCTCTGGCGCCATCAACACAATAGCGCGCCGGCTAGACAATGCAAACTGGTCCGTGCAGGTCGCTTGTCCGCCGCCACCCAGGCGCCGCTCGTTACATTGCTCCCTCCTTAAGACTGTTTCGTCCCGGAACAGTCCTTGATGACGAAATCTACATGCATCACCCTTGATGCACCCGGATGTCTTGAAGAAGTGACAGTCCACGGTCGGTTCTGTGTTGCCTTGTCTCTTTGGGTTGAAGCTGTAGACGAGGATTTCAATTCCAGTATACCGGAAGAGGATCTCTAACATGTTTCTCACAATCATCCAATCCAAGCCATCTAGTCCACAGCCTATCTTCGGTACAGCCAGCTTCATGATGTCGTTGTCCAATAGGTGGTCCCTCAGATCGCGCAATGAATTCCACAAATTTCGATACAGTGGCTTCTGGTTTGATTTTGCCTTCGTAACTAAGTAGTAAATGTATCGTTTGTGTTCCACGTCATTATCCCTAAGTCGTACTGTTTTCCCGACGGATGGACGTTGGTTGGCCAGTTCTTGTAGTCGTCCAAATTTCTTCATGAAGACGGTAGCGATTCCGCGGGACATTTTCGTGTCTTCAGCTATGCAATGACCAAGGGAATAGTCTGACGATACCGTGAACAGGTCTCTGTGTTCTTCTCGGGTAACGCCATACCGAGCTTTACGCCCAGTGGAATAAGTTTCCATGAAATCTTCAAAGGTTGGTTCCTGGACTTCAATTCTGCGAACCGTAGCTCCACGACGGTCTTCTTGGTTATCGCCGGCGAAAGGTGCTAGACGGTTAAAATGAACTACTCGCGGCTTCCCATTAGGCGTTTTTCTTATCCGGTATATTATGTCGTTTATTCTCTTGATTATTTCATAGGGGCCTTCCCAATTCTTCTGCAGCTTCGGCGATAATCCGTGACGCCTCTGCGGTTTATACAACCACACTAGATCTCCAGGTTGGTAACCACCTTCGTCAGCCCTGATGTCATAATGATCCTTCATCCTGTCGCTGGCAACCTGAATACTTGTACGGACTTGTTCATGAATGTCATCCATTCTTCTTCGCAAGTTGGTTACATAATCTTCCCCAGCCAGATCTTCTCCAGGTTTGCTGCCGAATACCAGGTCACATGGCAACCGTAACTCACGTCCAAATAAGATGTTAGCAGGTGTCTGCCCTGTCGTCTCGTGTACGGATGAACGATAAGCCATCAGGAACAGATACAGATGTCGGTCCCAGTCTCTTTGATGGTTAGAGACAACCTTTGACAAATATCGGTTGATAGTTCTGTTCATTCGTTCGACCATACCGTCGGACTGCGAATGTAGTGCAGTTGTCCTGGTTTTGTTGATTCCCATTATTTTACACATGTTTTGGAAAAGGGCAGACTCAAAATTTCTTCTTTGGTCGGAGTGTAGTTTGCGAGGTACTCCAAATCGGCAAATACACTCTTTTACCAGAACTTCAGAGACAGTAACGGCTTCCTGGTTAGGTAATGGGTAAGCTTCAACCCACTTGGTGAAGTAATCCATAACGACTACTATGTACTTGTTTTCTTCATCGGATTCTGGAAACGGTCCGGCCACATCAATCGCAATGCGTTCAAACGGACTACCAACATTGTATTGACGCATTGGAGCTCTTCGTCGCTTATGTGGCCCGTTACTTCCAGCGCAAGCCACACATTTCTTGCACCACTCTTTAACATCTTCCTTACAATTCACCCAGTAAAATCGTTGGCGCAATCTTTCCACGGTTCCAAAATGTCCTCCTCCAGTTCCATCGTGAATTTCCTTCAACACTTCCGGTACTCGGCTCCGAGGAACAATCAGCTGAGTTTTCGTCTCAGTACCTTCGGTGTTCTCCATCACACGTTTCAGGACACCCTCTTCAACCACAATAGAGTCCCATTGTGCCCAGTACGATTTTACTTTCCGGGAATGTGGTGCAACATTTTCCCATGCTGGCTTCTCTTCTATATTCTTCCAATCCAGTATGATTTTCAGATCCGGGTCATTCTCTTGATCTTGCCGCAGTTCGTCTGGATGCCATCTATCGTCAACTACTGTTGTCCTCGCGACGATGGAATGTTTTTCTTCTACTCGGCTACAGTGTTTACATTCCTCCTGGCATGGTCTTCTCGACAATGCGTCTGCATTACGATGGCTCGTTCCTGCTCTATGTTCAATCACAAAATCATATTCCTACAGTCGTTCAATCCATCTGGCTACTTGACCTTCAGGATTCATAAATTGAAGTAGCCATTTTATAGCAGCGTGGTCGGTTCTAATAAGAAATTTTCTACCGTACAAATACTTGTAGAAATGTTCGATGGACTTAACGACTGCTAATAATTCCTTTCTGGTGACACAATAATTCCTTTCTGGTGACACAATAATTCCTTTCTGGTTTTGACAAAGTCTTGCTGAAGTAGGCAATAAGCTTCTCATGTCCGTCTTGTATTTGAGAAAGAACACCGCCAATTCCAACGTTGCTGGCATCTGTGTCTAGTATGAACTCTCCTTCTGGCAACGGGTAACTTAAAACAGGTTGTAAAGGTTAAAATATTATTAAAACCTTTACTTAAAATATGGATAAAAATGATAATACTGTTAGGAGTATAAAATAAAAATGCTTGTTAAATATATTGGTCGTTATGTACATAATATAAAACAATTAAAACAATATATGATAAAACAAATATAGAAGGTAAACTTATTTTAAAAATAAATAAAAATGTAGCGGTGACACATGTCACCGGTACAAGGTGCGCTTGTCAAGGAATGTTTCAGTTGTTTGAATGCGACTTGACAGTCCGTTTCCCAGATGAATCTTCGGCCTTCTTCAGTAAGCTTTGTCAACGGTTTCGCAATATTGGCAAATCCGGGTACGTATCGTCAATAGTAGTTGCATAAACCAAGAAAGCTTCTTAGTTCATGCTTGTCTCTAGGTACTGGCCAGTCTTCGACAGATTTTATTTTCTCGGAGTCTACTGCAATCCCTCTACCAGAAACTATGTGTCCTAGGCACTGAACTATATAATATAACGGGAAGGACGATCACCACAGAGATGTACTTCCAGCATGGAGCCCTCCATTACTGATAAATTGGCTGCACTGCTAACCCCATATCTAGTGTCTTTCATTTTATTCTAGTGTCTTTCATTTTAACGGTTGCCTGTGTTGTTGATATAATGGCGGGCATTTTAAATAAAATATACTAAAATAGAACATAGTAAATCAAAAAAGGATAAAACAAAAACACTGAAAAACACCAACAAACCGAACGACAAAAATACAAAATAAAAACGGTTGTCGACGACCCAACGTGACGTATCGTTACAGAAGTCACTAACTTTAGGCAACATAAAAAATAAAAGACACTAATTATGGGGTTAGCAGTGCTGCCAATACATCCAAAATGGAGGGCTCCATGGTGGAAGCACTTTTAATATACATGTCTTATGGAGATCGTCCTTCCCGTTATTTTATATAGTTCAGTGGTCCCAGGTAATGAACTTCCTCCTGGAATAGGTGACATTTCTTCGGGCTGAGCTTCAGATTGGCCTTTCGTAATCTTTGGAAAACCTCTTCTAAATTCTTCATGTGGTCCTCAAACGTTTTCCCGACCACAATAATATCGTCGAGGTAAACCAAACAGGTTTTCCATGACAGCCCAGCTAAAACGGTTTCCATGAGTCGTTCGAATGTTGCTGGGGCATTGCAGAGCCTGAATGGCATAACAGTAAATTGCCAAAGTCCTGTACCGATGGTGAAGGCTGTCTTTTCTTTATCCTTTGGCTCCAAATCGACTTGCCAGTAATCGCTTTTTAAATCCAACGTGGAGAAAATCTTCGATCCAGCCAAAGTGTCCAATGTATCGTCTATTCGGGGTAGCGGGTAGCTGTCCTTCTTTGTCACGTTTTTAAGTTGACGATAATCAACGCAGAATCGTGTAGATCCATCCTTCTTCTTCACTAACACCACTGGCGAAGCCCATGGACTACTTGAAGGCTCAATCACACCTTCCAACTTCATGTCCTCAACTATTCGCTCCGCTTCTTCTCGCTTTGCCAGTGGTAATCTTCTTGCTGGTTGGCGGATGGGTCTTGCGTCTCCGGTGTCTATTTTATGGCGAACCACGTTAGTTCTTCCCTTGGAGTTCTTGTCATACTCAAATACGTCCTGATATTTCCCGATTAAATTTTTCGCCTTGGTTTTCTGGTTGGCGGTCAATCCTTGGAATGATGACATTTGATTGACTAATGTGTCCGGGATTTTATTGCATGTCGATTCATTGGCCATAACGGTTCGAATAATCAAGGATACTGGTGAACTTTCCCCTACTTTTGTCCCACTTTTAATAACAACGGGATAAAAATTAATGAAAAGATGAATATTCGACTGGAAAGTTGATGTGGGAAGTAAATAGTCGGGAATGCAGTCTATTTTCTTTATTTTCTACACTGCCAACGTTTCGACACCACTTGTGTCTTCTTCAAAGGCTCTACACACAAGAACATCGAGATATTATACAGAAGTACATTTTAAATAATAAGTTACTTACAGTAGATGAACTTTAGATATTGTTAAGATAAGTGCATAACAAAGTTGCACCAATTAGATACATAAATTCTGGTACTACAGAATAGTCAAAAATAAATTTAAAACACGTCCACGAAAAAACCGGTAAAAACCATAAACAACCTGTATAGCAAAATTAAAGATCCCATAGACACCATGATGCAGTCACGAGTGGTATACAAAATCCCATGCAAAGACTGCAACAAATGCTACATAGGTCAGTCTAAACGTTTACTCAATAAAGCCTGCAAACAAAACCACGAACATCTGTGCGCTAACGCAACATTGTAGAGACCATAATCACACCTTTGATTATGGAAACACTGAAGTCATCGACAGAGAGAAGAATCTACAAAAAAGATTGATTCTGGAAATGCTTCACATACAAAAGGAAGAAAACTGTGTTAATTTCCGCAGCGATATACAAGATCTGAGCAACATATATTCAAATATTTTTACAATTATTTAATACATAACACTACAATAATTCTTAGCTTTAAGTTTCACATTCTTGTTGCACGGTACATAGTTCCGCTGTTTTTTGATTCATGTGTACTTTCATCATAAGGATAACTTGTATATACATGCTTTCCCGCAGGACAGTGGTTTAACCGTTATTCTCTATTTTTGGCTTGTCCATGTAACATGAGTTTTTTTCGTGGACGTGTTTTAAATTTATTTTTGACTATTCTGTAGTACCAGAATTTATGTATCTAATTGGTGCAACTTTGTTATGCACTTATCTTAACAATATCTAAAGTTCATCTACTGTAAGTAACTTATTATTTAAAATGTACTTCTGTATAACATCTCGATGTTCTTGTGTGTAGAGCCTTTGAAGAAGACACAAGTGGTGTCGAAACGTTGGCAGTGTAGAAAATAAAGAAAATTGACTGCATTCCCGACTATTTACTTCCCACATAAAAATTAATGTTCATTACTCGAACCGGTACTATCTTCTTTGCTTTTATTAGCAATTTTCCAATCACAACTCCAGGTCCAGTTTTGGTATCATCATTCTTGGGCTCCAGCATGATAATGTTCCCTTCGCAGAAACTACCTTCCAGTCTTCCTTCTATGATAATCTCGCTTCGCACTGGGAGGGTGACATCTTCGACTACCAGCACACGTACGGCGCCGTCGTCCCGGGGATGCAATACGAGTTCTTCTTCATTGACCATCATCACGCCACTCTTCATGTCAAGTTTAAAACCGTGCTTCTTCATGATGTCCATACCAAGAATGAGTTCATTTTCAACGTCAGCTACCAGCACACGATGGTCAAAGGAGGTATTCCCGATAGTGATGTTCAAATCCAGCTCTCCAGATGCGGTAGCTTGTTCTCCAGTTGCTGTGCGTAATCGCCACTTGGTTGGTTGTAGATGTGTCTTGCCAGTTCTTTTTGCCACGTCTGGTCTGATAATTGTCTTCGTCGCACCCGTATCTAGCAACATTTTAAGTGGCCTTCCGTCAATACAACCATCCACATAGATGCTGTTAGCTTGATGATGAAGGGATGCGACATAACCGATGGAATGTGGGGCTACTGGATTACGGGTCGACGATTGCCCCTTCGCATCAACCCGCTTTAGTTTCCCGACTCCCGACTCAAATTGTTGAATAGCCAAGGTCTGTATCACGCTCTCCGGAGCATCAGGGAATGCGAGGTGAACCAGGCGAGATATGTCCGCTTCGAATTCTTGAAGTGTCTCCTTCGATTCCTGATATTTGTTATTTAGTTGCGTCTTGTACACCTGTTTCAAATGCGCGTTGCCATGCCGCATATCCAGTTGTTTGACTAGCAGTTCGTAGTCCCCTTTCTCTTCTGGTTTAACCGTTTGGATAATATTGAGTGCTTCTCCTTGTAACGCTAGGGCCAAATTACTAGCCTTCTCTTCTGACGACCACCTATTAATTTTAGCAGCTATTTCAAATTGCCTTAAATAATTTGGCCACGCTGTTTTTCCGTCATATTTTGGAGCTTTTACGTAAGATGTTGAATTGTGTTCTGCTTTAATGGTTCTTCAATTTTAACCCCGTCTCCTTTGGTCGCTTCGATTGTCGACATCGGCGATGACGTAATTTTGGATAAATTTTCTTCTAATTGTTCTATCTTCTTGTCATATTCTTCTTTTAAATTATTTAAATATTCTTTTAATTGTTCCTTTAAACTTTCTTCTGTTTTTCTGGAAGTTTCCATTAACTTCTCTTTCAAAATTCTAGAATTTTCAGCTAATTCTTCTTTTAATGTTCTAGAATTTTCTTCTAATTTTTGTTCTAATATTCTAGAACTTTCCTCTGATTTTCTAGAACTCTCCTCTAATTTTTGTTCCAAAGTTCTAGAATTTTCCGTCAATTCTTCCTTTAAACTTCTAGAATTTTCCGTCAATTCTTCTTTTAAAATTCTAGAAGCTTCCTCTGATTTTCTTGAACTTTCTGTTATTTCTTCTTTCAGCTTCTGTTCTAGTGTCCTAGAATTCTCTTCTAATTTTTGTTCTAAGCGTCCAGAATTTTCTTGCAGTTGTTCGGATACGCTACACGCAACTTCAAGTTCCTCAGGATTTTCACCCGCATCTTCTAGGGCTTTTCGTAGACGCTGTTGAAGTACAATCTTGACTCCTGATGTGTCTAGATCCCGTTCTTCTAGCTCCTTCTTGAGTTCAGCCACTTTTAAGTCACTTAATTTAACTTTCTTTGTCGCCATTTTATTTATTTTTAATTTACACTTCACAGTTTATTAAACCCCACACCTGACACCAATTGTAACGGTTTTATTTATTTAGGTGAAGTGTAAAATCAGTAAAACACGAATATTTATATAACAAGTTTAATAACGAAAGGTAAAAGATAAAAGTTAATAATTAAATAAACACGCACTATTAATTAAACTTAAAACACTAATTATACACTAAGAATATTTATTTACACACTTAACACTACTAGGATTATTTATTTATACACTGTAATTATTTATTTAACTACTAGATAACATTAAACTCCATTTATGTCACAATACGTGAATATTTAGTTCTATTTATGTCACTATTCAACCGTAGACTTCTATTTATGTCACCATTCTAACGTAGACTGACTCACCGTCCGCTCGGGTAGCGTTTATATATCCACAGCCGGTAATTCTGGTAGATTCCATAGATTCCTTCCAGAAAGTCATTAAATTTTATTACCGTGTCGCGTGACCCGATGAGTCATCCCCCTCTGGCGCCATCAACACAATAGCGCGCCGGCTAGACAATGCAAACTGGTCCGTGCCGGTCGCTCGGCCGCCGCCACCCAGGCGCCGCTCGTTACAATATATTACAGAAGTCATCAGCTTATTGCAAAATTTGTACTTCCGGAATAAGGACATTTTTTAAATCGACAGTGTATATATTGAATAATAACGGACTCAGGACAGATTTTTGAGGCGGACCACAATAGACCGATCGTGGCTCTGAAAATTTGCCATCATGTTTTAGGTACAAAGTACGGGGTTTTATAAGATTCGTTACTACTTGTACGAAGGAAGGAGGTAAACCGATTTGAAGCATTTTAGAATTAAAAATTTTAATTAAAATACATTGTACTATTTTTTTAAAGCCCTATAATAATCCAAAATTTAATTATTTTCTTCGAGAGAAAATTGTAAAATTTTAGATGTTTAAAAGTTTCTTGTGTTTAATCAACTATAATTTCTGAACGGATCAAGATATCGACTTCCGGTTTCCGGCATTGGATTCCTCAGACATTTTTATGTAAGATACATTGTACTGGTTTTTTTAAGGACCTTATATAAACCGAAATACACAAAAAATATTTAAAATTCTGAAATTTTGCAATTTTCACTGAAGATCATAATTAAATTTTGAGTTATCAAGGTCCTTTAAAAAAATTTAATACAATGTATCTTACGTAAAATTTACTAAGGAATCCAACGCCGCAAACCGGAAATCGATATCTTTATCCATATAGAAATTAGAGTTGATTAAACACACAAAAGTTTAACAAAAATTTATTTGTTTGTTTTTTTAAAATTGTGGCTAAATTGCTTTTAAAATTAAAAAAAAAAAATTTTTATAGAAAAATATCTGCGAAAACGAATATTTCAAACTGGAAGTCGTTTTCTTTATCTGTTCAAAAGTTATAGCTGTTTTTGCGCAATAAAACGAAATTATAGCTTAATTTAATTGTGGGTCAATATTGACTACGTTTACACGTAGGCCTAAAATGTACTTTGACTTGACTTTGAAAAGGGGACTTTTGAAAAGTCAATTTGTAGTGCATTTACACATTCAACAAAAATATACTTGGCTTTAGAATTTCGACTTGCCTTTGACAATAAGACAGTTGATAGTATGACAGTAGACAGTGGTTGGCAGTACGAGTTTGTTTATATTACAATTTATTTAGGTAACTTAATTATGTAACTTAACAAAAATTACAGTATATTAATGTAATATGAAGTTACATTTATTGAATATTATCGTAAATTTTTTAAATATGTTACTATTCTTTGTTGTTAAAATGAGGTTACAACAGACTTTTGCCGCGCTTTTATTATTATAACTGCATACATCTATCTAGAGTACCTAAATAGACTAAATAGAGTACCTAAATGGACTATTTAGTCTATTTAGGTACTCTAAATAGTCTATTTAGGTACTCTACATCTATCTACAGATGTCATTAATGATAAAGTAAAGTACTTTTCGTTTACACGATATTTCAAAAGTGACTTTCATTAGTCAAGTCTGATTTATTTTAGACTTGACTTTACGACGAAAAGTAAAAGTCTATAGTGTTTACACATGAGCAAAAGTCGCCTTTTCAAAGTCAAAGTCAAGTCAAAGTACATTTTAGACGTACGTGTAAACGTAGTCATAATTTCATTGCAATAAATCGCAGCTATATAGTTTACAAAAATTACAAAACAAAAGTATGAGATGTATCCTTAATTGTAATAAATACAGCCGAATAAATGATATGTTAGTTAAGTTAAGGTGAATAAACGTAGAGAAAATTATAGATATTAATGTATTGACTATTGTGTATAAAATAATAAATAATATAGGTCCAGATTATTTCAAAAATATTGTCAAGAAAAATGAAAATGTTCATGATTACAATACTAGAGTTAAAGATCATATACATGTAAATAACTTAAAACATACTAACACAAAAGGTTATATCTATTATGAAGGTTATAAAAAATTTAATTTGTTACATGTTGAAATAAAAAATTCTATATCTGTTGTACAATTTAAGAAAAAATTAAAAAATCACTTTCTTCTGTTAGAATAATTATAAGTTTTTTCTATATTATATTTTTGCAATTACTAGCACTGTATATATTATATATTTAATTATATTATTATGTACAGCTAATATTAAATAAATTATTATTATTATTATTATTATTATTAATTACCTTTGTATTACCAAAATACATTTTCTTGTTTTTCTCGAAAACTGTACCACTTAATCGATAAGAACCTTTATTATAGAGAATTTTATGCTCTACAATTTCATATATTTTCTTGGGAGTCACTATTTCAGTTCCCACGACTTGGTTAGTGGGCGGCGTTTGCTGGTCATCCGATTCTTGAGCTTCGGACCTGGGCTCATTGTTTGTATCTTGCGTTGCCTTACTTACATCTGATTGTTGCAGATTCTCTTCAGTACTATGATCTGTGGTTTCTTGATCACACCTCTTTTCTTCCGATACTCGTCTTGGTCTTAAAAAACTTCTATTTCTTCTATATTCTCTGCCTTCTTCCGTTTTAACCCAATAAGAGTCCGAGTGTTCATCAAGCTTGGTTACTTCAGCTGGTATCCAATTTCTTGTTTCTTTCTGAAGTAATACAGGTTGTCCTACTTCCATTCTTTTTAAAGATACTGCTTTGCTGTCATAGTATAGTTTTTGTTTATTTTGATTCTTTTTTAGCTGAATGTTTATCTCTTTTGTGTCAAATTTAGGTTTCAGAGCAACATTCGTTGATGGTAAGTTCGATCTGAGTACTCTACCCATTAATATTTCACATGGAGCTGGTAGATTATGTTTTGGAGTTGTGTTGTATACTAGGTGGTAAAAAATGGATCTTCTTCACTTTTCTTCAGCATTGACTCTATGGTTTGAATGTGAATAAAAATTTTAATTAAAATACATTGTACTATTTTTTAAAGCCCTATAATAATCCAAAATTTAATTATTTTCTTCGAGAGAAAATTGTAAAATTTTAGATGTTTAAAAGTTTCTTGTGTTTAATCAACTATAATTTCTGAACGGATCAAGATATCGACTTCCGGTTTCCGGCATTGGATTCCTCAGACATTTTTATGTAAGATACATTGTACTGGTTTTTTTAAGGACCTTATATAAACCGAAATACACAAAAAATATTTAAAATTCTGAAATTTTGCAATTTTCACTGAAGATCATAATTAAATTTTGAGTTATCAAGGTCCTTTAAAAAAATTTAATACAATGTATCTTACGTAAAATTTACTAAGGAATCCAACGCCGCAAACCGGAAATCGATATCTTTATCCATATAGAAATTAGAGTTGATTAAACACACAAAAGTTTAACAAAAATTTATTTGTTTGTTTTTTTAAAATTGTGGCTAAATTGCTTTTAAAATTAAAAAAAAAAAATTTTATAGAAAAATATCTGCGAAAACGAATATTTCAAACTGGAAGTCGTTTTCTTTATCTGTTCAAAAGTTATAGCTGTTTTTGCGCAATAAAACGAAATTATAGCTTAATTTAATTGTGGGTCAATATTGACTACGTTTACACGTAGGCCTAAAATGTACTTTGACTTGACTTTGAAAAGGGGACTTTTGAAAAGTCAATTTGTAGTGCATTTACACATTCAACAAAAATATACTTGGCTTTAGAATTTCGACTTGCCTTTGACAATAAGACAGTTGATAGTATGACAGTAGACAGTGGTTATGAGATGTATCCTTAATTGTAATAAATACAGCCGAATAAATGATATGTTAGTTAAGTTAAGGTGGATAAACGTAGAGAAAATTATAGATATTAATGTATTGACTATTGTGTATAAAATAATAAATAATATAGGTCCAGATTATTTCAAAAATATTGTCAAGAAAAATGAAAATGTTCATGATTACAATACTAGAGTTAAAGATCATATACATGTAAATAACTTAAAACATACTAACACAAAAGGTTATATCTATTATGAAGGTTATAAAAAATTTAATTTGTTACATGTTGAAATAAAAAATTCTATATCTGTTGTACAATTTAAGAAAAAATTAAAAAATCACTTTCTTCTGTTAGAATAATTAGAAGTTTTTTCTATATTATATTTTTGCAATTACTAGCACTGTATATATTATATATTTAATTATATTATTATGTACAGCTAATATTAAATAAATTATTATTATTATTATTATTATTAATTACCTTTGTATTACCAAAATACATTTTCTTGTTTTTCTCGAAAACTGTACCACTTAATCGATAAGAACCTTTATTATAGAGAATTTTATGCTCTACAATTTCATATATTTTCTTGGGAGTCACTATTTCAGTTCCCACGACTTGGTTAGTGGGCGGCGTTTGCTGGTCATCCGATTCTTGAGCTTCGGACCTGGGCTCATTGTTTGTATCTTGCGTTGCCTTACTTACATCTGATTGTTGCAGATTCTCTTCAGTACTATGATCTGTGGTTTCTTGATCACACCTCTTTTCTTCCGATACTCGTCTTGGTCTTAAAAAACTTCTATTTCTTCTATATTCTCTGCCTTCTTCCGTTTTAACCCAATAAGAGTCCGAGTGTTCATCAAGCTTGGTTACTTCAGCTGGTATCCAATTTCTTGTTTCTTTCTGAAGTAATACAGGTTGTCCTACTTCCATTCTTTTTAAAGATACTGCTTTGCTGTCATAGTATAGTTTTTGTTTATTTTGATTCTTTTTTAGCTGAATGTTTATCTCTTTTGTGTCAAATTTAGGTTTCAGAGCAACATTCGTTGATGGTAAGTTCGATCTGAGTACTCTACCCATTAATATTTCACATGGAGCTGGTAGATTATGTTTTGGAGTTGTGTTGTATACTAGGTGGTAAAAAATGGATCTTCTTCACTTTTCTTCAGCATTGACTCTATGGTTTGAATGTGTCTTTCAATTAGACCGTTTGATTTCGGGTATAGTGGGCTGGAAGTTACATGTTTTATATCCCAATTTTTTAGGAATCTAGCGAGTTCTTTGCTGTCAAACGGTGGGCCATTATCCGAGTAAAATTTTTGCGGTATCCCATGTGTACCAAATTTAGATTTAAGAATTGATATAACGGATTGTGTGTTTTTTTATTGCATTACTGCCAGTTCTATAAATTTGGAATAATAGTCAGTAATTACTATGTAATTAGTACCTTTGATGTACAGGAAATCAGCGGCTATTTCTTGCCACGGTAGTTGCGGAATCGGGTACGGTTTCATTGGTTGCTTCACGTTCGCTCTGGAATATTTCTGACATTTTAGGCAGTTCAAAACAGTGTCTGTTATCTGTTTGGTCAGTCCAGGCCAGTATAAACAGTTTTTTGCCTTTTTCAGGGCCGATCCTCCCCCTTGGTGTCCTCGATGAATTTGGTGTAGCATTTCTTGTCTCTGTTTTACAGGTATAATTATTGTTTTACCCTTGTATAATAATCCATCGTTTTGGTGTATTTCTAATTTGTGCTCAAAGTATGGTTTCACTATTAAAGGTAGTAATTTTTTGTGTCGCGGCCATCCATCTTTTATGAATGTTGTTAGTATTTGTAGTTCTGGATCATTCCTGGTTTCTTCTTTCAGTAATTCTATCTTCTCAGGTGTTGCTATTAACATTGTGGCTATTTTGTTAATTTCCAGATATTTATTTTCAATTTCTATTGCTTCTTGATAACAAGTCTGCAACAAAGTTTAACTTTCCAGGAATGTATGTCAGCTTTATGTCATACCTGAGCAATTGCAGAGTTAATCTCTGTAATCTTGGCGATAGTGTATCTAATGGCTTGTTTATAATGCCTATCAACGGCTTATGATCCGTCAAAATTGTCACTGGTCTTCCATATATGTAATAGTGAAATTGTTTGCAGGTTGTCACTATGGCTAACAGCTCTTTTTCGATCTGTGCATAGTTCTTCAGACAACTAGTTAATGATGATGAGCAGTATGCAACTGGATGTTCTTCTTGTAGAAGGACTCCCCCCATGCCATACTGACTTGCATCAGTTGCAATTGTACATTCTTTTGTCGAATTAAAGAAAGATAGAATAGGTGCTTCTGTGATACATTCTTTTAATTTAATGAAACACCTTTCTTGTGGGCCATTCTCCTCCCATGTCCATTCAGTTCCTTTCTTCAACAATTCTCGGAGTATTCCGGTTTTGTCTGACAAGTTATTGATAAACTTGCCGAAGTAGTTGATGGCTCCTAAAAAGGATTGTAGTTCTTTGCGATTTTTTGGTCGCTCGATATTTTTTATAGCTTGAATTTTTCCTTTGTCTATTGAAACGCCTTGGTCACTTATCACACTATAAGTTAATATATAACTATAACTAAATAGTTAATGCTTTTTACTGCAAGTTGTAGTTTTTCTTTCTTCAGTTTGAGATTATTTTTTCTTGCTTGTTTCAAGAATTCTTCTAACCTTGAGTTATGTTCTTCTAACGTTTGACCATAGATTAGTATGTCATCTGAATATACGATTACCCCTTCTAGTCATTGTATCATTTCATTCATGAACTTTTGGAATACTTCAGTTGCACTGTTTATTCCATACGGTAGTCTTTTGGAGCGATATCTTCCAAAAGGTGTAATTATCGTGCATAATTTTGAGCTTTCTTCAGTTAACGGTATCTGATGAAATGCATTTGAAGCATCCATTACTGTAAAATATTTAGCATTCTCCAGTGATGCTAATATGCTATCAATCGTAGGTAGTTCGTAGTATTCCCTCATAATATAATGGTTTAACTGCCTTGGATCCATGCATATTCTTACTCCCTTATTTTGTTTTTCCACTACCACGATGGGATGAACCCACTCAGTTGGTTCGGATAATTTTTCAATTATTCCCAGTTTCTCCATTCTTTCTAGTTCTTCTCGAACTGGTTCTTTTAATGATAGCGGTATTTTTCTACTGCAGCATACTTTGGGCTCTGCATTTTCCTTTAATCTTATATTGTAGTGCTTATTTACACACCCTTGGAATACCTCTTCATAATTGTTTATAATGTCTTCTGGCTTAAACATTTTAGGTTTTAGGTTACTGTTTATAGTATTAACTCTTTTTATTAAATTTAACTTTACAGAAGCTTCTAATCCCATTATTGGTTGGTTATTTTCATTTACTATATAGAATTCAATCGGTACTACAATATTTTTATGTTTACATTTTAGTTTACAGGTTCCTAACACTTTTAATTTAGTTTTAGTGTATGATATTAAGCATTTGTTTGTTTTCTCTATTTTAGGTTTATTTTTTAGTTTTTTATAGCCAGCATATGTTATAATATTAGCTTCGCTTCCCGAGTCTATTTTAAAATTGATTTTAACATTGTTTACTTCTATATCTTGCTTCCATTCCTTGTCGCCTTTCTTTGTTTTAACGTCCTGTTCATTCACTTGATTTACCTCTATAGTTTGAACTTCTAAGTAGTCTTCGCTATCTGAACCTTTGCCTTCTTCTATTTCCCGAACTTGTTTAGTTTTGCATGCTTTTGCGAAGTGATTTAGTTTTTTACACTTATTACATTTCTTTCCCCATGCTGGACATTTTCCAAATGGATGATTTGACTCACACTTTACGCATTTTTTCTTTGTATTGTAATTGCTTGCTTCTTTTTTAGTTTCTTTTTGTATTGCGTCAACTGTTTCGTTTCTTTGATTAATATTTTTGGATTGTAGTTTTGACGATTCGTCAGCTCTACAGATTTCGACAGCTTGTGATAAAGTTAACTTGCACTCTCTAAGTAATCGTTCTCGTAGAGCATCATCTCTTATACCACAAATTATTCTGTCTGTTACTAGACCATCTTCAAGTGTTAAAAATTCACAATCTTTTGCCTTTAGTTTTAGTTCCGCCACGAAATCATTGATACTTTGATTTTCACTTTGGCTTGCCGTGAAAAATTGGTATCTTAAGAATGTTGTGTTCTTGAATGGTCTGTAGTATGTAGTTACTGCTTCCAGTATTTCCTTAGTTGTTACGTCTATGAATTCTTTTTCAAAGTTGTGCGTTTCATAGATTTGTAAACCATCATCTCCTATGCAGTAGAGTAATATAGCTTTTCTCTGTACTTCAGTCTTTTTGTCTATGTCGGCTGCGATACAATATCTTTCGAAACACTCTCTCCACTTTTTCCAAGCTTCGCTGGATTATTTCCAGGTACAAAATGTTTTGGCGGTTTGAACGATATTTTTCTTTTTAGTTTTTTGTTTAGTTTAGTAATATTTTCCGTAGACCGCTGCCACCATGTAACATTTATACTTAATGTTTTATTTGTTCAAACCCAATTACAATTATTCAATATTCAAAGTAACATAACCTTGTATACATGCGGAACTGTCATTCTACACTGGATCATGTTTATATGCCATGAAGCTAGCTGCAATCCCTAAATCTACCACTTCATGTCACAATCTATAACCGATTTTAATAGTTTACTATTTAAGCCATAGCAATCGATACTGTTACTGGTGCTTAAATTGTTGATTATGTCTCTAACTTCTATGAAACTCAATTCGGATAGTTCAAAATGGAAAATTTCTGTTTTATATTTTTCGTTCAAGTTCTTTAACGGGTCAAAATTTTAGATTGGTAGTTTGGAAATAAGATCATCGGCTGCGTGGCAAAAGTAATTATTAAAATTATTAGCAGGAATTTCAATTTTATTATTAGAGTCCGTTCCAGCTAAGAAAGGGACCGCTACGTCATCAGAGATGCGTGAAGTAGTGACGTCACACCAGTGCCGTGCGTATTTTATTTGTCTACTGTAGAGGTAATAGCTCTGACTTTTGATATCTTTTTTCGATGTATACTATACTAATATTAATTATCAGTATGAAAAATAAATTTTGTATACTTAATAAAATAACAGTAATGATCTCTTTGATTTAATTTAATTAGAAATGATCGAAATCAAACGAAATAACTCCGTTAATCTTCGAACAGATATAGCATACCTGAGCAGTATCTACTCCAACATCATTCAACATATGAAACCACCTTGATGAGTGCCCTAACAGTGAACCATGCATTTGTTTTGTTTTGTACACTACTGTCATCACATTCAAAATGACAGATAATTAACCTAAAAACGTAAATTTGTTGTTGTATTCTCTAACACAATGTTACTTGATTATCGTTGTTATATTTTATTACTTGACTCAAGATTTTTACAACATCTAACATTGTTAAAATCTCAGAGATTTAAAAAAAAATTTGAAATTGTTTGAAAATTGTTAGTTACATTTTTTTGTTAGTATTACCAACTTAACATGGAATGCCAAGCAGGGATAATAAATTACAAACCTACCCGCGTGGCTATTCATGATAAAATGTTAAAAAATGTCGTTACTATTTCTCACCAAAGAATTTGTACATTTTCTACTATTGTCTTTTAAAATTTAAGATTTTTGAGCATCTGATGATGACCGTTGTGCTGTCGAAACGTTATGCAAATAAAAACAACATTAAAACGTGAGTGAAAAAACTTTTATTTCATTCCTAAATTCTCCCGACTGATTGCCGAGTAGTTGTTAATCAATTAATTTATAAGATATTTTCAAAATGCAACTTAGGGTACAGTTTATTTTTCTTGTGGTAGGCTTCACGTCATTATTTTCCGAACTAAGAATTAACGAACATCATATCTCCTGTCTTCGTCCTACACGTGCCTACCCCAATTATCTTAAAATTCAACGTTTGTCTAATGACCGCATCTCTTTCTCACTAAAGACATAAAATGCGATAGAGCAACATCGCTTCATCTGTATGGCTGAACAGAAACGTGACGCCCAAATTTTCTCCCACTACTGTTGATTTGATTTGTACGAATTTGAATGATGACGTGAAGACTACCACAAGAAATAATAAATTAGTGTTCGTATTGCTTTAAAATCTTTCCAACTGACTTCTAACACTGGAAAATTCCTCGGTCTCTTTTTCTTTGGTGATGTAAATGAAGAGCTTGTAGTCCGGCGGTTATAGGACAAATTTCATATCAACTATGCATTTTATGATTAAAGCATGAAAATTTGCACACATATCAATGAAACCATTCTCTTTCATATAAGAAGTGGTGCCAAAGTGGTTCGTGCTGCAGACGGCCGCCATTTTGAAAAAATGGTTGCCATTTTTAGTTTTTTGCATTTATTTCATGAATGATCAATATTACGAGAAATCTTATTTAATGAAAATTGTAGAGCACAAAATTCTCTATAAAACGGTATATCTATTTTTTATGTAGGTGGTACAGCTTTTGAGAAAATCGTGAAAATATATATGAGCAATATCTAGCCATTTCAGGTTAGACCGCAATTTTGCCTTTTCAAACAAAAACAGCTGTTATTTTTGAATGAATCAAGATATCGACTTCCGGTCTTCAACAATCGATTACTTATATAAATTTTTATTATACATATAATTTTAAACTCTTCGGAAGCACTAGTTCGGCCACAATTCAAACATAACATTTTATAGACAAAAGTGAAATTTTTGTATTTTTTGTGTTTATTGAATTGTCATTTCTGAACGAATTAAAATATTGACTTGCGGTTTGCTGCACTAGATTCTGCAAATCATTCTGTACAAGATACTTTGTATTAATTTTTTATTGAAGTCTTTGTTAAAACGATATTTAAAGACTTTTTCCTCGAGAAAATAGAAAATTTTTAGTGTTATTATTATTTATTATCTTTGATCAGCTATAGTACCTGAACGGATCTAAATACTGACTTGAAACTTGCAGCATTCGATTCCTTAAAGATTTTTGTATTAGAAGCATGCTTATATTTAAAAAAAATTTATATTGTTTACTCGCAATTAAAGGATATCCTTGCTAAGAAATCGAAGAAATTTTACTGTTATTTTTCTATAGTAAATTTATTTAACTGTAATTTCATTAAAAATGAAAATATCGACTTACGGACTCCAGATTCGGAATCCGGGTACATTTTTCTATAAAATGCATTATTTTAGAATTTTTTACGGACTTTGATTTGGCTGCAATTAAATGATTTTGTTAGAGAGAACAAAACTAAAGTTCAGTATTATTATTGTTTTTTGAATTTAAGCAATTGTCATTTGTGCACAAATTAAAATATCGTCTTCTGGTTTCCATCATTTAATTCCTAACATATCGTTATTAAATTACGAGAGCGCTTAATTTTTCCTAAACGCCATTCTTCCTAACCGCAGTTATTCCTAAAAATAACATTTCAAGCCTCCGTTATTCCTAAACGTAGTTGTTGCTAAACGCAATTTGACCTAAACATAGTTATTCCTATTCGCAGTTATTCCTAGTCGTAATTTATACTAAACGCAATTTTTCCTAATCGATTGTAGCGCTGGTGGCGAATTATTGTACTACCAAAGTTTACCGACAGCTGCACATCTGTTGTGAAATAGATGAATGAAAGTGGATGGTACATGTGTTTATGTTAGGCTCAATTGCCGAATTCGGCCATTGGGCGAAAAAAACGGTCACAACGCGATCTGGCAAACGCAAAACAGCCACAACGCGTTGTGTATTTTAATAACTATTAGTTTATGTTAAAAAACGGAGTTCTGTTGGACTGAAGAATGGTTTTGTTAGCATAGATTAGTTTATTTAAAAAAAACGGAGTTCTGTTGACTCAAGAAGGGTTTTGTTAGCATATATTAGTTTATGTCAAAAACACAGAAAACTGAGTTATGTTGGACTCAAGTAGGGTTTTGTTAGCATAGATTAGTTTATGTCAAAAAACGGAGTTCTGTTGTACTCAAGAAGGGTTTTGTTAGCATAGATTAGTTTATGTAAAAAAAACGGAGTTCTGTTGGACTCAAGAAGGGTTTTGTGAGCATAGATTAGTTTATGTCAAAACGAGTTGTGGCTGTTTTGCGTTTGCCAGATCGCGTTGTGGCCGTTTTTATCGCCCAATGGCCGAATTCGGCAATTGAGCCTAACATAAACACATGTACCATCCACTTTCATTCATCTATTTCACAACAGATGTCCAGCTGTCGGTAAACTTTGGTAGTACAACAATTCGTCATCAGCGCTACTGTCGATTAGGAAAAATTGCGTTTAGTAAAAATTACGAGTAGGAATAACTGCGAGTAGGAAAAATTACGTTTAGGTCAAATTGCGTTCAGCAACAACTGCGTTTAGGAATAACGGCGGCTTAAAATGTTATTTTTAGGAATAACTACGGTTAGGAAGAATTGCGTTTAGGTAAAATTATTGGCTGCCTAAATACATTAATTAAAGAACTTTTTGAAACTTTGGTTTAGCCGCAAGTAACTGATTTTGTCTGAGAGTAAATTTGACGCTTCATTTAAAAACATAAGTTTTTGGTTAAGTTCATACTGCTAGAGAATTTAGAAAAAATGAAAATCATTTAAGTTGATTGTATTTAATTTACTGATATTACTGAACATTATAGTAACTTAGCAGTTAGCACACATGTCATGTAAACCTTACTGCAACCCTCGAAATACCAAAACCGGGTCTCGCGTGACTCGAAAATCACATTTTTGTGTAGCTGTCCAGGAATTTTTTTAGAGCTGTATGGCCCGAGGTATGGCCTTAAATATGCTCTTATTAATGTATAATGTATTACACGATATATTATTATTAAAATTATTAATTACAGTTAAATAAATTTACTAGAAAAATAACAGTAAAATTTCTTCGATTTCTTAGAAAGAATATCTTTTAATTGCGAGTAAACATAAGAAATTTTTTTAAATATAAGCATGCTTCTAATACAAAAATCTTTAAGGAATCGAATGCTGCAAGTTTCAAGTCAGTATTTAGATCCGTTCAGGTACTATAGGTGATCAAAGATAATAAATAATAATAACACTAAAAATTTTCTATTTTCTCGAGGAAAAAGTCTTTATATCGTTTTAACAAAGACTTCAATAAAAAATTAATACAAAGTATCTTGTACAGAATGATTTGCAGAATCTAGTGCAGCAAACCGCAAGTCAATATTTTAATTCGTTCAGAAATGACAATTCAATAAACACAAAAAATACAAAAATTTCACTATTGTCTATAAAACGTTATGTTTGAATTGTTGCCGAACTAGTGCTCCCAAAGAGTTTAAAATTATATGTATAATAAAAATTTATATAAGTAATCGATTGTTGAAGACCGGAAGTCGATATCTTGATTCATTCAAAAATAACAGCTGTTTTTGTTTGAAAAGGCAAAATTGCGGTCTAACCTGAAATGGCTAGATATTGCTCATATATATTTTAACGATTTTCTCGAAAGCTGTACCATCTACATAAAAAATAGATATACCGTTTTATAGAAAATTTTGTGCTCTACAATTTTCATTAAATAAGATTTCTCGTAATACTGATCGTTCATGAGATAAATGCAAATAACTAAAAATGGCAACCATTTTTTCAAAATGGCGGCCGTCTGCAGCACGCACCACTTTGGCACCACTTCTTATATGAAAGAGAATGGTTTCATTGATATGTGTGCAAATTTTTATGCTTTAATCACAAAATGCATAGTTCTTTCCTATAACTGCCGGACTATTGCGCTTGTCTCTATATTATAGGATTTGTTCCCAAAATTTTTATATGTGTTTTTTGAAACACCTGTGATTCTAAACTCTTTTGCTGAAAAGTATTATTTAGCTAACTATTTTCTTGTTATGAATTCAGGTTCGTGCATAAATTTTCGCACATTATTTACTATTTCACGAGTCGGCTATGAACCACCATTCCCCGTATACCATGTTTTTTTTTCGACATTATAATAGTGTTCGATTTTAGTTACAACAATTATCTACGCCACTGAACTGTTCGTTTCGCTACGAGTTGCTATGGTAACGGCCAACCGGACGAATTTTAGTTTCTGCGCATGTGACGTCGCGGTCCCTTTCTTAGCTGGAACGGACTCTAGGATGTTCATGCTTTCTGTTGATGACGTTCCACATAGCTTTTATTTTGGATGAGCTCGTAATAATAATAATGATCATTCGATGCTCGTTTAGCGTTAATAATTTCTTTTTTATAATTAATCTGGCGTGATTTTATGTAGCTGGCTAGTTTTAAGTATGGATAGTTTTTGTTTATTATTGACGATTTGCTTAATTGAGAAAGCAGAATTTACGGCGTTAACAAAAATATTAATTAGATTTTCAAAACAAACATTAATTTCTTCTGAAGAGTGAACAAAATTCCGGTCTACAGAATCTAGATATAATTATAATATATATCTAAACCTAATCGGGTAATGGGCCTGACAGTTTTAGTTACAAGGTTTTCAACATGTTCCTGAAATAATTCTAACACAATTTTTTGTCCAAGGTGGTCAGATAGATGGGTTTCGAAAGTTTCAAAGTAGGAAATATTGTTAGAGATATTGTTATTTATATGCAATTATTGTTTCTTGTATTGACTGTTATAGTTGTTTTTAGTCCATAACTGGATCATAAATCTGAAAACAGTTGATCTTCACGACTGTTACTGCCAAAAGATATGTTAAAGTTGCCGCAAATCACAGTTTTGGCATTTAAATTGCCACGAAGGTTACAAGCTTCGGAGAATATATTTATAAATTCAATGAAATCACCGTTTGGTGGCCTATAGACACATATTACAATTAAGTTTAGATATGTTATTTTATAGTCTAGTCAACAAGTGCTTTTTAGGTCAAAATTTTTTCGCCTTCTCCGAAAATTATGATTGAGGTGTCATTAGATTCGGAATGGCATGTAGATAGTTTTTGAGAAAATGCTAAGGCCGCTCGCAAAAATTGCAATAGTTATAAACAATTTAGTGAAAAAATAAAAGAGGGTTTGGTTTTTCGCCAATATCTCAAAAACTATTCGATATAATTCAAATTTTTTGCTCTAAAGCGTAAATACATAAGATGTTCAGAATTACTTCAAATTTTGGCTTAATTTGTTGTTTAATTAATAAAGAATAAATGTCTTAAATTTTTTCCTTGTATCTCCATTAGTTAAAA
Organism: Agonum fuliginosum; assembly: GCA_947534325.1. NCBI lineage: Eukaryota > Metazoa > Arthropoda > Insecta > Coleoptera > Carabidae > Agonum > Agonum fuliginosum. Next base: position 18,328,603 of record OX384045.1, on the reverse strand, counting down.
AGTTATAATAAAATTAAACATTAAAAAACCAGGTCAGAGTGGTGAAATGAAAGAGAACAGAAAATTGAAAAATAAAAATAAAAAATATAAATAATTTTTTTTTTTAGAAAAAAATACATGGTTGTTTTTCATTTTTTAAGTAGAAAAAGAAAAAAAAATACAAAGGGATAATTCATTTGTTTATAACAAATTGTTTATTAAATAAACAATGAAAATTTAAATAATAATCGATATTTTTTTAATATCAAAGACCAAGATAAATAATGATTTTTTTAAAAAAATGGTTCCTTAATTTTCATAACAATTGGTAAAAAATTTTTTTATTTAACAAATGCGTTTTTAAGCAATACAATTTTTTTTTTAAGAAACGGTTTTTTTTTAAAACATAATTATCATCAAAGATTATGTTATCAAAAAAAAAATTAAAATTATCTCATAAACAACTCATTTGTTTATAACAATTTTTTAAACAATAGGAGATAAAAATTATTAAAAATCATTTTTAAGTAGCTTCTGATCATAAGATAACGGATCAATAATAATATTATATAAAAAAAGTTTTTTTCAATGTTTAATGAAGCTTTATAATTTTTCACCTTAGTAAATTGTTAATAACAAAACGAAAATTAACTACTTTTTAATTTTTTCAACGGGAATCTATTCTAAGACCTTTGAAAAATAGCTCCACGAAAGGAAAAAATTATCAGATTACTAGTTTAACAATTATCGCACTTGCAATGTTAATGTTCGTGCTACAAAAAATTGTTAATTAACTAATGGATAACTTATAGAAAAATCGTGATAAAAATTTTTGGACCACGGATTATTGTTCATTGATCTATCCTGCAGGCGCCTGAATTTTTTCAATTTTTAATTTTCATGTTTAATAACTTTAAATAATATTTATTCATTAAAGGTCCGAAGGAGGCGTGGCTTGCGCAAACCGGAGTACCCGTTTTTGGGCGTATTTTCAACCCTCTGGGAAAATTATAAATATTGGTCGTACAGTTCCGGGAATTGGACATTTTTTAAGGAAATTTCCTCCTCTTTTTGAATATTTTTTCAAATTTGAATTATATCGAATAGTTTTTCAGATATTGGCGAAAAACCAAACCCTCTTTTATTTTTTCACTAAATTGTTTATAACTATTGCAATTTTTGCGAGCGGCCTTAGCATTTTCTCAAAAACTATCTACATGCCATTCCGAATCGAATGACACCTCAATCATAATTTTCGGAGAAGGCGAAAAAATTTTGACCTAAAAAGCACTTGTTGACTAGACTATTTAATAGCTGCTAATTCGCAAATGCCACAGATTAAAAGATTCTTAACAAGATCTAAAGGTACGTACTGAAGATTTTTTTGAATTAAAATTAATGCTCCTTCATAGCCACCCGGCCTGCAATAGATGGAAGCTAAGCTGAAGCCCTGTATTTGGAAATGATCAGCTTCAAAGTCTGGCAGCCAGTGTTCGGTAAGACAAATAACGTCAGTGTTAGAGTTAGCACTATTTATATAATATTCAAATTCATGGATTTTATTCCGAGCAGATCGTATGTTTAAATGCAGGACACTAAGGTTAGTGCTGCACTGCATTAGCTGGTCTTCTTGATGTTGCTGAGACGAGCTAAAAAACGATTCACACACGTGTACGAGTATTTAGGCCACGTATTGGCATTTTTTATTATATCTACGTCGTCAACTGGGACGGAATGAGGCGTACTCATCTGGATATTTTGAAGTTAATTTAAGGCACTTCACTTTATTACACTTCTTTGATTTCAGGTACTGGATAAGGTTGTCTTCAGTTGTATCTGTTGCTAACCTATAAACATGGAAGTCTACATACTTGGATACTTTTAAGAGTATTTTTTTCTTCTAGGTTTCCGTATACGGTATTCTGAAGCCGTCGATTGTTTCTACGAGGAGTGATCCATTCAGAGTTGTTCTCATCATTTTTATTTGCGGTGTTACTTTCTTGGTAATTATTTCTGTCAGACTTGCCTTTGACAGACTTTGTGTTTACATTATTTGTTTGGATCGAGGTGATAGATGTTCGTTCCTGATTAGATACAGTCTGACCTCGGGTCTGCCTCATCGATGTAGTATCAGATGCCGCTACTTGTTCGGTAAAAATTTTATTCATGGTAATTGTTTTGGATTTGGTAGCATAGGTGTCAATGCTGGTTGATCTATTTGTGAAGTGGTTACTTTCTCTTTTAACAGTTGGTTTATTTCTAGAAGATCTTTGATGCGATTTTCATAATTATTTTCTAGTTTCTTCAGTAGGATTATTTGCTCTTCAAGAGAAACTTTATTCATTTTACAGAAGATATTTCCACAATTTTGATTGTTTTCTTCGTGTGTTGATGGTTCATGATGAAATTTTAATTCAATGAACTTTACAACATCTACATTAATTTGTTCAGGCACATCACCATTTATTATAATGTCAATTAATTCACATTTTTAAAGTTTATTTAACTCAGCACTGATAAACACAGGGTCAGTAGACGCCGTGTTGAAAACTGTCAAAATATAAAATTTTCTTCCGAGCAAAATTTACCTTTTTTGTATATTTTGTGTTTAATGCACTATAACATCTGAACAAATAAAAATATTGACTTCCGGTTTCTTTTATTAAATTCTACGAACATTTCTCTATAAGATACATTATGTTAAAAACGGGTTAAAGATTTCTTTAAGCCAAAATATCACATTTTTTCCCAAGAAAAACTTGAGAAATTTTAAATATTTTTTGTGTTTAATAAACTATAACTTCTAAACGAATAAAATAATATATAAAAGGTTATTCTAGAATTGTTGAAAAATTTATTGAAAAGAAACTGGAAGTGGATATTTTTATCCGTTTAGAACTTACAGTTCATAAAAATAAAATTCTGCATCCAAATCAGTACCTAATCACGTTTAATTTTACACGTTTATTAACCAAAACATTCGTGTTTAAAATTGTATATATTTTTTAAAATATATTACATAATACGAGCCCAGTCGCACATGAATTGGACCGAAGCAAATAGTGAGGAGAATTTATTTTTCGACAGTCAAATTTCATAACAATAAATACTAAAACTAAGAATATTCCATATATTCTATATAGGCTAGGCATATTAGGATTCTCATAGGAAAGTTTTGATATAGTTTTGATTTTTTCACCCTTTACGTTTTTTGGGTCACTGAACACAAATTTGAAGTTTGCGAGCAAAAATTTTGCCCGGAACTTTGTTTTTTTGGCACTTTTTTCAGTTTTTGGCCTATATCTCAAAAAAGAAGCGTTTTTTCGACAAGACCATTCTATACAAAATTAAAGTAGACAAAATTTCCTACATTTGTCATATATAAGGTTTTTTTCCAAGATTAACCGTTTCGCCGCTTGAGCGCGCCCAAAAGGGATCATATTTCCATATCTAGTGAAATAGAAATTTTAGTATTTTAAAATTTTTGTGTGTTTAATCTAGTCTAATTTCTAAACGGATAAAGATATTGACTTCCGGTTTGCGGCGTTAAATTCCTTAGTAAATTTTACGTTAGACACATTATATTAAATTTTTTATGAAGCCTTTGATAACCCAAAATTTAGTTATTACCTTCAAGTGAAAAATTGCAAAATTTCAGATTTTTAAATATTTTTTGTGTTTAATCAACTCTACTTTCTGAGCGGATAAAGATATTGACTTCCGGTTTGCGGCGTTGGATTCCTTAGGGGCCGTTCACATAATACGTCACACGATTTTTTGCCATTTTTGACTTCCCCCTGTCACACTACGTCACAAATCGGCAAGCCCCCCTCCCCATGTGACGTCACAAAAACATAACTTTAAATTTTGAAAGTGAAAATTATGGAAAAAATGATTTCATCTTGTCACAGCATGACTGTTTATATCCAGAAAAATTATCCCATAAACACGGAATCGCGTTATGATCAATTTGTTATAAAATGTTAATTACCTACTCATTCTTTCATAATTTAAGTCCCTAACTCCGTTGCAGCCAACATTCGCCAGCATCACCGTAAAGTGTTTATATAAAAACATGTATGTATTATACTAATTCGTAAGTTGTCACAACTGATCAACGCAGTTAAAATTATCCGCCAATACACCAGAAAAAACATGTGAACAAAAATTGTTTTATTTTCATATTAACTGAAAATTCATAAGTAAAATTTTTGTGACGTCACATCATGATGAACCCCTCCCCCCTCCCATCATGTCACATTTCGTCACAAATCCTGGACTCCCCCCAAGTGCGTGACGTATTATGTGAACGGCCCTTTAGTAAATTTTACGTTAGATACATTATATTAAATTTTTTATAAGGCCTTTGATAACCCAAAATTTAATTATTACCTTCAAGTGAAAATAGCAAAATTTCAGAATTTTAAATATTTTTTGTGTTTAATCAACTCTACTTTCTGAGCGGATAAAGATATTGACTTCCGGTTTGCGGCGTTAGATTCCTTAGTAAATTTTACGTTAGATACATCATATTAATTTTTTTATAAGGCCTTTGATAACCCAAAATTTAATTATTATCTTCAAGTGAAAATTGCAAAATTTCAGAATTTTAAATATTTTTTGTGTTTAATCAACTCTACTTTCTGAACGGATAAAGATATTGACTTCCGGTTTGCAGCGTTGGATTCCTTATTAAATTTTACGTTAGATACATTATATTACATTTTTATGAGGCCTTTGATAACCCAAAATTTAATTATTACCTTCAAGTGAAAATTGCAAAATTTCAGAATTTTAAATATTTTTTGTATTTAATCAACTCTACTTACTGAACGGATACAGATATCGACTTCTGGTTTGCAGCATTGGCGTCCTTGGACAATTTTATGTAAGATACATTGTACTATTTTTTTAGAGGCCTTTAATAATCTGAAATTTAATTATTTTCTCCTAGAGAAACTTGTAAAATTTAAAAATTTACTTGTGTTTAATCAACTTTAATTTCTGAATGGATCAAGATATCGACTTCTGGTTTTCGACATTGGATTCCTCAGACAATTTTATGAAAGATACATTGTACTGTATTTTTTTTGAAGGACCTTTAATAAGCTGAAATTTAATCATTTTCTCCAAGAGAATAAGAATTCTAAAATATTATAATTTTCTCTTGGAGAAAATCATTAAATTTCGGCTTATAAAAGACCTTTCAAGAATAGTACAATGTATCTTATATAAAAATGCTTGAGAAATCCAATGCCGCAAACCGAAAGTAAATATCTTTATCCGGTTAGAAATTAGAGTTGATTAAACACAGAAGAATTTAAAAATACTAAAATAAAAGAAGTGAAAATCGGTCGCCATTTTCCAAGATGGCGGCCGTAGCACAACATGCATGAATGTTGATTTTTTTATATGTTGTTACTGGGTAGGTACTAGTACTACATAATATGCAAAGTATCATCTTTTAGGGAATTACTTCCAGGTATAGGCTAGGCATATTAGCAAAAAAAAATGTTTTTTGGGTCTCTGAACACGAATTTGACGTTTGTGGGCAAAAATTTTGCCCAAAAATTTGTTTTTGAGCACTTTTAGACCAAATTGTTACAACAGTTAAGTATCACAGCAAGGGCGATTTCTGCGTAAACGGTGAATTTCACTAGATATGGAAATATGGTCTCTTTTGGGCGCGCTCTAGCGGCGGTTAGTCTTGGAAAAAACCTTATATATGAAAAATGTAGGAAATTTTGTATACTTTAATTTTGTATAGAATAGACTTTTCGAAAAAACTGAAAAAAGTGCCAACATTTGATCAACAAGTGCCCAAAAAACAAAGTTCCGGGCAAAATTTTTGCCCGCAAACTTCAAATTCGAATTCAGTGACTCAAAAAACATAAACGGTAAAAAAATCTAAACTATATCAAAACTTTCCTCTGAGACCCAATATTTTTACTAATATGCCTAGCCTAATACGTGACCAATTATTTAACTTAAATTGTGCACAAATAAATTGTTAGTATTAGGATAGATTAATGAATAACTAAAAGTAAGCCTGGCGCAGATGAATTGAACCAATTTTTTTGTTTGTTATTGCAGTATGTTACCATTGTGTACAGTCACCTTTTAGTTTCAAAACAGCATGAATTCGTCGAGGCATAGTGTCTACTAATCATTTACAATAATTAGGCCGAAAATTGTTCCAAATCTCTTGTAGTTTTGTTTTTAATTCCGGGATTGTCCGTACAGGCAATGTTCGAAGAATTTTCTTCATTTGATGCCAAAGAGTGTCAATTGGCGATAAATCTGGGCTACTAGAAGGCCATTTGATCACTGGGATATTCATTTCGTGTAACCATATTGTTACAGTTTTGGCAGTATGACAAGCTGCACCGTCTTGCTGAAATGTAAATTCCCCTTCTGATGATTGGAGTTTCACAATCGAGGGCAATAATTCATCATTAAGTATTGTTTTACACTTCAAAGCATTTACTGTTCAGTCAACGAAACAAAGTTGTCCAACTCCTTGTGAAGACATACACCCCCATACCATAACAGAGGCAGGAAACTTGACTTTCTTTTTTAAACAATCCCGGTTGTATGCTTCCCCTGGTAGTCGTATCACTCTACTCCTTGTATCACCAACACACACTTCAAATTTAGATTCATCGCTCCAAATTATTGAATCCCATTGTCGTTGGGTCCAGTTTTGCCTCTCTTTTGCCCACGAATATCTTGCCTTTTTCTGTTTTTGAGTCAGAAGAGGTTTTTCTTTTGCCTAAAATTAATTTTTTTAAATTGTTCAGTCAAACTTCTTTATAAAAGCCGTATCCCATTTTTTTGATATTTCTCAAACACGTATCTTTATATACCGATCTTCCAATATTTTCTGACCATTTTGTAGCCAATTCTCTAGAATAAATTCGCCGATCCTGCTTGATTAATGTTCTAAGAACACGTTGGTCTCTTTTAGTTATCGTTGATTGTCGGCCAGGTCTATTTTTTTGCTTAACATTAGTTCGACACTTTTTGTACTGTGTGATAATATTTCTTACTGTTCCTTGAGGAATACACAAATGTTTGGCAATTTTATGACCAGATATTCCATTTTTATGAGCAGCGATAATAGAATTTCTAATATCTTCTGACAAAGGCTTTCCGCGCACCATAATGACAAGTAAATATTAATTTAATTTACTAAAGTACGACAAATGCATCATTGTTTATTTTTGCATTGCTGTTGTTTCAAATTGTTACTTGATAAATTCAATTAGGACTAAACTAGCGTCAGGCTAGTTTAGCTGCCGCGCGACAAGGGAGATTCGCACGCTTCGCGGGCTCAAGCTCCGTGGACCCTGAATGTGGGACGATTCGGCACTTCGTGCCTCAATTATAACAATTTTGACATTTAGACTCTACCGAAAAAAATTGTATGATGAAATTATAATTATTTAAAATTATTCTTACTCCTTCTTCAATATAAATTTTTGTTAAGCCATAAAATTTTTAGTATAGAACTACTCGGGCCTTCAGCTAGGTCGCGCTGCCGCGCAACAAGGAGGATTCGCCCGCTTCGCGAGCTCAAGCTCCGCGAACTCTGAATATGGAAGGATTCGGCACTTCGTGCCTCACCCTCAATTATAACATTTTAACATTTAGATTCTACCGAAAAAATTGTATCTAACGTCATCTTGAACAATATTGTAGGTACCTTATCAAAACCTTTAACTTGATATATCAAACAAAAATCTGACGTGGACACCACATGACTTCCTTGTACGCCTTGTTTGTTCATACTTTTCTTAATAACTAAAATGTAGAATAATATAAAAAATTCTTTTAACTTATTATACTAGTATACTCACAAATATATGTTAGTCATTTTATTTAAACTGCAGAAGAAGATATAAAGCATATTTTACTATTGTCACTGTCCTGTCATAAACATTTAAATTTTACGTAGTAACAAATGTTAATCGATCATGGACTACAAGATACCGAAATACTAAATTATAAATATATACTTTAATTATTCTTAAATGATACCAGATACAAAAATATTTATAAAATACCGATTGTAGGTAATAATCACATAATCTTTCATTTAAAATAAAAAAATTTGTCTTAAATTAAATATTTATCGAAATTTTTTAAAAATTTACTACTTCCGGTTTGTAGATGGAAACCAAAAATAGGAGGTGCACAACTAGATGCTATAACAGTCCTAAATACAAAATTTCAACTTTCTACGTGTAACCGAATTTGAGTTATGCGACACATACGTACGTACGTACATACGTACAGACGTCACGACGAAACTAGTCATAATGGATTCAGAAAAGGTCAAAACAGATATTTCCCAAAATAGGAGGTGCACAACTAGATGCTATAACAGTCCTAAATACAAAATTTCTACTTTCTACGTCTAACCGAATTTGAGTTATGCGACACATACGTACGCCCGTACGTACGTACATACGTACAGACGTCACGACGAAACTAGTCATAATGGATTCAGAAAAGGTCAAAACAGATATTTCCAAAAATAGAAGGTGCACAACTAGATGCTATAACAGTCCTAAATACAAAATTTCAACTTTCTACGTCTAACCGAATTTGAGTTATGCGACACATACGTACGCCCGTACGTACGTACATACGTACAGACGTCACGACGAAACTAGTCATAATGGATTCAGAAAAGGTCAAAACAGATATTTCCATCAAAATCTGAAAACCGAAATTTTTCGCGATTACAATACTTCCTTATTACTCCGTACAAGGAAGTAAAAAACAGAAGCTAATCACCCCCACTATCATATTTATCACTTATTGTGTATATCACTCCTCATCATCAAGATCAAGACCTTTACTTTGATATTAAAATCAATATGATTTTAACAATTTTAAGATATAAACAAATCGTCGGTCTCCATTTTGAGCGTATTTAGAGATATGTTTTAGGTCTGAGTTCATTTTTTCAATCGCAATATCTACTTCAGTCGGGGCAAATGGTAAATAAAGCTGAGTATCATCAGCATAAATATGCGTTTTGCACGACTGTATAGTTTTACAGAGATCAAAAATGTAAATTGAAAAAAGCAATGGGCCACAGATGGAGCCCTGCGGAACGCCCTTTGACAGTTCCAATACCGTAGAAGTATCATCATTGTAACATACACTTTGCAATCTATTTGAGAGATAATTAGATATCAAAGCTATGCTGTGTGAGTCAAAGCCCAAATATTTTAATTTTGCAAATAACAGATTGTGATTTATGGTGTCAAATGCCTTACTGAAATCCAATAATACTAATAATACTAAGTGACTACTGTCTATATCAGATACAATGTCATCAATGATAGTATGCAGAGCAGTTGTGGTGCTGTAACCTTTTCGAAATCCTGATTGTATGTCTGGAAGAATATTATGCGATGCGAGAAAGGTGTTCATTTGTTTTACAATAATTTTTTCTAAAATTTTGGATAGAGTTGGAAGGATACTAATCGGTCTGAAATCATTACATGAAGTTGGATTTTTACATTTTTGTAAGGGTTGTACAAGAACGAGTTTCCAAATATCAGGCACTACATCATATAACAAACAAGTATTTATGATATGAGTTATCTGAGGAGCAACATATGGGAAAATCAACTTTAACATCTTAAGATTAATTCCGTCAGCACCAGTAGATTGTGATTGTAGAGAATTGAAAATAGTAATAATTTCACTTTCCGAAACAGTAGTAAAGGAAAACATATTTGAGTGTGAAAGGAAATTATTATTGTAAAATTGAACCGTATCTGGATTAGGATGTGGAGATGATACTGAATTAACGAAATGATTATTTAGAAAATTCACATCAGATAAATTGTCTGGAAGAGGTACACTTGGCTTATTATTAATATTAAACTGTTTCTAAATCCCCCATAAATTATTTGATGAATGTTTGATTCGATACTCTATGTATGCTTTTTTCTCTTTGCGCACAGCATCGGTAACTAGATTTCTTAAAGTTTTGTAAAAATCCCAATGGGACTGAAGCCGTGTTCTCTTAAATTTAGATAATGCATTATTTCTTTTCTTTGTCATAATTTTAATAACGTCTGTTATCCATGGTTTGGGTTTTTCTCGCACAACAGAAGATTTCCAAGGCATAAATTTGTTAAAAAGCGATATTATATAATTTACTTGTTCAAATTACCAAAAATTACTAAACTCTTTAACTGTTGCTAAGATACAAAAAAAAATCCGAAATTAACAAAAATCTAATGCTGCGATTGTGTGCACATCTATAAGATTTACAGATTTGTAAATCTGTAAAAATTGAACAAAATCACATCAATGTTTGTTGATATGTACAAAAATGTTCATATGATTATAGATTTCATTGCGATGTTGTTTAATATTTACAGTTTTATAAATCTGTAGCAACTACAGATTTTCACAGAATTGCAGCATTAATATAAAAGTTGTCATTATTGAATTAAACATTTACAAGATAATTTATGTTAAATGTAAGTAAAAATGATATTTAAATAAAAAATGGTACCTACAACTAATTATAGAAAATTGGTATTTATAAGATTATTAGTAGGTAGTTTGAGGAAAATTGAAAAACTAAACTGTTTGCCATAATTTGACGTTTTTTTTATGGCGCACTACGCTATAAAGTGGTTCGTGGGCTATAAAGTGACGTTTACGTCAAAAAAATTCGTGTATATCTGTCAAGTTATGATATGACCGTGCATAACAGTTGATTTCAGTGTTTTTGAATAATATTATTAAACCCTTTCCATTTACGGATTACTTAACTTTTAATGTAAAGTACAATAATGATTTGCTGCACTCTGCATTCTGGCCATTAGATTGCATTACTAAAAGAATGCACCATTAATAATTAAACCGTGCTACAAAAACATTCATTAGCGACCTGCAGATAACAGTTGCTATTTCATAACATCCGCAGCCTCCCAAGCACCGCTGTACTTTGTGTACTTTTTCCTGAACAAAGAAAAATACTGTTTGTTTTTCGTCATTAATTTTTTACTGATGCCCGGAGTGAAACTGTGGTTGCGCTGCACACCCCACTCATTAGGATGAATTAATCGTCTTGTCCGATGCGAATTTTCACCAATGTAAGACGTTTTTGCAGGAATTTATTATTTATTTAATCGTATCATCAACTGTAATTACCTTTTAATATGTAACATTTATTGATAATTATAAACAACATAATACATTGTTACTTATAATACCTTAGTTATAAAGCACTACCGTATGTTTAAGGAAAAGATAATAAAATAGCGTCAGTCTTAATCTTGTCTACACTGTAATAAATTTACCTAATATACAGACAGAAATACATAGACACATCTAGCTTTATATATAAGAAATTTTGTGGCCAATAGCATAAAAAAATATTTCGAACAAAATTAGGTCCATGGTCCATACGTAATTACAAAAACCAGTATAGTAGGTAGAACTCATCTTTAGGTTATAAGTAAAATAGGTTATACTCGTAATTGGCTTAATTTGATTTTAGATTTAATTCATAATCGAATAACTCGTTTTTAGGTTATATTCATCTTTAGATAAAACTCATCTTTAAAATAAATTGGTTTTTACATAATATTTGTCTTTAGATAAAACTTGATTAAATACAACTCATCTTTTAATAGCAATCGTCTTTACATAAAACTTGACTATAGATAGAACACGTCTTTAGAATAAACTCATCTTATAATTTAACTTGTCTCTAATTTAAACTTGTATTATAAATTAAATTCGTTTTTAAGTTAAATTCGTCTTTAGATTAAACTCGTCTTTAGATAAAACATTCGTCTTTATGATAAACTCGTCTTTAGATAGATCTAAGTTTTCCATCCAAAGCTTGTATGGATATCCCATCCAAAGCCTGTGGGAGTGTCCCCATCCAAAGCCTGTGGAGGTGTTCCATTTTAATACTGTTAACACGCCCCATCCAAAGCCTGTAGAGGTGATCCATTCAAAGCATGTGGAGATGTTCCTTCTAAAGCCACCCACACACACATACAAACACACAGACGAACATAAACACAAACACATACACACCAACACACGCACACACCAACACAAACTCAAACACATACACACAAACACATACACACAAACACACGCACACACAAACATACGCACACACCAACACAAACTCAAACACATACACACAAACACATACACACAAACACTCAAACATATACACACACAAACACATACACACCAATACACGCACACACAAACATACGCACACACCAACACAAACGCAAACTCAAACACCATCACATACACACAAACACATACACACAAACACATACACACTAACACATACACACAAACACATACACACAAACACGTACACCCAAACACATACACACAAACACATACACACTAACAGATACACACAAACACATACACACAAACACATACACACAAACACGTACACACAAACAAATACACACAAACACGTACACACAAACTCATACACAAACACATACACACATACACACAAACACATACACACAAACACATACACACAAACACATACACACAAACACATACACACAAACACGTACACACAAACATATACACCCAAACACATACACACAAACACGTACACACAAACACATACACACAAACTCATACACACAAACACATACACACCAACACACAAACATACGCACACACCAACACATACATACTAACATATACACATATACACAAACACATACAGACAAACACACGCACACACAAACATACGCACACACCAACACATACACACAAACACACACACAAACACGTACCTACACACAATCACATACACACAAACACGTACACACAAACACATACACACAAACACATACACACAAACACGTACCTACACACAATCACATACACACAAACACGTACACATAAACACAAGCAGATACACACCAACACACGCACACACAAACACATACACACCAACACACGCATACAAAAACATACGCACGCACCAACACAAACACATACACACAAACACAAACACGTACACACAAACACATACACACAAACTCATACACACAAACACACAAACATACGAACACACCAACACAAACTCAAACACATACACACCAACACACGCACAAACAAACATACGCACACACCAACACAAACACATACATACTAACACATACACATATACACAAACACGTACAGACAAATACACGCACACACAAACATACGCACACACCAACACAAACACATACACACAAACACATACACACAAACACGTACACACAAACACATACACACAAACACGTACAGACAAATACACGCACACACCAACACACGCCCACACCAACACAAATACATACACACAAACACGTACCTACACACAAACAGATACACACCAACACACGCACACACAAACACACGCCCACACCAACACAAACACATACACACAAACACATACACATAAACACATACACACAAACACATACACACAAACACATACACGTACACACAAACACGTAGGTACACAGAAAACACATACATACAAACACGTACACACAAACACATACACACAAACACGTACACACACACAAACACATACATACAAACACATACACACAAACACATACACACAAACACATACACACAAACACGTACCTACACACAAACAGATACACACCAACACACGCACACACAAACACACGCCCACACCAAAACAAACACATACACACCAACACACGCATACAAAAACACAACGCACACACCAACACAAACACATACACACAAACACAGAAACACATACACACAAACACGTACACACAAACACATACACACACATACACACAAACACATACACGTACACACAAACACGTAGGTACACAAAAAAATACATACATACAAACACGTACACACAAACACGTACACACACACAAACACATACATACAAACACATACACACAAACACGTACACACAAACACATACACACAAACACGTACACACAAGAACATACACACAAACGCACACACCAACACACGCACACACTAATTTTTCACATTACATTTTAACTGAGATTATTTGCAAGTAACGAAAGGAGTGTTATATATTAATTGACGACCTCATTTTGTAAACCATCTTTATTAAACCCATTTTACATTGAGCAATATACACACCAATACACGCACACACAAACATACGCACACACCAACACAAACGCAAACTCAAACACCATCACATACACACAAACACATACACACAAACACATACACACTAACACATACACACAAACACGTACACCCAAACACATACACACAAACACATACACACTAACAGATACACACAAACACATACACACAAACTCATACACACAAACACGTACACACAAACATATACACACAAACACGTACACACAAACTCATACACACACACACAAACACATACACACAAACACATACACACAAACACATACACACAAACACATACACACAAACACGTACACACAAACACATACACACAAACACGTACACACAAACATATACACCCAAACACATACACACAAACACGTACACACAAACACATACACACAAACTCATACACACAAACACATACACACCAACACACAAACATACGCACACACCAACACATACATACTAACATATACACATATACACAAACACATACAGACAAACACACGCACACACAAACATACGCACACACCAACACATACACACAAACACACACACAAACACGTACCTACACACAATCACATACACACAAACACGTACACACAAACACATACACACAACCACATACACACAAACACGTACCTACACACAATCACATACACACAAACACGTACACATAAACACAAGCAGATACACACCAACACACGCACACACAAACACATACACACCAACACACGCATACAAAAACATACGCACGCACCAACACAAACACATACACACAAACACGTACACACAAACACATACACACAAACTCATACACACAAACACACAAACATACGCACACACCAACACAAACTCAAACACATACACACCAACACACGCACAAACAAACATACGCACACACCAACACAAACACATACATACTAACACATACACATATACACAAACACGTACAGACAAATACACGCACACACAAACATACGCACACACCAACACAAACACATACACACAAACACATACACACAAACACGTACACACAAACACATACACACAAACACGTACAGACAAATACACGCACACACCAACACACGCCCACACCAACACAAATACATACACACAAACACGTACCTACACACAAACAGATACACACCAACACACGCACACACAAACACACGCCCACACCAACACAAACACATACACACAAAACACATACACATAAACACATACACACAAACACATACACGTACACACAAACACGTAGGTACACAGAAAACACATACATACAAACACGTACACACAAACACATACACACAAACACGTACACACACAAACACATACATACAAACACATACACACAAACACGTACACACAAACACATACACACAAACACATACACACAAACACGTACCTACACACAAACAGATACACACCAACACACGCACACACAAACACACGCCCACACCAAAACAAACACATACACACCAACACACGCATACAAAAACACAACGCACACACCAACACAAACACATACACACAAACACAGAAACACGTACACACAAACACATACACACAAACACATACACACAAACACATACACGTACACACAAACACGCAGGTACACACAAAAAATACATACATACAAACACGTACACACAAACACGTACACACACACAAACACATACATACAAACACATACACACAAACACGTACACACAAACACATACACACAAACACGTACACACAAGTACATACACACAAACGCACACACCAACACACGCACACACTAATTTTTCACATTACATTTTAACTGAGATTATTTGCAAGTAACGAAAGGAGTGTTATATATTAATTGACGACCTCATTTTGTAAACCATCTTTATTAAACCCATTTTACATTGAGCAATATTGCAGATGCTAGTGCAGCTTTTGACAAGTTGCTTCAATATTGCATGAGTGTAATACAGAAATTATAAAATTATTATTCTAATATATCTGTCCGTGTTCATATATAATATAATATTGATTAGAATTTGTTTAGATCCTACCGAACTAAACAGGAACATTCTCAGACGACAATACCCAATATCAGTCTACATGTTTAATTTAAAATTATTTTGTAAATTGCTGAAAAAGAAACTAATTGGTTATTAGCTAAGAATTGCAAGTAACGAAATGAGTTGATATTAATTTATGACCACATTTTGTAAATTTCTTTATTACAGAAATAATAATAATAATAATACAACAAATTATATAATTAAAAATAAAATGATTTTTAGCAATATTTACATCAAATTTAATCACACAGACCATAAAAATTCCTGTTATCGGCTGTAACCATGTAGACTGCGTCATCTCGCGACAGTTACTACAGCTAACGCAAGATCTAGGTTTTAGTTCCTCAGTATTATTGTTATTATTAAAATAATAGAAAAATAATAACATTAAATAAAAAATCTGACGTGGACACCACATGACTTCCTTGTACGCCTTGTGTGTTCATACTTTTCTTAATAACTAAAATGTAAAATAATATTAAAAATTCTTTTAACTTATTATACTAGTATACTCACAAATATATTTTAGTCATTTTATTTAAACTGCAGAAGAAGATATAAAGCATATTTTACTACTGTCACTGTCATGTCATAATCATTTAAATTTTACGTAGTAACAAATGTTAATCGATCATGGACTACAAGATACCGAAATACTATAAATTATAAATATATACTTTAATTATTTTTAAATGATAGCAGATACAAAAATATTTATAAAATACCGATTGTAGGTAATAATCACATAATCTTTCATTTAAAATACAAAAAATTGTCTAAAATTAAATATTTATCGAAATATTTTTAAAAAGTACTACTTCCGGTTTGTAGACTGAAACCAAAAATAGGAGGTGCACAACTAGATGCTATAACAGTCCTAAATACAAAATTTCAACTTTCTACGTCTAACCGTATTTGAGTTATGCGACACACATACGTCCGTCCGTCCGTCCGTACGTACGTACGTACGTACGTACGTACAGACGTCACGTCGAAACTAGTCATAATGAATTCAGAAAAGGTCAAAACGGATATTTCCGTCAAAATCTGAGAACCGAAATTTTTCGCGATTACAATACTTCCTTACTTCGTACAAGGAAGTAAAAATTAAACAACACAAATATATAATGGTAAAATTGTAGTAGATGTAGTAAATATTTAAAATGTAGAAACTTCAATAAGAAACCATTTGTCAAAGTAAATGTTGTTGTGTAAAAATTGTTCGTCTTGCATTTCGCCAAAGTATAAAAAGTTTAGAGTATACCCTCCGTAGTTTCATGTACCACTCACGTTTATAAACAATTTGGTATAGTTTCAAACATATATAAGCCCATTTGGTATTATATGCTTCTTCTGGTCTTCTTCCAATTTATCTGTTCATTATTTCCTTGTATAATTATGTACATACATCAACTTTTATATCATGCGAAGTTTATTATTAAAGTATGAATAATAATATTGACGTTATAAGGTACTATTACTGATAATAATAAGAAATAATAATGTATAAATAAGATGAAAATCTTATACCATGTACTAATATGACGATAACCTAAAATTTTTTGACGTAAACTAAAGCCAGTGTTGCCAACGTAGTTGAGAAAAATAACGTGCAAAATAATCGTATTTACTATAAAATGATCGTACAAATGATAATTTAATTAAATATATATATATATATATATATATATATATATATATATATATATATATATATATATATATATATATATATATATATATATATATATATGTATATATATATATTTAAAAATAAATTAATTTTTATATAAGTTATATAGGAAGTAATTCTAATATGAATAAATTGAAATAAATTTGTAAAAATTTTAAAATTAATATACAGTTGGTAACATTGACTTTGCGTATAATGACGTGTGTATGTAATACCAACATAAATTTAGTAATTTTATTGGTAACATAGCAAATTAATGCATATTTTAATGAATTATAAAAAACTCCGACGTAATTGAGAAAAATAAGCTTTAAACGGGTTCTTAGAATTTTTTCTCTTTAAATTGATATATATATATATATATGACATAAAGCGAATATCGTTTCCAAAAATGTTTGCAAGTATATTATAAATGATTCGATACCCAGCGTAACCGACAATAATACCACTGAGTCCGAGTGGTTGGATTCCACTATAACATCTACCCGCATCTACCATTCTGTAATTGGGAGTTAATCCTGTTGAATGGTTACCATCAAAAATTTAAAAAAATAAAAACATTCGAGAACATTTTTTCACGTAAACTTTTTCGGTTTTAAGTATTTAGTAATAATATAACAAAAGAGTGAGAATAAATTGAAAACAATTTGACAGATCTTTCGAAAACTTGTTGCCAGGCAATAGTCACGAACGCCCATAGGGCTCGAGTGGCTATTGCCACATGGCAACAAGTTTGAGAAAGAATCTGGAGAATTATTATCTAATTTATCGAACTCTCAAGTTATATTTAATTAGATTATTTTTGACTGACAAAAATTCAAGAAGGGGAACCAAAAATAGTTATTTATGTTACAAGGACGAAAAATGCAAGTTCTCGTACGACTATGGAAAATTACGAGTACGAGAGCTTTTTCGTCCGTGTAACATTATTTTTTATTCGATTGTAAGTGAGAACTTAAATTAACTAGAATATTAATATTTTATTATAAATTATTCTAAATTTTTGTTTAGTTTGCTAATTGTAGTTATCTGCGAAACAGACAAATGAAACAAAAAAGAACAAAAAATTATTCGACTGTGTCAGTTTGCTTAAAAAAACGCGTTTGCGTACGAAAAGTACTTCTCGGCCTAAGACGAAAAGTGGGTCACCTAGCAACGGCACAAATATTAATACTCTACCTAAAAGGTTAGCTTTTCGTCCGAATATCTTAACCAAAATACGTCACTTTTTGACATAATCGAATAAAAACAATAATTTCTCCTATTTTGATGCTCAATAAATCCGATAGATGTCTCTTAATACTCCGATTACGATTTTCATTTCAGTCAAATAAAGACAAAACGTTACAAGAACATACATAATAATTATTATGAACATGATTACCAAAGTAAACATTACAAAGAAAAGGGAACGTCTTCAAGACTGGAATATTATAAACTAGAAAATTCAAGAAGAGAATATTCTTGACAGGAATAATAAAAATCACGAAATCCCAATCTGAGAAAAATTCATTCACAAAAAAAACATTAATAGAAAAGACATATCTGGAATCAAGTAAACACAGAAACTTTACTTGGCGGCCAAACCTGAAGTTGGCTGCAAACTGGCCGTTTAAAAAACGAGTTCTGTTGGACTCAAGAAGGGTTTTGTTAGCATATAATAGTTTATGTCAAAAAAACGGAGTTCTGTTGGACTCAAGAAGGGTTTTGTTAGCAAAGATTAGTTTATATATTAGCCAGAATCCGATTTTCTCCGCAGCCATATTTTTTTCCAATTTTGAATATTCCTTTACATGCGTTTTCTGCATCAATCAGATTCCAAATTTGAATTTTCTATGAATGCATTTTTTATGTAAGCATTTTCCTGTCTCTGAATTTTCGTTTGTTTTATGATTCCGGGCAAGAATTTTCTTGTACTTGAATTTTCTAGCTCTGAGTTTTTTAGATTTGAGTAGGCACCCCAAAGAAAACATAATTTAAAAAATTATGTACATATTTAAATTAGTACAATGAAAAACGCAGTTATTGAATATATTTCGAACTGCACTGTTTACTGTAAACTTGTATTACTTTTTAGGTTAAGTATTTCATTCTTTTCTCTTAAATGATTTACTATAGATGAATGATGTTCTTGATTTAAGGGGAATGTAAAGTCAACCAATATTTACGAATCACAGACGGACCTGTATCGAATCTATCTATTTCATTTTATATAATGTCAGATATACATATTTTATCTCTGTCACATAATCCAGATAGACTGTCAAGTTATGCTCATCAATAACCTCAGAAGTTTTAAAGAATTATTAGGCTGACTGTAAATATTGTACCCCAGTTATCTACCCTAGCCTTTGATTATATATACTACGTAAGCAGATTGACACTCGTAATGGCGCCAATGGAAACTATAGTTAGAGTTCAAAATTGTTCGACAGATGTCACTACTATATTCAGTCTAGCTTTGCGACTATCGTTTCTTACATTTCAAAGAAAAATTCAGTCAGATCCATTACAAATAGGGGAGGTCGGCAGTCGACAGCATACAAGGATTTAAAATTTCGAGAGTAGGGATAGTTTCAAGTTTCAGCATATAAATAGTAGTAAACAAGGAAATGAGTGATTATTGAAAATAATAAACAAAATTTTATTTATTACTCCATGAAACAAATACAAGTATAGGTACCTAAACAAATACAGAAAATATACCTACATTCCTATTTAATTTTTATTTATTTTGAAGAATACGTAGTTTTGGATTTGGTTTAATTGTTATTTGATTTTTTATTACTTTAATGGACATTATTTTAGTCTTATAAAAATTTTTTGTATTTAATAATTTGTCTATGAGAAATAATCTATGTTCTTTGCATTCATCTAGCCATGAAAGTACTTCGGTATTCTTCGTAATTAATGAAAAAAGTACCTTCCGCTTACCTGTAAAGGAAGGTATTGGAATCATGCAAAAATCGGGTAGTGAGTTTTTAGTGGATGAGCACGAATTAGGGTCCTTACAACTCATTTTTGATGATGATGTCTGTATGTATGTGTGTATGTGTGTGTGTATGTGTGTGGTCCGGGCCGATGCCGTGTGTCGCATAACTCAAATACGAATTACCCAAAAAAAATATATATATGGTATTTTACAATTGTATACGAATAGGAAGAGCTCATTAGATTTTAGTACAAATATCTTCACCGGAAGTGATATTTTTTGAAGATTGAAAAGATTAAGTGTCAAAAATTTCTATAAATTTGGATAAATATAGTATTTATTTGTAATAAGAATAAAAGGAAAAGTTATTTTCAATTTACTTTATAAAAAAATTGTCTTCATCTGGTAGCAGTAAAATTTAAAAAATTAATTTATCAAATAAAACGTTGAAATCTTGTAATCCATGTTCGGTTGATTTTTGTTTCTACATAAAAAATATTGACAGATGAGACGGATGACAAGTTGGCATACTAACGCTATATAAGTCATAAGTAAGCTATTAAATATAGTAACTGAACGAAAGATTGCTTCAACACTGAAGAGTTTTCGTGGGAATGAATCTTTTGATTCAGGTGATACTAATTTCTGTGTTTGAATATTTTAGACTTTTATTTGTATATTTTAAATGGGCACCGGATTATACGTATACATTTCTGTTTAAAGTCTAGATATGGCGGAAGGTTGTGTGATGGCCACGTCAGATTTTTAAAGTTATTTTGATAATATATTTTTTGGAATTCATTTTCGAATATTTCTAAAATAATATTAACAACTATTGTTAATTTTTTTGAGGACACCTTAAGTCCTCCATCTTCGTTTATTTTTACATTTTTGTATAATTATGTTTTATTGAAAAGTAAAATTTCATTTTTGTCATTTAATTCTGAACTTCCTAATAAACTTTCAATACAAAAATTGCAGTTGAATTTATCTATGCATTTTTTCGCTAGATATCCCACGAAATATTTAACTGAACATTCTTCTAAACTTTCTTGTTCAAGAACATGCGGATTAGAATAAGATGATGAAGATGACACGCTATATGAACTTATACAGTTTGAAATATTTGTATTATTATCATTCGAAGTACATGTGGAGGAGGTTACACTGTCTTTTCAATTTAATAGAATATCAGAATCTGATTCACAATTTGTGGATGTAGCAGGTTTCATTAAAGAATTTATTGTATTACTACGAAATATAGTTCGCAAAGTTCTTGCAGTTGGATTACGATTATAGCCGCCCTTTTGTCTAAAGATAGAAAATAAATTCTATAAAATATCTTGATTCAGTCTGTTCGTTATAATAAAGTTAATATTTAAATCATTTTTTTCTGCTTCGACAAGTTGTATTATTCCATTTATAGTTTGAACCAACCCATTAAAACATGGTGGTTTACTGATTTTATTAGATTTGTAATCTATTTTTACAAGGGTGCTTAATTTGTTTATTGCCTCCTGCATTGTTGTTTTAACAATATTTCTTTCATCATCTGATAATGCGCATGTATAAGGGTTTGGAGTAAAACGCATTTTGCTATTAAGGCAATCGAATAGATTATTCATAAAAATAATAAAATCAGCGGTGTTATGTGCCGTATCTGATTGTAATTCTTTTGTGCTAATACATGTCTTCATTGTGGCTGCCATTGTGTTACTTAACACTTGTAAAGCCATCTTAACATTCATCTTTTGAAAATTATTCGGAGATAAATGTGAATCATTAATTTTTGTCAGTGCTCTACTTTTTTACTCCTTTTGTCTATTTCATATGTTTTTCTAATATCTGAAGATGAAACTCTATTATTTTGAAAAAGAAAATCGCCGGATAACAAATTATTCCTTACATTTTTGAACAAATGAGGTGTGTCAAATAAAGTATATATTTTTGTATTTTCAATTTCAAAATATGGCTTTTCGAGTGTTTGTGTCAAAAAATAAGCAATTGGAAGTTTCCAAAGCAAATATAATCCTCTAATCATGAATATTAAGCAACTATTAGCAATTAGTGGTTTCCTTCCTAGACATCCAAGATCTTGTATCCCCTCAATAATATCCATTTGAGGTGAATATTCTAATTTATGCATCAATGACATTTCATCAAAACAGAGCACGCATGATTTTTCATTTGGCGTCAAACAAGAATTTTTTTTCTAATTGTGCATATAATTTGTTGCTAAATCCAGCTTTAAATTTAGAAGCACTCAGCCATTTTCTTATTGTAGACATTGCTGCTAGAACTATTTTTAAAGATCGCAGAAATTTATAAGTTGTAGGTGATTTATAAAAAATCATTAATGATAATTTTTTGTATGTTAATGACCACGGTGTGCGTCTTTTTCGCAACTGCATTTTTGCAAATGTTTTAGAAAAACTAGAAGGAAACTGGAAGGTACCTATAATAATACTATCTAGTTTGCGAAGTTTTCGATAGCAATGAATTTTGTTTTTCAATTTTGAAACTTGGGACCGTTTATTTTGTATAATTTTATTTTTGTTGATAATGTCCAGTTTTAATTTTTTCTTGCGTGGAGTGTTATTTACAACAAACTGTAATTTTCTTTTTGATGATTTTGTTGGAGTAGGCATGTCGGTTACAGAATTCAAAAATTTATTGTCGTGGTTTATATCTGGAGAAGTTGATGTAGTTGGGGTAGAGGTAGACGGGAGCATCAAATTTCTTTCAGTATATTTTTTGTCGGTGTTTTTACTTTTAATATATTGGGAGAATATTGTTCTTGTACTTTTAATGTAGATGGAAAATCGAGTGATGAATTAATATATGCAGATGTAGAAGCTGACATATTATTTGTCTCAGAATATGGTGTCGGAATTGCTGATTTTGTGAGACGGTGTTTTGTCGCGTTGATGAATGCGGTTTGTGGAAAATGAATTTCGCATATGTAACGCGATTTTATTTTTTCTCGGTCCACGTACAATAAATTAGTGTTACCTTAAAAATAAATACATTTTGTTAATACTATAAAATACATCAGATTTAAAATTATATATTCAAATTTATATTTTGCAGTATTGTATTAATTAATAATTACCAGAATTAATTATCCACTTCTGCATGCGTTCTTCATCATTAATTGGAAATCTATACATTCGCAAATTTGGCGAATCCTTCTGTTTTTTTCTTACAATTATTATACTGGCACGTATATGAAACCAATTAAAACTGTGAACAAATTGTACAGTAAATTAAAAGATCCGATAGACACCTCGTTGCAATCAGGAGTAGTATACAGAATACCTTGTAAAGACTGCGAAAAATGCTATATTGGACAGACAAAGCGTTATGTAAAAACGAGATTAAAGGAACACCAGAGAAGCGCAACTAAATCCTCGTCAAACACAACCAACACCTGTGCTCTAACACAACATTGCAAAGAGCACAAGCACATGTTCGACTTTGAAAATGTCAGCATAATAGACAAAGAAAATAATCTACGTAAGCGTCTTATTTTAGAAATGCTTCACATTCATAAGGAAGAAAACAGCGTTAACTCTCGTAACGACATACAGAATCTTAGCAACATTTATTATAATCTACTTCAATTATTCACGACATAGCTCTAGTTTATTGCTAGTTTAGTTCTCTTTTACAACCATAAATATTTTCAATGTATTTAGTTACTTATATCGGTACTTTGTCACCAAAGATAACATGTATATACATGCTTTCCCTTAAGTTATAGGTTTTAACGGTTATTCTGTGATTTTGGCTTGCACAAGTAACATGCGATTTTTGCTGACGTGTTTTATTTATTATATTTGTGACCACTATTCTGTATCTACAGAATTTAAACTATATTTAGGTGCATCAATTATATGCACATGTTATAATAATATCTAAACCTTTCTACTGTAAGTAGTGCTTCATTATTATTATTTGACTGTATAACAACTGTATTTAATGTGTGTAAAGCCTTGAAGAAGACACAAGTGGTGTCGAAACGTCGGCGTTGTAAGAAATAAAGATTTGTTGACTGTATCCTCGAATATTTCTTATCCACTTTAATATTTATGCTATTGAAGAAATTTTTGCATTATCTCATACAGTTTCTGAGATATTGTGACAGCAGGATAGGCCATTTCGCAACTTTTATCAGTTCACTTTATATCCCCCTTAATTGTAGGTATGGTTTTATTGAACAGGCAGAATTGTGAACAGCGATTTTAATCAGCTCTTGTTTGCCTACACCAGCCTTTGATAGGTTAGTTTCTGCACTTGATTTGACAGAATGATTAGTGAGTTTTTTTATTTATTGTATTCAAACCAACTTTATTTGCAGATTCTTTCATCAATTTGGAAATATAATTGATTCCAACAGTAAGGTTTCTATACCAAAACAACCAGGAGTTTGCCAAGCTGGATTTGGAGTTAGAAACATACGATCAGTTTTAATATTATTTTCTGTGCGTTTACTATGAAGTTTTTTATAAAGACGAACAGAGCAAATATCTGGATTTATTATATTCAGAGTCAACCATAAACTCATAAAAGGAATGTGTTGAAAAGTTAATATTTATTTGACATTTGCGAAATAAACAAAAACTACAAGACATTATTCTCGGGAATAATCACAAGAACTTTTTCCCACTATATATCAATAACAGGATTGATTAAAAGGCGCACACGGGACAAAGAATAAAACATTTCATTGGTTATAAGAAACGTCAAAAATAATCTATATTATAGCAAGAAAAAAAAATTTCGACGCACACTTTTTTTAAAATGGGAACATTATTATTTATTTTTACAGTTTTGAAAATCACATTTTTTTAAATTCAAAAATGTATAACTTTTTATTTTTCAATTAAATTTTTTTTACAAATCTGAAAAAAAAGGTGTCTACGAGAATGCAAATCAGAAAAATGTAATAATAGTCTAAGCAATAGGTAGTTCTACCTGGAAAAAATTCAAGAAGTTTTGTAAATTTGCAGGAAAGTGCAGCCGCCGCTCCCTCCACCATATTGAAAAAATGGCCGGCATTTCTGGTTTTTAGCGTTTATCTCGTAAATAGTGAATATTTCGAGAAAAGTTTTTATTGAAATAG